>JANZLC010000006.1:8596909-8611120 GCA_026413385.1 Erythroxylum gracilipes | reverse complement strand
TCTTAAGGGACCACCACAAACCCATATAATCATGCATTTCACATAATTCACACATAATTGCCCAAAATGGCATTTTTTCGAAATCACATATTCTAATCTTTTTCGTTTGACCAACAATTTTACAAATATTTCCACAATGTATTTACATAAAAAAAGACACATAATACAAGTTTAAACCATCCCAAAGAGTAATAAATACAAAATTGGTAAGTCATTGGAAAGAAATAAATGGCATTTATGACAAGAAATTTAATGTGCTTATTAACTCAATTATTAAAATATCACCACCTTACTTCCTTTAGCTTTAAACTTCATCAATTTGCCTTTCCTCTAACTCCTCTTGCCTCCTTTGTGCTTCTTCAAAATCACAAAACCCTAATCAATAGAAATCTTACAAAATCAGAAAACCTAAAGAAACAAAGCATAACTTTCATCCTAGAACAACCATAGCCATGATTTTCCTAAGTCTTGGGAACTAAAACCCCCTTCAAAAACCAAAAGATTTGAAACCACTTACCTTAAGGAAACCTTCCACGTTTTTCTTCTTGCCTCTATTGGGAGATTTAATCTTCCTCTTTGTTTTTCCTTCTAGAAAACTCTTAAAATAACCCTTCCAAAGCAAAAAAAATCAAAACCCTAATCTATCTTCTTCTTCTTCTTCTCTTCTTTCCTCCACCGAAGTCTCCTCTCTTCTTTTCTTTGAATTTTCGTGAACTTCTCTCCCAACCTAAGGATTTTGTTCTTTCTTTCATTTAAAGATGCTAAAAAGACCAAAATGCCCCTCCATGTAAGCATTACAACCTAACAACTTAAGTAAACTTTCAACTATGCCCTTACTCATCTTATTCTTTCAATTTACTAACAACATACTATACTCTTAATTTAATCTCAATTTATCCCTTTAATACTTCTAATTTCCATCAATCTAAGCAAATAAATCCTCCAATTATTGACAAGCTAATTAAATTCTAACTAAAAGAAATTTAATCAATCAAAACCTCAAAAATAATTAAAATCATGCTTCAACAATAGCAAAAGAAATTGGGGCCAACAAAAAACTCTCCAAGTGTAAAAAATATATATTAATGTGCTCTCAATAAGCACACAGGGAATTACTACAAAATTAGGAAATTATTATCCACTAATTACTGAATGTTGGACCATTTATGGGTATTAAAGTTATCCAGAAGATGGAAAATATCACATATTCTCCCACTTTCTCCATACGTTTAACTTGGTATCAAGTCCTAATCTAATCTAAATATAGTATATGAATCATAACGATAGATCCTCTAGTAGTCGAGTATTATCTTCTATGTACTACATTTTGTATCAAATCAAATGTGGTAACATTACTTAATAACTACACTTGATCTTAGCCAAAAGGCCGAGAAAGGAGAAGAAATTGTTCAAGATCATCTTGAGAGTGCTCGAACAACTTCAAGACAATGGCATCTAGTAGCTCAACCTTCGAAACCGATATGTATTTCTGTCTAGAAACTTGTACTTTCGAAATCTTTCTCTCATCTTCCTCATCATCATCATCATCTTCATCTTCATCTTGATATTTTGGAACCAAAACATTCTCATTCCATGTCATTCTAAAAACATCTTCGATAATAGATCTCAACTCCAAAGGCTCTTTTCTGGACAATTCCTCAACTCTCAGAGAACAATAAGGGCTACGGAACTTGTTCAACTAAGAAGAACATTCTCGGCTGGGATGTAGAGCTTAATTTGTTCACTTTCAGGCTCCTCCGACTGGCTCCTTTGGCTCATTCTCTCTTCCTCTTAAACATTTACAAACCTACGATTCTCCTTCTCCATCCTCCTTCCTACTCCTCTTGCTTAGAGGCATTATTGTCTTTTCCTCCTCTAACATTTTTTCCTGCCCCTTATACTTACCGTTTTCTATACCAACTTTTCTGCTACAAATTCTGTTCTACTACAAATTCTATTCTACTGCTACCTTACCTAAACAAATTAACATAACTGCATTAACCCTTCCTAATTTCTCTAAATTCCCCCCTTTACCCTCGAGTTTGTCACCTTTTTCCTTTTCTGAACCCCCTCCAAATCCCCTATAAGCTATCCCAAATCAAGCTATTCCAAATCCAACCCCAAACATCCCTAACCCTCACTCCTGCTTATCCCCATTCTCCTTTAAATCTCCTGTAAACCTAATTTTTTCTCCCAACATCAGAAAGTAGGCTCCTCCTTTAGATTCAGCCTCAAAATATCCCAAGTTGGTCAAAATAGCAAATGAGATTCAGACTTTTGCGGAGAAAAGGAAAACCTGGAAGCACATGGTAGGGGAAAGCTTGGAATCCTCTCTATGTTACAGGCCGCTGGTTGAAATAGACGGAAAGGTGATGGTAGCCCCAAGTCTTGACATCTTGCAGGAGGGTGCAAAATATTGGGAAGCAGCAATCATAGGTTTCTTCATTGATAAACACCCACCTTTTCCTGTCTTACAAGCATGGGTTCAAAGAAATTGGAAAGGAAGAGGCATTCAAGAGGTAATGTTAACTGACAATGACAATATTATAATTACATTTAGTGCAAAAGCAGAGGTTCTAATAGTAATAGAGGAAAGACCATGGCATATCTCACAGTTTCCTTTATTCCTTCAAAACTGGCAACCCGGTATGGAATTAGAAAAAATTAGAGTTAAGAACATTTCACTATGAGTGAACATCCACAATATTCCACTAGAATATTGGGCCATCAAAGGACTAAACTTGTTAGGTAGCTACTTGGGAAAGCCAATATGTATGGATGAGAATATAGTATTGAGGAAATGGGTTGGCTATGCTAGATTATGTGTGAGTATGGACATTTCAAAGGAGATGAAAGATTATATCCCCATTTTAAGATTGGTTTATGGTAATTCCCTCAAGGGGGATAAAGTCATGGTAACTTACCATTGGAAAGCTTCCCTACAACTTCAAGGAGAAACATGGCAACTTCAAGGAGAATATCGAGAGTTGATGGGGACTAAGGATAATAAAAATGATGGAAACCTCGATATTGATGGTCTTAAGTCACAGAAAAGGATACCAGAGGATCAGGGACACGTAAATGAAGTAGACAAAAAGTTGACCTATGAGACAAAGAGTGACCTAACTGAAAACATTACAGAGAATCAACAGTTAATACTGAAGGTATTAGTGAATAAGTCACGGCTACACAGTTTGGATGGAATGGAAGAACAGGTTATCAGTAGTACAGATAAAGGAGAATTGCATAAGGGAAACTCCCCTGGAGTTTAACAGCAGAAAATCACCAATTTGACACAACAGTCAAAATCCATAATTCAGGTGGAAAATTAGGAGGAAATATTTAAACAAGTACAAGCTAGAAAGAACATTTGGAGTAGTAGGAAAGGCTCAAAAGGTAAAACCAACATTATATGATCTTTCTAGTACGACATGTTAGAGGCATAAACAACCCTTCAAAATTCAATGCTTTAAAGGAGTTAGTTTATGCTTTAAAGGAATGTTAATTTTTGTTTGTCCCTTAAAAACTTAACCCTAAATGCCTGAAATAATCCCCAAATTGATAAACCTCAAAACCCAGAAATGAACAGAGTATAGCTTGAACTCAAGTCAGATCATTAACACAATAACATGAAATGAACGGATTATCAAAATAAGCGATTTAACATGCTATAATAAATCTCAAAGTCATTCCTTAAAAACAAACAACCCATTATCTCGATTTCGCTGTAACAGACTCGGGGCTTTTGTTCTCTTCAATGCTTTTCTGTTGAGAATGAGAGAAATGAAGAAATGGCAGTGAAGAGGATGAAACGTCAGAGAAAGAGAAAAGAAAGTGAGAAACGAAAGCGTGAGATAACTTTTAAATATTAAGTAAACAAAAGTCAAAATCAACCGAGACGTTTTGTTGTTTCTATTTTGTGACATTTTAATGAAAAAAACATCACAGAAACTGTTACAAATCCGCAACGTTTTATTTAGCGCGAGATAACTTTTAAATATTAAGTAAACAAAAGTCAAAATCAACTGCGACGTTTTGTTGTTTCTATTTTGTGACGTTTTAATAAAAAACGTCACAGAAAGTATTACAAATCTGCGACGTTTTATTAAAACGTTGTGAAAAATTCTAACTTTTTGTGACGTTTTTTAAACATCACGAAAAGTCTTTACAATCCGTGACGTTTTATCAATAAAATGTCGCGGATTATATTAATTTCTTGTAGTGGTAGCAATCGAAGAAATTAATGAAATAAAAATAACCCTAGAATTTTTAATGGACATGGTTGGTAGACTATAAAATGCTTAATAACGATGATACGAGCGAGTAATTTAGCATTTGTATATTAATCATGTAAAATATAAATATATAATGTACAGGGATATATGTGGTCATGTAACACGATAAGGCCATGCAATAATAGGTTATATAGCTCATATATATATAACAAACAATACCAAACTTAGTGCAATACCAAACTTAGTGTATTCTTATCAACTTATTATTATCTGTATCACTTATATCCTTCATAATATGCCTTAGAGAGTCAAATTAAAAGTTCATGGATCATGATCAAGAGTTAACTGTGAATAGATAGATATCCACTTCTCTTTCTTCTTTGTTAGCTTGGGGTACTAAGATAAATTAATTATTTCGGTAAATAAAAATTAAAAACGAAGCCTGATGGTGTTACTGAAAATGGAGAGTAGAGACTATAGAGAGGAAAAGGTCAGAAAGGTACAGGAAGAGAATCAGAATATTGTCAGCCTAAATTCAAACTGCCAATTTTCCTATTATGTTACCTGCAAATCAAGAAGACAAAAGAGCTTAAATCTGTGAATCGGCTTTTGTAAATCACATGGTGGCTTAGTACATATGTCCGGTGTGGTGAATCTGAGGTCAACCTCGTTAGGGAAAAGAACATTCACCAGAAAACAGTTTGGCTGTCCCAATATAATAATGATACATTATGATGTCTCCTGCTGGCTGAATCAGCTGTGGCATGATTATATACTCTCTTCTAAATGTAGGATGGTGAAGAAGTGAGATCAACCATTCCCACAGAGAAGTTTTCGACACCCTTTGGCTAGATTATACCGTTGGTATATTTCCCACTCTCAGAATGGAAATCATGATTCTTAATTGACTCATCAGTCATTTATTGAATTTTAAGAACATGGTTGGAGAATTAATGGAACCAAATTCGAAGTGGATCAAAATGGGCCAATTGGGAGTCAGTCAGAGATTCTTATGTTTTAGACGAGGTCCACTTCCAGTACCATGAAAAGGGAAAGGGCGGCGATAGCACAACCAGATTCTTATGCATTACACAGTAATCAATTGAAGAGGAAATCAATATTCAGCAAAACCACGATTTTTTATTCACTCAATAATCAACTATCAACAATAATTATAACCAATCATTTGAATTTCTTAAGTGCAATTTATTAGGATCTGCAAAACAATCTCCCACTAAACCGGCGTCGGAGACGACCAGAACTAGCATAAGAAAATCATGATGCTAAATTTTTATACTCGTTATTGTGAAAATGGTTAATCTTTTCCGCTTACGTCAACCAAATATACGAGGACGTACTTACTTTTTTCCTTCGAGAAAAAAACAATGCATAGATTTCACTTTCTTCGCAAGTTTTATGTTAAGCTTCCTTGTCATTTTTCTCAACTGCTGTACATTTTAATTAATTTTTCTAATGAATGCTCATTATTTGCCACAATATCCGCAACTTGTGAGCCATTCTTGTATATCTTGAAGCACGGAAGCGATGTTAGGCCCTCTGATTTCGCCAAGTAGGGGTGGTGTTCAGCTTCCACCTGAAAAAACAGAGATGGAATTAACCATTACCACAAGTTATTTTTGTTAAGACCGTGAAACTAAAGTTGAACTAAAGCAAACCTTTAGAAAGTTGACAGATTGGAATTTCTTGCATAAATGCTCCATTAGCTGCAACTCTTGCATATGATTTTTCTTCGTACAAAAGAGCACCACAGTCATTCCTGGTCAATTGTATATCAAAAGTTCAACGTTGTCACACACAAGAAGCTACAATGATGTACGTAACCATAGAGAATTACCAGATGAAATGATAAAGTGCCTGAAGCGTTCGTTCCTTGACACGAACACCACGTTGGAACCAAATTTCAGGTCCTTGGCGTCTTCACCTCGTTGTTTCTTGATCTGTACTTGAGCCTGAAACAAGGCCCAACTCAGCTCCTCGTCTGCTGGAGTATCTCTTATCAACATCTCGTAATCTTGAATAGAGGCTTTCCATCTTTCAAGCTAAGTAAATGGAACGCGGGAATGAGACAAAACTAGACCCAAAAATCGAAAGCCTTTTTAAAAACTATGTATCCAATTCCTTTTCCAGAATATGAACAATTCATCATCGTACCAAAAGAAATTTAACTCTGAAGTGACCATCAGTGTTTACCATGGCGTATCTAAGAAAGAAAAAATTACCATGGCGTTAGAATCAGCCCGCCTGCGTCGGGCCTTAGTATAATTAGGCTGTAAACGAAGAGCTATAGTACAATCTTCCACAGCTTTTTCGTATTGGCCTAGTTTTGATCTACAGGCTGCTCGGTTGCATAGTAAAATTGAGTTGTGGGGTTCAAGTTCTAGTCCTTCACTGTATGCAGCACAGGCTTTGGAGAATTTTGATGCTTTGAACAGCAGGTTACCACTCAACCTTGCTGATGCCACAGCTTTAGTCTTCTTGGCCACCGAACTGACTTCTCGGTTGGTTGGATCAAGTCGTTCTGCTTGCTGAATTAACGTCACAGCATCTTCAAACCTATTAACCAAAAACGCTAGTTAGACATTTATAGTCTCGTCAAGTTTTGTTGTATTTTATGATTAAACCGTTCCCTTCTCTGTCATGAAACTGCGAAGGAGACACAGGCCGCAAGAAATTTTCTTTAGTTACTTATCCCTACCCGAAATACCAACCTGCCTGCGGCCAAATAAACCTCCGCTCCAGTGATTAACAGATGACAGGAGCAAGTCAGATCAAATAACTTAGTTATAGAATCGATGCAAAACTTGGATCCCTTTTGATAGGTTGCGTAGGCATCTTCATGTCTGAGGAGTCTCAGAAGTGCCTCGGCTTGCATAGAGTATACCTATATGTCAATTATAGAACTACTGAGTTGCTTGTGCGCAGGCTTTAACCACTAGAAATGCATAAAGTAGATAACTTGGCCTGTGTTGTGAAGAAGCTAACCTGTGGAGCTGAATCTGCACCTGTGGAGATTGCGCATTCAGTCTTCTTCAATAAAATGTTCCAATCTTTTAATTTTTGAGCTTCGGCACATCCTTTTAGGTGCTTTTGAAGAGCCTGAGCTTGAGCAACTTCTTTACAGTCAGCACTAGCTCCTGAGTTTTTGTAGTGATATAATGCTTTGTCTGCATCGCCAAGCCTGCAGGACTCAATTCTAAGGAATCACAAATTGTAATATGAAAAATTCAAATTCAATTTAGGTACCTCTGTTGAAAAGGTACCTGAAATATAGTGTCCCCAGTCGGTAATGAGCTCTTTTGTAAGACGGATCTATCCTTATTGCCTCACTGCACTCTGTGACAGCATCTATAAGGCGACCTAACCCTATCAAAGCAGCACTTTTGTTGCTTCGATACGTTGCCTTACTCGAATCGAGCGCGATTGATCGATCATACAGAGCTAGTGCCTCTGAAAATCGTCCTTGCTTGTATTTTTCGTTTCCCATGTTCTTCAAAGCTTCAGGATCCGTTGTATTCATCATATATTGAGACTGTGTAAACTCTCCACTAGGCTGCCTCATAATGTTTCCCATAAGACCATTACCGCCAAATTTAGGAAGGTCTTTACTTGCTCGAGGAGCCGATGTTATAGGACTTTTGTTTCCGGTAACATTCCCGTTCCTACGTTGCGATAAGTTACCCAAATGGCCTAATAGCCATACATTGCCTGAAGTGGGTCGAAGCAGAGGCTTGCCGTCAATGGTTTTCTGACTAGTTGCGACAATCGGGACTAGCTCTCTGGACCAATTGATGGAGTCTTTTCTTGGCTTACCCTCATTAGGTTGGCATACTCTGTTTTGTGATGAACTTGACGAAGATGACGCCGAACTTCTTGCAACATCCGAGACCGATACTCGTCTATCTTCATTCTTAAGGTTAGATTTCGGAGCAGGAGAAACCAAATTCCGCCTCCCAGTGTGTTTTGGGTCAACTTTTGGCGAAGATTTGGACAACTTGGAGTGGACGAACGAAGTTTCAGGTTTGGCTTGCTGCTGCTTGGAATTTGCCACAGGAAGCTTCTTCAAATAATCGAATTTCGAGAGCTTTAAGGTATTGTTGCTAGTCTCTGTGGAAAGTGAGTAAACAGATGTCCTCCGAGACTGGAGTATACGGCGATGAAAAAACACTCCCATGAGACCACAACCCGATTGGCTTTCCATAGAGTACTGATTCACTCTTCCCATTTTTCAATTCTCTGCCTTGTCTTAAGCCGATAGTTTATAGAAGAAATGATTCACCTAACTCTGAAGCAGTTGAAATTGTCAGGATAGGAATGCAAGTGCAAGAGTGATGTAGATTTGCACAAGCTGGACAAGAAATTAATGAAACAATGGTTTACAAACTTGGGGGACAAACCATCGAAAGAATCTGTAAATTTGCGAGAAAAGAGAGGGGTAATGACTGATTTGTTAGCTTGAGTGAGAAGGGTTCAGTGGCAATAGGCTTAAATCCTGAGGAATTGTACGTATATAAACCTGGCGGAAGTCCCTCGACTAGGGACTAGAGTGGCCTCCAAGAAACCAACTTTTTTACTTTTGGATGTGGAGAGTTTGCGTTGGGTCTCTATTTAAAGATTTAATATTTAGAACCTGTGGACAATTAACAGAGAAACCAATAATAATAATTATTATTATTGTATGACATACACTTTTCTTTATCAGCTCATGATGAAATATAATAAAACAAAGGAAAAAAGGGGAAAAAATAAAGAAGGTAAAAGGGCGTTTCTGTTCAAAGTTTGCAACTTAAAAAAGCGCCAAAATACCCATGGATAGTAGCCAACGCAAGCAACCTGTTGTGATGTGTGTAATATGCATTTTCCATTGCCAATTAAAAACAATAGTTTTGTTTCCTGGTACTAGGCTAGCAGTTAATTCCTAACAAGATAACATAATCGATTGATACCACTTTTACTCACTCGAACCCATCGAGCAGGGATATAGAAAATATTATCACTGGTTAACTTTCACTAGGCTAACTCACTCTTTTAAAATTACTTATTGGTTGAAGACATCGACTAACCAAAGTCGGATTGGAAGTGTGTATCACTAAATAGACCGTCTATATATTGGAGACTTATACCCCTTTAACGTCCTTCCTAAGCTTTCACAGGACTTACTGCTCTAGCCTTTTAGAACTCTTACTTCACTCACACACTCTTACTCTTCATTTCCCATTAATACTTCTGACTCAAGGCAGCGGAAATGTTTAGAAACAGATAGAATTTTTAACAAATTGTTATAGATATTCTGATACACAAAATCTTTATACAAGGCAAGTGTAGAGTATACTTATCTCTACAATCTTTTGTTAAATGACCGTTTCATCACAATAACTTAAGCTATTGTGATAAAATGGTCACTTAATATCTTTCACTCAGGGATAAACAAGAACAATAAGATTTAAAGGTTTTAAATAAGAGAAGCTATTTTTTTAAAGAAAGATTCTTCATTTTCATTCATCCGAAAGAAAAATCTTTGAGTGAAGGGCGTTGACACGTAATTAAGCCGAAAGGGGAAACAGGAAACTTCTTGCTATACGGGAGATAAGGTTGCAGCAGCTATATATCCTGTTCATTATTTCCTTGCTTAGTTGGAAATGAAGCCATCAGGCTCTTAGCTTTCATATTTTCAAGTTTTGATACAATTTCGGAAAAGGGGCTGGTCATTGTGCAATTATTGGGTGAAAGTTGGCAACAATTTCTCCTCTTAGAAATGCGCGAAAAGCCCAAGAATGTGAAGGAACATTACGCATTTTGGTGATTAAATTGGATGCTTGTTGCTATAAACGAGCGATAGCCGGTGATGTTACGTTGCTGTCTTCTTGGTTCGAACTTCGAAGTGCTTACTCCCGTCCCTTAGTCAACCACATAGGTAAGTATGAGTTTATTTTCATTTTCAAAAAAATACGTAGGTATATATTTTAGGAATAACTGTTAAATATAATATTCCTACTTAACGAAGAAATTCTAATGCTGAATTGAAAACAATTATTTTCAGGTTGTCAGCAATAATTTTTGGTATTTCACACAGCCACTAATTAAACTGCTCTTGTAGCAAATGGTGACATATGGAATAATGAGCTAGTTGGGGATATGAATTTCTTGTACCTTATTTCCTGCTCAGTTCTGACCAACTCTTCTTGTGTTCTACTTCTATCTCCCTTTTCCTTATTCAGAATAATGCGGGGTCTGGTAGCAGCTTATTTATTATCGCATTGTGCGACAGTAACAAGTGTTAAAGGTATTCATGAAAAAAGAAGACTCTTGAGTCCATCCCTCCTCGTAGAACCCTGCCAGTCGGTGCCGGCTAATAAGCCCTCCCCTACCAACTCCTTTTATTAACATCCCAGCTTCAGACGGCATTTGTAAAAATTTTGACCAGCCTCAACTAGGGCGGGAATCAGTACTTGGTGTTTGTTCGTAGATAATACATTAATACTAATAGTTGGCTTACTTAGAATTGTATTAAATTAAACTAGTTCCACGCAAATAAGATCATAATTACATACATCATGCTTGACATTTGTGATACTAAGTAACAAATTTAGAGTTTTCAGAATTTCGGTCTCATAATCGCTTGGTTTTATGGGAGAATCCAAAGCAACTGCCGACGTCAAGTTCGAGGGTTTAATGTTTACTAGTTCTTAAGAGAGAATTTTGACCAAATAAGTGACAGACCAGAAACTTGAATTTCTGATAATTATTCTGCAGTAACAACTCGGAGTCAATTATTAAATTATTGATCCAAGTCAAACGATGCTTTGCAAATTTAATCCTGTATGATCTGCTTGATAATTGTTATCTGGTAGACTTTTGCTTAGTAAGAGCCATGCATTTGAAAATATGGCAATCAGTTGAGCAGTAATGATGGGTTTTGGATCTAAGCCAGCTGGTTAATTGCTGTGCAAAGCATTCACGAAACAGACTGTACTACAGAAAGTCATGATGCACTGCGAGATTTTTTGTGGTTCTAGATAAGAGGTGAGGTTTATAATATAAATTTAATAGCATTTTGTACCCTCCAATAAAGGGCAAAATGTCATGATTCAACTTTTCCGTACCCCAAGTGTTTTAATTCCCATTCTTTTCGCGTAGGGTAATTATCCATTAAGTGCTCTTTTGGCGGACAAAAAGAGAAACTTCCTCTTTCTGTTTTTAGGCGAGGACATTGGGTGGAGGACCAAAACTAGGCAGGCAGATGAGATGTAGAAAACCACCAGAGAAGCAAAGTTCAATAAAAGCTGGTCAAAGTTTGCTAATAATGATGTCAGATCCGGTGTATTTACGTCAAAAAGAGCTTTAAATAACAGAAAAATATAATTATAAAAATAATTATATTAGTGTTGTTTTTTATTAAGACAACAAAATTTATATCGTTAAATAAAATGACTTTGGTAGAGGTGTAAAGTAATAAATTTTTTTATTAAACAACAAAATGAATAATATTTTCTAAAATTTTGACTAAATTAATAAAAGAATTTGAAACTGTAGTAACAATGTTGGATAAATATAAGGCACTGAATTGAATTTTCTAGGTAAGAGTATCTAATAACAAAAATAAGTGTTTTCTCATTCGTTAGCAACAAAATACATTAATTTTCATTAAGACACCAATATATAATATTGAAAGTAATCATACATACATTAATATGCTGTCAAATGGTAATGACCAAAAACTTCATTTATATATGTTATCATATAGTTTATAATGAAATTCAATTTTTAACATATTCAAAATATAATAACCAAAAATTATTAGCTAAAATAAGACCTATATTATTTTTCTATGATCCACATGGAATATAGTTGTGTCAACTAAAAAGCATGGATCGAATCTCGTCTTGTTTGGGTTGCCTTAGATATTGTTACTTGAGCACGCCCTTTGGGTCAAATATTCGAGAGGTGATCCTCTGTCCAAGATGGCATTGGACAGAGTTGGTACATGGCAACTTGGACAGAAGATTTGGGGTGCAAATATTCAGCCATAGGCTTGTATACCTGAAAGCCTCTCGACAATATTGTTTCCGAAATCTAACCACTAAATCGCTAGCCGGCCGAAAACAAAAGATTAGGAAAGAAAAACACATATCACTAAAAAAGATAATGAGAAGATCTTTTGGAAATTATTAATCAATCGACAACGAACACTTTCAGATATACACAAGGCAGTGCAGCACAAGCCAATTATCTCGTCTCATGTCCCTTTCTTTGTATACCACATTTTACTTTGTGAATTGGTCCATTTCTTTAACTTAAAAGAGGGGCACGTATACTCTTTTTCTCCACTGGGATGTTACAATTATGGTATGAGGCTTGGGATAAGCTGATGTTCATGCGAGGTTGAAGGACACGATAACAGTAAGGAAAATAAGCGATGGTGGCAACCATATCACGTGGAATTCAGTGGTGGGCAATGGTTCTCTTTGATCCAAAGCGTAAAAGATGAAAAGATGAGAAGCGTAGGGCGTGTGGAAAGGGCCGCACGTGCATTTTACGCAAAGAAAAAGCATGTGTTCACGTGATGCAGAACCTGAACTCCCTTCAAAACCTCCCAAGCTTCAGGAGTCAGCATATGATTGGGGACTCCTAATTGGCAACATCCTCTACATTGGGATCGACCTGAACACGACATTCTGGGTTCATGTCACTTGTACCTATGCTCTTCCTTCATAATGTCAGCAATCCATATCACAATTAAGCCGCATTATCCTATAAGAATCATACTCAAATACAAAAACAATTTTCCTGCTAGATAATGGCGTTGACAACCCATGTTTCACTTGCCAACTTTACTGTCATTATTGAGAGAAGCTTTGCTAATCCAAAGCAAAGAAGCAATCATGTTATGGTTATTATTTACGTTTCAGCATGCAAGTCTAGGACAGCTAACACCAGTATAGGAAGGAGAACAAAGTAGCTTGAAGTTGCAGTTGGTATGTAGTTTTCGTTATTTGAAATTCGTGAGAACAGGCTTATTTCAACACCCTTGTTCTTCAAGCATTTCAACTTCAATTCTTCTTCAAATCATTTTGTTCTTCATTTTGAAGTTAAAACACTCCATTGATAAGATGCTTACATCAAGATTATGAAGTCATACTTCAATTTCCAATTGACAACTTCGAGTTTAAAACCAGGGTGCATTATAGTTTAACCACAACATATTCTTTTAAAACTTTTTATGTTGATAATTCATGAGAAATCATCAACTTCAAAGTTGAATATTTAAATATGAAAAAATCTTATTTTTGGATATTGATATAATTTTAAGAGTAAAAGATAGATATCTTCCCTTTAATTTAAGAAAATTTAACATTTTAAAATTCTCAAAAAAATCTTTTGATTTTTGGTTTTCTAATAATAACCCTTTCTCTTAGGCTCAATTAAAAAATTGCAACACATCACTACCATAATGCATATGCCCGAATATCCATAGATTTTCCGAGAATATATCCTATGGGAATGACATGTTAGAGCAATTACATTCACTTATTAAGGCATCATACATAACACAAGTATTTAAAGTTACAACTCATTCCATTTCGTTAATAAAACATAATTTACATTGTCATTTCATTACACATCAACCATATTTTTACATTAGAAAACCATCTGTGAGTTCAAAGTTTTATACAAGTTCTACATGATATGAGATACTAAGTAAAAGCATTATATCTAGCTCCTCATATGTCAACTGACTAAACTTTTGAGCCATTTTTTGTTCCCAAAATGAACAATACTAAACTTCAACTAGATTACTTAAGAAGCTAAATCTCCTCTCAGTACCTACAAAATCAACGTTGAAATTTTTTTGATGAGTTTTCGAACTCAGTGAGAGAACCATCATTGATGTGCTCACTCATATCATCACTCATTAACACATATATAGTCTATTTTACCAAATATGTCATATAAATGA
>JANZLC010000006.1:8566504-8579171 GCA_026413385.1 Erythroxylum gracilipes | reverse complement strand
CGATGGCTATAAACGTATTAGCCACTGAGCCGAGTTGCTCACCCCACTTTCCCTCCTCAGGTGCAAATCAAGACAAGCGCTGAACCTTGCAAGGCATCGGAAAAACTCCAAGACATTAGATACTGTTGTACTAAGTTAGTGACTAGCCTTTTGGATAGCGTTACAAGCATATCAAACATAGAGCATCTCATGTATTTTGTATTTTGTGCTTAGTTCATGATGGACATGTTGATATGTAATTAAAGTTATGCATGAACATTTATTTTGATTGGAAATGAGATTGAGAATTCAAGGATTCTCCTTTTGTGTATGATTGTGTTACTTTATTGATATTGCATGAGATTGTGTATGACTTTTGTGATGGAGGTTTGTGTATGCGCATATACTTCGTTGTTGAGATTGCTATTAGGTATTTGTTTTCGAATAGCATGTTGGAGATTTGAATTGTGTTTGAGGCGAATTGGACTAAGGTAGAGCTTAATAGCACTGAAGAGTATGTGGAAGTGAGTGAATATGTGAAGTTGTGTTGATAAACTTCCTTAAATGTAGGAATGGTGTTCAGAAACTTCAATGGAAAAACTGTATTGATCTAGATAGAATTATCCAAATTGGTCTTAATGAAAGTTGTATCTTATAATTATAGTTTTCTTACGCTATAAAGTATGACATGTTTCAATATCGAGGCTGGAATTTATGATCGATTGAAATCTGGAAGTTGTTTAGGATTAGTTGTTCGGGACGGTCATTTTGTTTGAAGTTTTGACCCTTATAGAGGCAAAAATTGCTCCTAAGATCTTCATGAAAGTTTTAGGTTATCTTTTTATATTTACATTGATATGAAGTATGTAATTTTTAGACAATGGAGTAGAAAAATATGAAGTTAGAAGTTGTGATGTTGTTCAGGATAGCTTATCGACCAGTCACCCCCTTTAGAGACAGAAATTGTTTTTAAGTCCTTCATAGAAGTTGTAGAGTTTCCTTTTATCTTTCCATTGATAACAAATTTGAAAATTTTGGAGCTCTAGGTCAAAATTTATGAATTTTAGAAATTAGGAAGTCGGATTAGCAAAAGGGCGAGTGCCTGCCCAAGCGCACGTGTGTGCGCGGCCGATTTTCAATTTTTCCCTCCGATTCGACCTCTCTCCATTCTTTTGGCTATAACTTTTTTGTCTGACCTCCGATTGATCCAATTTTTGAAGAGTTGGACTCCTAAGACATTCCTATACCTATACAAACAAATTTATTGCTTTTTATATTGATTTGAAAAATATGGATTGAATCAAATTGATAAGATTGTTAAAAAGGTTATAAGTTGGATGTTTTCTGAACATGCTTTAGTATTTTGGAAATATATTGATCTGTAGAGCTCCAATTGAGTTGATTCTAGTTTCAGAGTAAACTAGAGATATGGATCTACAAGTGTTATGAAGGAATCAGATTTCAAATCAGCCCCTAAGATTTTCAATTTCAAAGTTAATTTGGTAATAGTTTTCAGTCTCGGTTTTGGAAAAGCAGAAAGTATTTTGGTCAATACTTCTTTATTTCTGAACCAAATTGTGCGTTTTTGGTGGCGTTAGAATCGTAAGACAATGAGGATCAAATGTTTTGAAGAAGATGGTCTGAAATTCCAATTGTAACATTCCCCATTTTTATGATCTCTAGTTATGAGTTATGATTCCTCCATGCTTTTATGATTCCGAATGTTGGACTTTGAAAACGGGGTCCAACAACAAGTGTCCAACCACTCACCATAAACCTATACCCCACGACACCCACTCAAATGGATGACCATTTTCTCTTGTGTTTTTGGTACACGATATCTCCTTCTTCTTCTTATTGTTGTCACACACACACACCCCTTATAACTTTGAGTTTTGCACAAAATTCTGCACTTTGCCACTCTAATATTCTATTGTCTTCATCTTGCTGAAACCCATTTCTATTCCATCTTGTTCTTAGAAATTTTCTCGAAAGCTTGGACAGCTAGGATAGCTTGATAATTGAGGAGGTAATTGAGCTGATTAATGAGGTAAAATACTAATTTCTTGTGATATAAAATAATAGAACTTTATGATGATTGAATTGGGACGGATTGCATGTGATGTTGATAATGAAGTGTGTTGGAAAATGATACATGATTTGGATACGTTTCTGATTCATGAGAACAGTAGGTTATAGGTTGCTATATGGATGAATTAGGTTGAGGTTTGAAGTTTAAATGAAGGTGAATTTGGTTGAGGTTTGGAAAAAACTAGGACTACATATATGATGAGATTAAGTGAATGCAACTTTCTACTTTGTTTTTGTATGCATGAAAGAGAAGCTGTCATGGACTAGTACTTAAGTTAAATATAGACATTAAAAGGACTTTTCCATAAAATTTAAGAGAGAGAAACATGAAAATTTGAGGTGGCTACAAGTTTTGAAGTTACAACTACCAGATACGATAGAAGGATAGGAAGGACAATACATTATAGGGTAATATGCTAGAACCTTTCTTACTGGAATATAATATAGCATTTTTAGGTCATAATTGAAAGCCAATAATTTTGAGATCAAGCCTAATATGATTTAGATGGTTTAATGATTTGTGTAATTTGACGACTTGATAAGGATCCAAATATACACATTCTAATTTTTTAAAGATATGTGATATTTTCAAGATTAATAGAGCTTCGAAAGTTGTTATTTAGTTATTCTTTATCCCTTTTACATTGAGGACATATAAAATCATGGATAAAATATTTTCCATATAGATTTATTACCATATGGAACGAGCTTGATAAGAAGCTTTTAGCTAGGTGTTGTCCTCTAGTATAAAGGATAAAACTCAAGAGTATTTTATCCTTTTTACAATTAGATAGTGAAACATTGTATGAGATGTAGGAGAGATGGAAGGAGCAATTGAGAAAGTATCCACATTATAGACTCAATTTGGGATTGCAAATGGAAACATTTCATAGTGGATTAAGTTACCCATTTAAGTAGTATATCAATGTAACTTTAAGTGGGACTACCAACTTTAAAAATTTTAAGAAACTATAAGAGGTTGTTGAAAATATTCCCATAAGTAATTACTAGTAGGGGAATTTGAGGCTGAAGCCAAAATTAGGTAGCATCCATAATGTAGATATGGTGACAACGTTTGAGCTGACGTCAAAAGTGTTGAGTAAAAGATTGATAATATAGACAAAATAAGTGATGGGTTGTGATATTTGTGGTGGGGAACATCCTAGTCATAAATATTAGGCCCCTTATAATATAAGCTAACTGATTGAGCTAGTTATTTTCTATTGGGAATTACTCTCAAAGTAATCTCTATAGTAACACCGATAATCTGGGATAAATAAACTCTTATAACATTTTACGAATTAACTAAAAGATAATAAGGATAAAGTCCTCCACCTGTATTGTAGTAACAACAATAGAAACTAGGAAAGCCTAGTTTTGAGGAGCTCAATGTAAAATTCATTACTACATTTAAGGCTCAATTCTAGATTATTAAAGTGTCTCTTTGAAATCACCAAGCATTTATACAGAACCTAGAGAGCCTAAATGGATAACTTGTTAAGCTTTTCTTTAAAAAGTAGTCAGGTATTTTATAAAGGAGCTAAAAGTTGAAAAGAAGAGAAAGAAAAAAGGAGAAGTTTGTTCTACATGAATTATTTTTTAGACAGATAGTTGAGTGGTTGATAGCTTCGGTCTTGAAAATTGTTATAGTTCATAAATCTATTACTATATCTATAATTTTATTGATAGTTCATTTTATATTGAACTTTAAATCCTTTTCCAAAAAGAATGAAATTAGCCCAAGAGTTTCAGTAATTTAAGTGTAATTCAATTACGCATCTAATAAAACCAATTTTTCTAAGTTGGTTTCATAAGGTTATAAAAAATAATTCAAATTTTGATTTCTTATTTTGTGAACACTGGATTTGCCTTGGTAAATACATAATATTCTTTTAATCTTTCTTAGAATCAATTTGACATTGGAAGGCTAGGAGTAGTATTCTTTACCAACCCAATTTATTCTACTTTTCATTAGGATTGGTTTTTGTTTGTACATTCTTATAGGATAAGGAGAAGGAGAAATTGGAGGAACCAATGAAGGAAGCTATCAAAGAGTACTAGCCAAATGTTTCATACCTAAGTAGGCTTAGAAAAGATTTTAAAAAAAGGAATATAAATTTGGTAAGTTTTAGAGCTTTTTAAAAGATAATCTCAATATTCCTTTTGCTTAAGCTCTTTCACAAATGC
Source organism: Erythroxylum gracilipes (assembly GCA_026413385.1). Taxonomy (NCBI): domain Eukaryota; kingdom Viridiplantae; phylum Streptophyta; class Magnoliopsida; order Malpighiales; family Erythroxylaceae; genus Erythroxylum; species Erythroxylum gracilipes. Next base: position 8,574,914 of record JANZLC010000006.1, on the reverse strand, counting down.
CAAAATATACTAAGTGCTTAAAGAATCTCCTTTCTATGAGGATTACTTTCAATGAGGATTACTCTGCCATCCTACAAAATAATCTACCACAAAAAATCAAAGATCCATTGAGTTTTCCTATTCTTTGTAATATTAGTAATTTGTCAACGGAAAGGGTACTAGCAAATTTAGGAGAAAATATTAATTTGATGCTATATGACATGTTTAATAGATTAGGATTACGTGAACCTAAGCTAACTAGGATAAGCATTTAATTAGCAAATGGGTCAATTAAATATCCTATAGGCATTATAGAAGATATTTTGAAAAAATTTGACAAGTTCATCTTTGTTTTTAATTTTGTGTTTTTTATATATGGCTGATGGTATAAAGGTTCCCTTGACCTTAGGATTAGCTTTCATAACTACTGCTAAAGTTATGATAGATGTGTATGATGGAAAATAGATCCCAATAGTAGGGGACAAAGAAGTAGCTTTTAAGATATTCAAAGTTATAACACAACCCATTAACAAAGATGATACTTATTTCTTTTTAGATGTGATTGATATTAAAGTTTCTTATATTATGTAGGATATAATCTCAAAAGATCCATTGGAGATTATTATTATTTAAGGAGAAGAAAGGGAGATAGGTAACATTATTCAATGGAGAATATGTAGGTAACACTAATCAATGGAGAATATGTCATCTTTAGGAGCTAATAAGCCTATGAGTAGAAAGTGGAACTTGAAGGAGATTAAGAGATCGAAGAAGAGTATAATCAAGCCTTTGTTTGAGGAGTTATCAGGGTGAAAAGCTTGCGTTAGAATTCCAAAGAGGCACTTACTAGGAGGTAACCCAATGATTTATGTATTTTTGTTTTAATTTGGTAGCTTTTAGGATCTTTAACATTAGTTTTAGTATGTATTTTCTTGATTTTTGTTTTGTTGCACATATTCTAAGTTAAAATTAGTTTTAAAGTCATGGATTTTCTTTTACTAAATTAACATTATCTTACTTAGAATGAGATTTAATTAAGTTTTACAGGCTATATAGGCAACGTAGTATCTAATAAGGATTCTTTTTTTCCTCATGTTAAAAAAATCCTTTCATATCCCTAAAAGAGAGCCAGTAGCTAGGGAACCCCATTAGTGGAAATATTAAGGATTATTAATGATATTGGATAAGGTCGTCGTTCTTTTTGTTATTAGGGGAGTATTATTTATCCTAATTTTCTTCCTTTTCTTGTTTTCATAGTTTTTCATTATTTTTGTACGTTGTATACATTAGGGAAAATGTATAGGTTAAGTGTGTATGGAGGGAAGAAATAATTACTTATGCTTATCAATTTTGTTATAATTAGTTTGATAAAGAACAATTCTGGGAAAATTTTATCTTTGAAAAAATATTGATCGAGATAGTTTAATATAATTTGGTCAGATTTAATTTGTTTAGGTAAATATTCATGAGCAATTATGATTAAGTTAATTTTAATTTGCTTCATTAATTTTATAAAATGGATACTTAACTTACTGTCACAAAGGTTTTCTTTAGACTCGAACTTCTACCACAAGCCGCATCCGCTTTCTTGTGGCAATCCTGCTTAGGTCCGCTTAAGCAAGATTCAACCTTCTCATATGAATGTCGCCGAACAATTCCGTTAGCCCTCGAACACCATATACGCACATAAGTGTTTAAGTGTTATCCCTCACACACAAAAAGAACAAAAGTGTAATAGAGTAAAGAAAGCAGCATGAGATTTTAAAATGTAGCCGAAGCTACCTCTTTCATTAACTCTCTACAAAATGTTAACAAAAGACTCGAGTACCTCCTCTTCGAAGCACCCAAAGAACTTCCTACTCGAAGCCCTTATAATGAGAACTTTCCCCCAAAAGCTCTCAACTCTCAAATCTCTCTCCTCTGAATGATTTCTCTCAATGAATGCCTCACTGATTGAATGAATAGGTCTCAACACTAACGAGCTATTTATAGGCTCCTTCAGATAACTAAGAGTCCTATTAGAATTCTACTAGCAAAGATCACAATCTTATCCTATCTTATCTTATAGGATTAAGTTACATCACATTTAAAAGATTACCCTATATAGGAAAGATTATCCTTATCCACAAAGATCTCCTCTATCTTCAGATGATCCTTCCACTTGATCTTCATCTCTTAAAGATGATGTTAATCCACTTGTGATCTCATCCTCCACGTCATCATGTGCCACCTCATCTACACTTGCCACATCATTGCTAACGTGTCTTCACCGCAGCCTATCTACACATAAGTCCATCAATGCACGTCTATGGACAAGTCCATCTTCCATGATCATGCTCACTCATGGTGTAGTCTCCATGCTTCATAACTAAGTATAAGTCACAAACCCAGTTAGTATAAAACCTCGTACAATTCACATACCTTCAACCTGCCTTGCTGAAGTCAAGTGCTTAAGCGCCTTGCTGTGCTCGTATGCCTTCACGCATCCTTGCGGGGTCTTACATGCCTTTGTGCCTTCTCGCATGCCCTCAAGTCTCGCATGACTTAGTTTTCCAACTCTGCACGGCCTTACATCCAAATCTAACATCTCGTCAAAGATTTTCTCCAATACGGGACTGTGCGTGCCCACGCGTATTGAATCTCGCCTACTCCCAAGATCTACGCCGATACTTCCCGCATCCCTCGCCTACTTCGCAAGTTCCTTAGGTTTTGCTCACCTACTTGCAAGACTTTACCTTGTTCTCTCATCAACACGCCTTCCTCGTGCCAACTTGCGTGACAAGCATTGGCCAAGGCTCGCTAACACTTTCACGATCCTGTAGTCTGGACTTAGGGGTCTAACACTTACCCTATAATAATTTTCATATAATTTAGATATACAACTAAGTTAGAAGTGAATTCTTTTTAAGCATGTTGAGCATCCCACTAAAAATAGAGAAAAAATTCACTCTATTGAATTTAAACCAAGGAAAAAGGTTGAAGTTAAAGAATGGTGCTGATAATCATTTTAAACAATAACCTCATTGGGTAACCATCAGTATTCATGATAAGGTGTTTAATCTTGTACTAAAAGCTTAGGTAATTTTCAAACAAACATTTAATTACTCCTACGTAAGGTAAAAATATACATTAAGTATTCAATTAGTTAGGCTAGGTACATATAAGGGGATGTCAAGAAATATTCTCTAAAAGCTAAAGAAAGCCACAAATTTGAATAACTTCTTGTCTTCTTTGTATAACCATTTGAGGTTAAAACCCCATTCCATAATTGCTTTCCATCTAATAGAGAAATGGAAATAAAAGAAAAGATGTCAGGAATTTTTTGATTAACCCTACATAAAACACATTCCTGACTATCAACTATGAACTTGATCCTATCCTTCGTTGTTAGTCTTTGACATTGCTATCCACAGTATGAAGGCATAGGAAGGGGATACCTCAAAGCTTCATACTAGATTACATAAAGGAGATATTGTAGAGTGGTCTCTTAGCAGTTTCTTGCAAGATTTTACTATAAGCCTTGAGCTCTTATCTTGAGCCTAGTAGATATGATCCTCTTTTCTAATGTTAGGGGTACATTCATACATCATTTGTAGAATATTTTGCAATCCACGAATAAAGTGGAATGACAATACCAAGCTCCATTTTGAAGGAGTTCACTGACCTTGATAGTAGTAGGGACTATTACTTTTAAGTAGTTAAAGTCCTTAAATTTAAATAGAGGGCCACTAGGTAATCAATATTCAAATAAGAATTATGTATCATGACCGTTGCTAATTTTGTGTTTGACTTAAGGATGCATGAAAGTCCTAGTTTTTAAGATTTTCTAGAAAGTTAGGAGAATTTAGTTTTTTCCTTAACAGTCGATAAACTCTCTTCTTTTAAGTGAACCATGTGGATCCATTTCACCTATAAGTTTTACTTCTCACTATAGAGCTTCTTTGCTGGTAAGGATCTAGCTATTATTATGACTGAGCTCGCTCTTATACTGCCTTCCTGTTTGGGTAAACAAAGTGGACTCCATTTGATGTTAAAAGCCTTCTTTCTTATGGAGGATCCCTTCCAAATGAAGTCTCTTATAGTTTTGTATATCCTTTTTCATAACATATTTTAGTAATGCAAGGTGAGAGCACCAATAAACATTAAGTTTGTGAAGCACACTTATAGTAAGTAGTATTTTTCATCTATCCAATAAGAATTTATTGCATCAGGTGTGGAGCCTCTTTTCAATTAAATTTAATAGAGGAATACAATAACCTAAAATGAGGCAATAGGAGGAGATGGGAACTCCTAAGTACTTGAAAGGAAGTTGCCTTAGTTTTAATCTTAGAGAGGAGAGAACTATTCTAACATAAGTGTAACGTCGGACTTTCTGAGTCCTTTCGTGTTGTTTTGCATTTGGAGATCCTACTGTATATATATATATGGATTGCATATGAGTTTAAAGTTGTATTTAAGTTCTTTGGGTATATATATTAATGATTTATAATGTTATATTCCCTTACATGAATCTAAAGTTCATCGGTATGCGAAATCTAAGAGATTTCCAACATATAAGCTTTTAAGTGTGTAAAACCGTGTCCATTGGATGGACATGACCATGATGGTTAAATAAAATGTGTTCTAATGCCCTAGAGGTGATTAGACATAATTTATAAAAGAAGAGTCAATTTTCTATACTCTTCCTATGTGTGGCCGTAGACTTCATTTTAAAGACTTAAACCATTCTTGTTTTAATTAAAACAGGAGAAGAAAGGAGAAGAGAGAAAGTTTCAGCCATCACCAAAATTCACACTTCTTTTGGATTTTTCAACTCAAACCAAGGTGTTCTAAACTAATTTAGGGTCAAGGAACTCAAATCTATCATTAGATTTGAGAAATTCTCAAAGGATTTAAAGATATCACTAAAGGAAAGTATAGGTAAATTTTGTCTCATCTCTCTCTACATTATGATTTTGAGTTTGGTGTTAAGATATGTTGTTCTCCATACTAGAATATGTATGAAACATGGTTTAGATGAATGAAATGTGTCATGGAGATGGTTCTTTAATGCCAAAACCGAAATGCCTATGATATTTGATATATAAATGGAGCTTTTATTAGGGTTTAAATTGAGATCAAAGACATCTTTAAAGGAATACAGTGATTTCATAAGAAGGCATATTGAGTCATGGCCTGCTCCATTAAGAAAAGAAGATAGTTTGCAAAAACAAGTTGAGATATCTAAAGTTTACTGCATTTATAATGATGATTTGAAATCTTGAAATGTTAATAGTGGTGATCCTACTTAGAAATTTCATAAATATTATGAAAAGATATGGAGATTAAGGGTCTCCTTAACTAAAACCCTTTGTTTCCTTGAACACTTGTGATGATTCTCTATTCCTAATAACTAAAAAAGACACTAAATTGATACAGGCCTTGATCCAAGCTACAAACTTGAGAGGATAATCAGATGCTAATAAAGAATTCAAAATGGAATCATAGTTGACAAATAAAAATCCTATGTGAATCTATTTTCAAAGCATAAATTTTAATTTTTTTTTATTTGAAGCATAACCCCTTAATAACTTCTATGTAAGGCTTGTATTGTCACCAATGTTCCCACCCTTCATATAGGCACCTTGACTCAGAATAATGATGTTAGGGAGTATGGAATCTAGTCTTTTAGCAATTATCTTTACATTGATCTTATATACCACATTGCAACATTAGATTGTTCTACATTGATTAAGATTGGAAGGATTGGGGCATTTAAGGACCAAACTAATGTATTTCTTATTCAATTCTAACAACATCTTATAAGTGTTGAAAAACTCCATAAGTGTGCTAGTCATTATTGGTCCTGCTTGAGTCCACTTATTTTGGTATAATTTTATAGTAAAGCCATCAGGCCCTCGGGCCTTGTCAAGATTAAAAGAAAATAAAATTGATTTGAGTTCCTTAGTAGTGACCTCTTTTAGAAATGATGCAACATATTGGTGTATGACAGAAAACTTAAGAGAGTTAGTTAGTACCCCTAAGAGTTGCCTAACTTCATGCTTTTTCCTGGGATATTAGAGAAATATTATTGGGCTAATTCTTTAAGTTTTTATTGTTCTCTAACTTCGCTACCATTGGAGGCTTTTAAATATAGAACTATAGTGTTGTTTCTTCTTTTTTAGATGCAACTATAGAAGAATTTTAAATTCTTCTACCCTTCCTTAAACCATTAAACTCTAACCTTTTTTTTCCAGTCGTGTGTAGTAAGACTCTAGATATTTGTAGTAGTTACTAAGCTTTAAAGCCTTAAGAATAAGATTGTGAGGATTTTTGCTTAAAACAACCGGAGCTAAGTTAAAGCTTTTAGGAGCTTTTACTTGATTAAACTGCAAAGGATCCTTATTGTGCTTTAGTGGGCTTTTACAACCTACATTAATCTCCTTTAAAACCATTATACATTTGTAACTTTGGCTCCTTTACAAGCTATATTTACCCACTTTTCCACTTCTTGTGAGAATTGGGGATGATTAAAAAAGGAGTTAAAGAATTTAAAGGCAGCCTTGCAACTATTCTTCATCTAGTTTAAAGTAAATTCAACATAAGAGTGGTCTAAGATAAGAAAGTTACCAAAAATAGAAGCATCCAACCATTTTTCATTCACCAAGAACCTGTGTAACTTTCTTTGTATGAGCTTATCTCTACTTGTTTGTTGCTCCAAATGTAGAATGAACCTATGAATCTAAGGTTTAAAAACCCTAGTACAAAGTTGAGGTTGGATAATTCATGATGTGTAGTTAAAGCATGCTTCAAGCTACTATTGGTTTCTGAGGGGAGTAAGGAACAATTGTAATCTCCTAATAATAGTATCCAAAGAGAAAAGGTGGATTAAACTTTACTTTAGAGGTTAGCCCATAGACCTTCGTTTTGAAATTCTCAATTGAAAACATAAATCATAAATATGGCTAATTGGCGATTCGATTCCTTCAAAATTACCTCATAATACACCATTTGGTTTATGTTACTCTAGTTTACAAGTTGTATAAAGGAAGAATCAAAAGCTACTATCACTCTTCCCTTTCAGTGGTATGAGTGATTACATAGGATAGTACATTCCTTTTGCAAAAACTAAAGACCTTTATTGAATATGACCTCCTTTATTTTGGTCTTAAGGATTATAATAAAGTAAGCCTTTATTTGGACAAAGATATCCCTTAAAGCCATCTACTTATTTGGGTAGTTAAGCCCTTTAGTTTTGTATACTAGAAAAATCATTAATTCTTTTTAGTTTTGATCATCTTCTTCCATATGAAATTAGATTCAGGGCTTACCTCAACTTCCTATGTTTGAAATGCTTTCCCTTTAAGACAAGGAGTTATATCACATTGGAAATTCAAGTTAACATTTTCCTCAATTCTTGGGGAAACTTCCTCTGAGATTTCTATAGATTCATTTTAACCACTACCATTCACTATCTCCTTTGTATTACTTTCCTCTTCTATGGTGTTGACCTATGTTTGAGTAGGCTTGTCAGGTTCTCTTCCCTGTGTGACTTCTAATTTCTCAACAATATCAATAGTGTCCTATGTTTTAGGCATTTATAATTCTAAGGATATGTAATCTTGATAGAGTCTTCTACTAGTTATCTATCGCCATTGAACCTTATTATCTACACGATATCAGTGAGCTCTTTTTCTAGCCTTATAGGCAAAACCAAACCATTTTTAAGTTTATAATATTTTCGTTAAGGGAGATTGGTTACCTTATTATAGGTGTAGTTTTAGCTCAAATTTTACTATAATAATATAGGTTTCCAAAATTTTAATAATAAAGGTTTTCCCTAAACATGCCATGTTCCTTGTTGAAGGACCTTCTAGATCATATCTTCTGAGGTAAAGAAAATGATGAATAGATCCTCCTCTATGACAAGGTTACTTACTAGACCAAGCCTTCTCTAGTGAGTGTTTGTCCATTAGTTTACCACTAGGAATGCAATACGCTTCTTAAAGAAACCTTTGACTGGAGTTGCATTCCATTTCTTAGCTCCTATGTGAATGACCTTAACAGGGGGAGCAACCAAGGCTTCCTTAAAAGAGGGAGGAACATAGTGTAGCTTACCAAAGATTTTAGCATCTCCTGACTACTAGGAAAATGAGGGAACTCTTTTAAAGAGAAGGAGTTTGTTTATAAAGGGGGTTGACATTCCCTAGTAAGGGATGGTGTTGAGGGGTTATCTGCTGGACCCCGCTCCCGGAGCCTTGCCATCCGTGCTGGACCCCGTTCACAGAGCCCAACTATCCAGAACAGAAACAGAAACAAATACTGTTGGGCCCAAATCCTGACCCAAGGCTGGAACCAGGGTGAACCGTCGGGATTAACAACTGTCAAAAACCCGCGGAAGCCATACATACGAATCTAAGCACAATCATTCAACACATCAACCAACTTTGTT
>JANZLC010000006.1:8548174-8560232 GCA_026413385.1 Erythroxylum gracilipes | reverse complement strand
AAGCATTTTGAGCCAGTCAAGTCTTTAAGCAAGGAAATCAAGGTGGGTAATATGTTTATAGTTTTTGTGTGATTGGGCAAAATTCTTGCTTTTGTGTATAAATAGAATATGTGTTAAATTGGTTGAAATGGTTTTGTTGAAAATTCATAATGATATTTGATTTTGTCATACCGTGAAAGAAGCAAGATTTTTGATATAATTAAATTATGATTTTGATCAATGTTATGCCTTGAGATATGTCATGGCATTTTACATATATAGTAAGGAAAGAACATGGAAAAGTATGAAAGCATTTCCATAAAATGATCTGAGCATGCTTATGTGCTTCTGTTTGGGCGAGAGTGGAACCATTCTATTTGTCACGTGCATGTTGACAAGAGCCTTCTCCCGGCTGCCCGCCTGTGGCATATGAGCTCTGAAAAATGGACTCATTTTGTTCATGGGGTAAACTTCAATTTCCTCATTCTGTTTTATGGAACCCTCAAGCCGTTTGTTATACATTGCATCTTTAAATGATCAAGTATGAAGCATATTAAGTGTTATATGATTTGAGCAAAAATTGATGAATGTTTAAATTGCTTGAATAAAGTATGAATGCTAGCTATATATATATATGCATACATATGCTTGACTTTGGTCAATTGCCATAGCTATAACTATGTTAGCCACTGAGCTGAGTAGCTCACCCCACGCTTCCCTCCTCAGGTGCAGAAAGAGAAGATTAGCGACCCTTACTAGCAACCCTTACAAGGCATTGGGACTTCAAGATAGTTAACGACTTTTGTAATTAAGTTAGCTCAAGAACTTTATGTATTTTAGAATCATCTTAAGCATAAGCATTCAATTGTATCATGTGTAGTTTGTATTTTTGTACTTTATGTTTGTATTAAGGCAAAAAGGGGTGGTTTTGATGTAAAGATATTATAAAAACAAACATCGTGTTCTGTATGGGCCCAAGCGATTTTTTGAAACTCTGATGTATTTAATAATATTTGCATCTTTGTGACTGAAATGGTTTTAAATAAATCGGGCCGATTTAATTATCGATTTTTCGTATACGCTTTCATTGAAAAAAAATTTGCAATGAGATTGTTTCAGTTATGGCTCCGAATGTTGGGCTCCGGAATTGGGGTCCAACATTGTTTGATATCAGAGCTTAGGTTTTTCTTAGGCTTAGAGTGCATGGTAGGATGAATTGTGTGCTATATGATTAATTGTTGTAATGTGAGTTGATGTGTTGCATTAAGTGACATGCATACCATACATACATGTAGGAAATAAGATTAGAATGAAAGTAAGCTGAAAAAAAAGGGGTGTCTTATCGAAGGAATAAAATGCCGCCTCGTAAAAGAATACGAAGAGTTTTACAAGGATCTGTTGTGTCTGATTTCTCACCAATTGAGAAGGGTACTGACGAGTATAGAATCCCGGTAATGGTAATCGTATGAGTGGTATGTATGAACTTCGCTAAGAGTTTGGACTACTAGAAACGATGAGAAGGATGGTGTTTTGTTAGAGTATAAGATAAGGAAAATTATGGATATTTAGAGATGAGAAATATGGCATAGTCCGATATGTTAGACACAGATTCAGTATTTGTGGTTATATTAGCGAATAAGGTGACGGAATCCCGTTGTGGATATGTTTTTGAATTGATGTGGATGTAAAAAGGTTTTCCTGAATTGACTGAAGGAGAGATAGAGACAGGGTGAAAACGACAAGATTTAAGTTGTACAAGTAAAGTGGAATTGAAAGGTTGAACTCGGAATTTATGATCAAGTATGAGATTGTATTAGTGAATTTGAGATTTGAATATCAAGATGGCTATATGTTTATGCTCCTAAATTGATTTAGAACGTACGTATGTAAAATGAAGCAAGTGATAATGATATATGTAGAGGTTCTAAAGGTTATGTCGACTAGTTATTGTGAGTATATATTTCATAATGTGGTTAAATTGAGGAATAACGTGATTGAGTATATACGGGATTTATAATTAGATATGGTATATGAGTAAATGGATATGCCTCTTTTTTCGTTGAGTTTTATTATAAAGAATATTTTGATCATGTGTAGTGTGACAAAAATTGAAATTATTGAAATGTCATGAATAGTTGAAATTGATCATATTGAGGTGTTAGGAATGGCTAAAAGTAGCATTGACGAACATAGTTGATTGATAAAGATTATGGAAACAATATAGATGATTATAGTAAGAAATCTTTTTTGGAGAAGGATTTCACTGAATTAAGTCAAGCAAATCAGATAGTTTTATATTAAGAATGATCAATGAAGAAACAAATAAGAAATGATTTAAAAGTGAGTATTGGAGTTTTATTCTTGATGGAAACTCAAGCATGAAATGTAGAATATGCTACTGAGAGCATTATGTTTGATGTAAGGTATCCAACAATGTGGATGGGTTCCTGAACTTGAGGAGACATTAATTGCTAATATGGGGAGTATATAGGTCTCCATTAATTTCTATGATAATATGTTTGGGAGATACGAATTTGACCTGATGAATGTATTACAACCACAGGAAGTTAAGATTACAAATAAATTGTAATGTGTGGAGAAATTAGTATGAATGAGCAGATAGTAGAATAAGTCAACGTAAAATCAGAGGAAATTGAAGGAATTGGGAAAATCATCCAAGAGACGAAGTCAATTGTGAAATTAAAAAGAACGTGAGACAGTGTTACCTCATAGAGGAATTTGTTATTTAAGGAATTAGGAGAGTTAATCATGAGCATATGGAGTTCGATAAAAATTGTTGGGTTAATAATTGCCTCGATAGTACCGTGGTATTGAAGATTAAAGTGATCCAAGCAGAATTTGATGATGTATTATAGATATTCGAAAATTTGAGAAGAATAATTTGAATACGTGAAGAAAAATGGGTAACACAATGAGTAATGAAAGTAAAGAAAATTTTGAGGAATTATATTGATATTAATTATATCGTATAGATTTGGAGATTCTATGGTAGGCAACGATATGATATAAGAGATTTGGATAAATCCAATGCAGCAAGATAAAGTGATTTCATAAGGATGGAGACAACTAAAGTCCTATGAGTTGACTATTCGATACATGATTTAGAGCTACTATAGTAGTGATTGTTTTGAATTTTGGAGATAGTAGATGTAAAGGAATATCTGGGATGTATATATATAAGTACAGGTCATAAAGTTTGAGGCAATCATTGGATTGAGAGAATTGAATATGAAACCGAGAAGATTGATATAAATACTGAAAGACCATGATGGTACAAGTGAGAAGTTCCAAATAAGGCTACGTGTTATGTCAGATACCTTAAGCAGAGATTCAATATTGAGGATTATCAGAACTAGAATAAAAAGAAGCATGGAATATGGGGCATGGTTTATCCCAAATTGAGGAATTCAGGAATTGTGAATTTGTTTGAGAGATTGAAAATCGATTAAATTTTTGGTTCGAATAGGAAGATGATGCATTGTGATTGAAATAAGAAGTATGCGTACCAATAAAGAAAATTGAACAAAGAGACCATTAGATGAGTATAAACAACAACCTATGATATTCATTATAGTGGAAATACGCTGAGATAGTGTTTAATGGCTAAGGAAGTAGAAGCCAAAGATGAAATGTTTCAGAGAGTACCACCTTCTCAAAATGTGTTTAGATTGACTGCAAATGTGCTTAGGTTAAGATAAAGAATCTACTAAGTTGAATTGTATTGGTCCAAATAAAGATATTGAGAACTGGACCATTGAATTATTTCCAACAACGGTGTTTTCGGTTCGTAATGTGAGTATGTTAAGAGATATCAATATGATCTGATATTGATGTTATCGACACAGGATATGGGAAAAGTGTGAGTAATCCGAAACCTAACGAGCAACTCGTTAAGAAAGGAATGATTAAATTAGTGAGTGAAAGACCGTGAGTCAGTTGACCATGGTCATTGGGAAGAAATTGTTCGAGTAAAAGAGTTACTTGGGAGAATGAAGAAAACATAATACCGCATCTCCTCCATTTGTTTGATCATTTCGGTGGGAATTTTGAGGACGAAATTCTTTAAGGGGGCAAGAATTGTTAAACCCCGAACATTTTCTTAGAAGTTAGAACTACCGAATGAGGAATGTGGATAGATTCTTATTTTTCTTTGGTGTTTTTGGTGGATAAGAGATGTTGAAATGGAAACAATTAAGGTGAAAGTTAGAAGTGAGGTGGAAGCAAAAAGGAAGTTGAATATATGTAGTAATTTGATGAAGGATATGTATATATGTGTATGTTCTCTTATTAGTACTCACAATTAATCATGGTTTATAATTCTCTTTATGGATGATATTGATTTGAAATTAAGTGGAGAATGAGGAGTAAATGAAGTAGAAAAGGGTGATCTTGGTATGAGTTGTGTTAAGGAACGATTTTGAAATAAAGAGTGGATTGGGAAAATGTTCATTGAGTGTGCTTCGGTCTATTAGCCACAATGTTTTTCTTAGTGATCCAAACGAGATGGTTCTTAATTTAGATTAAACTAGAGATACGTGGCTACAATTCTTATGAAGACATCAAATTTCAATTCTATCTCTAAGAGTCTCAAAATTTATCATGAAGTAAGAACTGGATTGTAGTACATTGGTGTATGAATGTAAAATTCGTTTATGGACTTTGGGGGTAAATTTGGGATTGACATAAATATATTTTGACAAAGTTGCCTTTTGGAGAGTTATAGATCTTTCTTTTATCTTTCCAACAGTATATAGTATGAGAATTTTTGGACATCGGAGTCAAAAGTTATGATCTTTATAAGTGGAGATGTTCTGGAGAGAGAGCAAAAGTAAGACGAATTTCTAAGACGAAGTTTTAAGACAAAGTTTTGAGAAGAAGTTTTAAGACGAAGTTTTGAGGCGAAATTTTAAGACGAAGTTTTGAGACGAAATTTTAAGACGAAGTTTTGAGACAATAGAAATAAGATGAAGTTTTGAGATGATAAAACTAAGAAGAAGTTTTAAGACGATAGAACTAAAACGAAGCGAAGGTCAAACTAAGACGAAGCGAAGGTCAAACTAAGACGAAGCAAAGGTCAAACTAAGATGAAGTAGGAGTCAAACTAAGACGAAGCTAAAGCAAGACGAAAGGAAACTAAGAAGAATGGAAAGTAAGATGAAGCGAAAGTAAGACAAAGCAAAGTAAGACGATACAAAAGTAAGATGAAGCAAAAGTAAGATGAAGTGAATAAGACGAAAGGAAACTAAGACGAATGGAAAGTAAGACGAAGCAAAGTAAGATAGAGCAAAAGTAAGACAAAGCAGAAGTAAGACGATGCAACAGTAAGAAAGGAGAAAAGACAGAAGGTAGAAATGGTCTTTGAGGTCTTCATGAAAGTTGTAGATCTTGAAGTCCTCTTTCGAATCGTTCTAAGATGATCTTAGTCCGACCTCTGTAGGAAAAGTTATGGCAATTATACAAAGACAGGTTCTATATGAGTAAGGATAAAATCCGATTTGATTCTTTGGTCATAACTTCTTTTTTAGACACCCAAATGACTTGATTCTTAAACCATTGGACTCGTAAGACATTTATTTACATCTCCAAGAAAAATCATAGCCATCTGAAATGAATTAGGAAATACTGAGTGAAAAAGGAGGGAAGGGTACAGTGAGTGTACTCTTAAGTAATATGAACTAGAGTTATTCTACTAAACATACTTTAGTATTTTAATGATATCTTGATTTGTAGAAATCCAAATGTGATGATTTCTAATTTGTGGTAAACTAGAGACATAGAGCTACAAATTATTTTAAGGAAGTGAATTGTAATTCATTCCCTAAGACTTTCAAGTTTGGGATGAAAGTTGTGCATAGTATACTATTTTGGGTAAGAGCAGTCCAAAAATGTTTGAAGTATATCTTTGGAACCATTGAACCAAGTTGGATGGTTTTGGCAATATTAGAAACGTAAGACAATAGGTGAGATCTTTCTAAAAGAAAGTGTTATATCATAATGTTTAACGATATTTGTGGCAACACACTTAAGTTTAAAAGAACATAAGCTTGTGAGGAAGGGTGAAATGGACTTTTAGACTTATTAAGGGCATAATTGGAAGAAGTATTGTCTTGCTTATAAATTAAGGAGAAAAAGTGAATGAGAAGATTCTGGAGAAGCAAAATGTGTGGATGAGAAAAGAGATAAGAGAGAGAAAATATGAAAAAGAATGAAAGAAAGAAAGAAGAGAGAACAAGCTAGGGTTTTAATTCCCTTAGCCTTCAAGAGAGATTTTGAGATTGTTCAAGAAGAGAAAAAGGTAGAGGAAGGCAAGAGCTTCCCTTTGATCCAAGGATCCCTTCATTTGGTGAAGAATGAAGGTAAGATCATTTTGAAACGTTTGGGTTTTTGGAAGGAATTTAGTTTATGGAGTTTAGAAAATGTTTGGGTTTAAGTATTTTAGAACCAATTTTAATGATTGTGCTTTGAGGGATTTTCACTCAAAAACATTATTGAGTGGGATTTTTGTTATTGTATAAAGGGATCAAGAGGGATAAGAGGAACAAGAGAAGAGGAAATTTGAGCAAGTCAAGTCTTTAAGCAAGGAAATTAAGGTGCGTGCATGTTTATAATAGAATCAATAAGTCACTACTGTTTTCTTTAAATCAAAGAAGTTTTCTGATTTCAATTGCATCATAAGTGTTGCATCTATTGTTATGAATGATTTGAGAAATCTTTTTATGATTCGATATATGAACTTTTAATGAATTTCGAAATAAAGATGGAAATGCATTGAACGTTTTATGTTATGCTTTGTAAAATGTCATGGCATCTTGTATAAGTGATCAAGAAAAAGTATGAGCATTTGATAAAATGATTTTGAGCATACATATGTGCTTCTGTTTAGGCAAGAGCGAAACCATTATGTTTGTCATGTGCACGTTGACAAGAGCCTTCTCTCGGCTGCTTGTTTGTGGCATATGAGCTTTGATTTGGACTCATTTTGTTCATGGGGTAAACTTCAATTTCCTCATTCTATTTCATGGAACCCTCGAGCCATTTATTGTACATTGCATCTATGAATTGTCAAGTTGATGCATTTATGTTTTGTAAGTTGTGAATTTTGACTGCACGGTAAGAATTTTGAAAAGCAAGCACTTTTACGATTCAATATGGTATTTTCTAAGACAAGTAAATGTTTCAAGGTTTTTTTATCTTTTTATTTTAAACTGTTACCCACAAACTGTCAAGCTCATCCCCTCTCTATCCCATCCTCAGGTGATAGCCAATGGTGTGGCTTTTGATATGTAAATAACGTTTATCAAACTCTATTACTTGAGTAATAAAATGATTGGTTGAAGTAGTTTTGATCATGTATGTCTTTTTGACTTCCTTGTAAAATGGTTGAGTTGAAGTAATACGATTGTTTTGATGTTTGACAGTTTTTGGGCATGCCACCTTTATGAAATGATGTCTATTAAGGGTTCATGGAAAGAACCCTACAAAGTAATATGCACGCTCAAGTATTAAGT
The DNA here is from genome assembly GCA_026413385.1 of Erythroxylum gracilipes. NCBI lineage: Eukaryota > Viridiplantae > Streptophyta > Magnoliopsida > Malpighiales > Erythroxylaceae > Erythroxylum > Erythroxylum gracilipes. Next base: position 8,552,724 of record JANZLC010000006.1, on the reverse strand, counting down.
ATGTATTGTGGTATTTTAAAGAGTTGGATTTTGAAAAGTTTCGGGATCCAACATTAGTGATATCAGAGCAAGAAGAGGAATCGATGATGTTCAAGGAAATTCCATCGGATTAAGCTCATGTTCAGTATCCGAAGTTGGGCTCCAGAAACGGTGCCCAACATGAGTGGTATCAGAGCTAGGTTTTAGGATCTTACATGGGCAACCTTTGGATATGTGTCTATCGCAAAAGCGATTGTTAAGAGTTAAGGCCAATAGAATTAGTGAGAAGAATAGTATCTTGATAGAGTGTATGGTAAGGAAAGTTTGTGGATATTTTGCGATGAGAAATATGGCGTAGTCCGATATGTTAGACACAGATTTAGTATTTGTGGTTATGTTAGTGAATAAGGTGACGGAATCCCGTTGGGGATATGCTTTTGAATTGATGTGGATGTAAAAAGGTCTTTCCTGAATTGACTACAGGAGAGATAGAGACAGGGTGAAAATGACAAGATTTAAGGTGTGCAAGCAAAGTGAAATTGAAAGGTTGAACTCAGAATTTATGATCAAGTATGAGATTATTTTAGTGAATTTGAGATTTGAATATCAAGATGGCTATATGTTTATGCTCCTAAATTGGTTTAAAATGTACGTATGGAAAATGAAGCAAGTGATAATCATATATATAGAGGTTCTAAAGGTTATGTCGACCAGTTATTGTGAGTATATACTTGATAATGTGGTTAAATTGATGAATAACGTGATTGAGTATATACGGGATTTATAATTGGATATGGTATAGGAGTAAATGGATATGCCTCTTATTTCCTTGAGCTTTATTATAAAGAATATTTTGATCATGTGTAGTGTGAAAAAATTTGAAATTATTGAATTGTCATGAATAGTTGAAATTGATCGTATTGAGGTGTTAGGAATGGTTTAAAACAGTATTGATGAATATAGTTGATTGGTAAAGATTATGGAAATAATGTCGATGATTAAGGTAAGAAGTCTTTTGAGATAGAAATGTTTTGTTGAATCTTATCACGTGAATTCCGTGTTCCATTTCGAGGAATGAATGACTATTAATGAATCAAAAGTAGATATTGAAATCCTATTCTTAATAGAGACTCAGGTGCAAGAGATAGAGTATACTACTGAGAATGCATATATTTTGTTTGATGTAAAGTATCCAACTATGTGAATGGGTTCCTGAACTTGAGGAGACATTAATTGCTAATGTGAAGAGGATATAGGTACACATTAAATTCTATGATAATATGTTCGAGAGATATGAATTTGATCTGATGAATGTATTACCACCACAAGAAGTTAAGATTACAAATAAATTGAAATGTATGGAGAAATTAGTATGAATGAGCAGATAGTAGAATAAGTCAACATGAAATCAAAGGAAATCGAAGGAATTGGGAAAATCATCCGAGAGACGAAGTTAATTGCGAAATTGAAAAGAACATGAGACAGTGTTACCTCATAGAGGAATTTGTTATTTAAGGAATTAGGAGCGCTAATCATGGGCATATGGAGTTTGATAATAATTGTTGAGTTAACAATTTCCTAGGTAGTACCATGGCATTGAAGATTAAAGTGATCCAAGCGAAATTTGATGATGTATTATAGATATCCAAAAATTGAGAAGAATAATTTGAATACGTGAAGAAAAATGGGTAACGCGAGTGAAAATGAAAGTAAGAAAATTTTGAGGAATTATACTGATATTAATTATATCGTATAGATTTGGAGATTATATAGTATGCAATGATATTATATAAGAGATTTGGATAAATCCAATGCAGTAGGATAAAGTGATTTTATACGTATGGAGACAACTAGAGTCTTATAAGTTGACTATTTGATACATGATTTAGAGCTACTATAGTAGTACTTGTTTTGAGGTTTGGAGACAATAGATGTAAAGCAATATCTGGGATGTATATATATAAGTACAGATCATAAAAGTTTGAGCCAATCACTAGATTGAGAGAATTGAATATGAAAAGCAATATCTGGGATGTATATATATAAGTACAGATTATAAAAGTTTGAGGCAATCACTAGATTGAGAGAATTGAATATGAAACCAAGAAGATTGATATAAATACTAAAAGACCATGATGGTACAAGTGAGAAATTCCAAATAAGGCTACGTGTTATATTAGATACCTTAAGCAGAGATTCGATATTAAGGATTATCAGAATTAGAGTAAAAAGAAGCAAGGAATGTGGGGCTTGGTTTATCCCAAATTGAGGAATTCAGGAATTATGAATTTGTTCAAGAGATTGAAAATAGATTTAAATTTTGGGTTCGAATAGGAAGATGATGCATTTTGATTGAAATAAGAAGTATACGTACCCATAAAGAAAATTGAACAAAGAGACTGTTAGAGGAGCATAAACAACAAACTATGATATTCATTCTAGTGGGAATACGCAGAGATAGTGTTTAATGGCTAAGGAAGTAGAAACAAAAGATGAAATGTTTCAGAGAGTACCACCTTCTCAAAGTGTGTTAGATTGAGTGCAAATGTGCTTAGGCTAAGATAAAGAATCAACTAAGCTTGAATTGTATTGGTCCATATAAAGATATTGAGAACCATACCATTGACTTATGAGTTAGTATTGCCAACAAAGGTGTTTTCGGTTCGTAATGCGAGTATGTTAAGAGATATCGATATGATTTGATATTGATGTTATTTGACACAGGAAGTGGGAAAATAGTGAGTAATCTGAAACATAATGAGGAACTCGTTAAGGAAGTGACGATTAAATTAGTGAGTGAAAGATCGAGTAAGTCTGTTGACCATGGTCATTGGGAAGAAATTATTCGAGTAAAAGAGTTACTTGGGAGAATGAAGAAAACAAAATACCGCATTTCCTCCATTTGTTTGATCATTTCAGTGAGAATTTTGAGCACGAAATTCTTTAAAGGGGAAGAATTGTTGGACCCCAAACGTTTTCTTAGAAGTTAGAACTACTGAATGAGGAATGCGGATAAATTCTTGTTTTGCTTTGGTATTTTTGGCAGGTAAGAGATGTTGAAAAGGGAACAATCAAGGTGAAAGTTAGAGGTGAAATGGAGGCAAAAAGGAAGTTGAATATGTGTAGTAAGTTGATGAAGGATATGTACATATATGTATGTTCTGTTTTGGTGTTCATGATTAGTTATGGAGTCTATTTTCTTTATAGAGGATATTGATTTGAAATTAAGTGGAGAATGAGGAGTAAATGAAGTAGAAAAGGGTGATCTTGGTATGAGTTGTGTTAAGGAAAGATTTTCAAATAAAGAGTTGATCTGGAAAATGCTCACTGAGTGTGCTTCGGTTTGTTAGCCACAACGTTTTTTCTAGTGATCCGAACGAGATGATTTTTGATTTGAATTAAACTAGAGATATGTGGCTACATTTTGTATTCCAATATCGAATTTCAATTCTGTCTCTAAGAATCTCAAAATTTGTCATGAAGTTAAGAATTGGGTACAGTATGTTGTTGTATGAATGGAAAATTTGTCTTTGGAGATTAGGGGCAAATTTGGGATTGATATAAATAGATATTTAGCAAAGTTTCCTTCTAGAAAGTTGTATATCTTTCTTTTATCTTTCAAACGGTATATAGTATGGAATTTGTGGACATCGGAGTCAAAAGTTATGATATTTATAAGTGGAGATGTTCTGGAGAGAGAGCAAAAGTAAGACGAAATTCTAAGACGAAATTCTGAGACGAAGTTTTGAGACGATAGAAATAAGACGAAGTTTTGAGACGATAGAACTAAGATGAAGTTTTGAGACAATAGAACTAAGATGAAGTTTTAAGACGATAGAACTAAGACGAAGTTTTAAGATGATAGAACTAAGACGAAGCGAAAGTCAAACTAAAACAAAGCAAAAGTCAAACTAAGACGAAGCGAAGGTCAAACTAAGACGCAGCGGAGGTCAAACTAAGATGATGCGTCTTAGGTACAAAAATAAGACGAAAGCAAAGTAGGACGAAAGAAAAGTAATACGAAAGGAAAGTAAGACGAAAGAAAAGTAAGACAAAAGAAAAGTAAGAAGAAAGGAAAGTAAGACGAAAGCGATGTAAGACGAAGCAGAAGTAAGACGATGCAAAAGTAAGACGATATAAAGTAAGACGATGCAGAAGTAAGACTATGCAAAGGTAAGAAAGATGAAGTTTTTCGTAGGCTGGTTGTTGTTTCCTGCTGGTTTAGGTTGGTTTACTGTTAAGAGCGTGCTTTTTGTGTCCCCTGTGACACTTGTATAGAACTTTTATGTATATCTTTTTTCATTTATTAATTTTATCTTATTTACCAAAAAAAAGAAAGAAGAAAACACAGAAGGTAGAATTGGTCTTTGAGGTCTTCATGAAAGTTGTAGATCTTGAAGTCCTCTTTCGAATCATTATAAGATGATCTTAGTTCGACATCTGTAGTAAAAGTTATGGCAATTGTACCAAAACAAGTTCGATATGAGTAAGGACTGATACGCTCATATTTTCATATATGTTTAGGACTTAATTCATAGTCCTTTACATTCATTTTATGTTCATCTATGGCT
>JANZLC010000006.1:8521074-8548074 GCA_026413385.1 Erythroxylum gracilipes | reverse complement strand
TCAAATTGAGCATGCATTATACATTACACCTATACATATGTGTACAATTGAATGTTTATGTGATTGTGCAATTAATAATGTGTATGCAATATATGTATTCCATAATGTTGATATACAGGATAGAACGTCCGCATCCAGACGTTTCCGGATCAAGGAACCAAATGCTAATCTAGAGCATTGTGAGTTGACCTAGTTGGTCTCACTTTCATTGTTTGTTATGTTCTAAATTTCTGTGTTGAATTATTACTTATATGATTGATGTGAATGTGTTGATTCCGTACAATAAATGTCTGAGGCATTTGATGCATAAAAAAAAAATCATTGGAAGTGCTCCTTGGATGTGAATTTTAATGACTAAGTGATTCTCAACATAACTGTTAAATGCTAGACTTAGGTCTGATGACATGTGAAAGTGAATGTGCAAAGTGAAATAAAGTGACTGATTGATCTTATGTGATTTGATGCATTTCATTACATGAATACATGATAACGTAAAGGCAGTTGTGACTGGACTGACCAGTCTGAAAGAACTTAAAGCTCGGAATATACACAAGAGCCACAGGCTCAATTGTTAATGTGCCTGGTATCCACAAGGGATATGGGATAATATCTAAAACAAGCCCGGTATCCACAAGGGATATGAGCCAATAAAAAGGCACTTGGTCATAACAATAATTGAAAGTGAGTCTCATGAGCATTGCATATAAAATTGATATGCATGTTTTAAATGATTAAAATGAACCATTCGACTGCTCCAGAGTGAAATGTGAAATAAGTGATCAAATTGATACGTGATACTAAATGATTATTAGTGAAATGATGTGAATTACGTGATTATATGAATTGTATGTGTTATGTGATATAAGTGAGCCATCGAGGATGGTCCACTCGCTAAGTTCGCAAAACTCACCCCAAAATTACAACATTATTTTTTAGGCTTAGAGAAGATCTCCAGTTAAACAAATTGGAGTCTAACCACTGCATTCGATTAAGAGATAGAGGTCAGGATCAGTTCGCGTCTGCATATGTATTTCATTATCTTATATCAAAATGTGTATTCACAAGTATTGTACAATGTGCATATGAACGATTTTGTAATGTAATAACATTATGAATACAACTATTTTGTATCTGTAATGGGCCCAAGTGGCTAGTGAAATTCTGATGATTTGTATAATGGTTGTAAAATTGTGATATAAAATGTTTATGAATAAAATGGGCCGAAAGATCAATTGTTGATTTTTCGCATATACGTGTGATATCTTTCTAAAATATTGAATTGAATATGATCAACTGACTGCATTAGCATGTCATCCTTGTGGGGCACGTACTCAGATATCCTTCGGAATGTCGAGTATATGTCTTATGAGAGTGGGGTGCTACACTCTCGATTCCTAGTCCACGATATCTCCTTTCTTCGATTTACTCTATTTAGTGAATTAGCGTTTATGTTTCTTTCTTCTCTCTTTTTCTATTAATGTTTTTGTGGTTTGATTAATTTTAAATGGTTGAAATACCTATGCTACCAAAACTTGAGGAATTCCAGAGTGGGAGTTTCTAAAACCCGAACTCCCATCTTTACCAAAATCTGAAGTACCGAGGGACTTCACCCAACCCAGGCAACATCTAACCGCCCTTATATATACATATCGCATATTTATGAATTAATTTTAAACACTTCATCGATGGCTGGTCTTTTAGCTAATTGTTTATATGTATGTTTTAAATAGAGTCAGCAAGCTGAGAGTTGTTGAGCTCTTAGATAGGCTTTGTGAAAAGATACAAGATTACACTCTTTAAAAGGTAACTCTAAGTTTTATATGGTTTCTTTACCTTCTTGTTAGTAAGCTTGTCCTCAAAAAAACTTGTTATCTTCTAATGAGTGCCTGTATATATAAAGAGTTATATGATTTGTTTAATGACGTCCATAATTTTTTGTTGCTTGTGGTGCAGGGAAGGGACATTTACATTTTGTTTAGTAACTCTTTTATTGGAAGCTTTAGATTTACTTACAAATTAAGTTTTTTTATTGATAACTATTTGGAGGTGCATGTCGCTACTAGTTTGCAACATTAATTTTTTATATATGTTGATGAGATTAATCATAGAATAGTGGGGGAAAAGAATATATGTACTTCAAAGTAATTCGGAAGAAAAGAAAGGTTAACGAACAAGATACGTTAAACAATAAGAAAATTTAGGATATTTATCTGATACTTGGAGGATCTTGTCTTATGTACTCTTTGATGTTAGTTTATGAAGTGAAAAGTATAACCTACTTTCTCATTTGATGGTTGTCTACTTTTACTAAGCTTGTCTAAATGACTAAGCTCAGTTTGAGGCTGATTTAAGGACTACTTACAGAAAGAAAATTGATCAATTCTGGAATTTGTTATTAGAAAGAAAAGCCAAGTTTCTTTAATTCTTATATGAAATACCACTATTTAATTAAATTTATAAAACTATATAGCACATTAATTAATGTTATTTTGCCCCTTATCCTAGGATCTACATTTATATGTATAGATCAATGTTCAATATAGCATACAGTAGATGCACCATTGTTTTCACCTCTTCCATTCAAATACATTTGTTGAGCTGTCGATGTCATTTCTTTTTGGATTCTAAGAAAGAATATGCAAAGATGAAGTTCTCTGTAAACACACTTTTGTTTTAAAAGCATCTTGTTATTTCTACTGTTAATGTCAGAAACCATGACACAGTGGGATCTAGTTACTGCAACTGCTCAAAAATACAAACCTATATAGTTTGTTATCCCTGAAATGACTTTAGGGCGGAATAAAGTTAATGCATTCCTAAGAGGAGGGGTATGCCACATGTTATTTCATCTCAAATGGTTGATTGTCTTTATTGATTATGTTTCTAGACTCCTTTACGTTATTTTTTTCATTAACATAAATTATTCAATACACCTGGAGTTCATCTCCACCACAGGCAATCTGCAGTTGTTTATTCTAAGGACTTGCCTATCTTTGCTCCTCGAAGTCGTCTAAAGGGAACGACTTTAACTGTATGCACTCTTACAAAGTGTCCTTCAAGATTGTTCCTATATAAGTTCAATTAACCAAAATTGGAATAGCAAACCAATAGAATTATGATGGATTAAATGGTTTTTTTTGTATATTTTAAGTAGCCTTGTTCGGATTGATGCCTTAAAGGTTAATAATTTCAATATCTTATGAGTTCTTTGTTTATAAGTGTGTTATATTTCAAGTTCTTCCAGAAACTTCTTTAACATGTTATGGTCAGAAAGCTCTGCAAATCCATATTTTGCCCACCAAAAAAGCTGATTAATTTTACCAGGTAACAACGTTCCTAATGCAAAGTTAGTTTGATCATATGTTCCATGTTGCATCTTTAACTCCAAAATCTTGCAGAAAGAACTAGGCATTGTATTGACTGCTCCTACAAGAACAGATAAAGCAGAAGACTTGAATTAATGCATAAATTAAAAATTAATTTTGAATTGTTTTTTCTTTTACTCCTATTGTTTAAAGTATTCTTAACCTTGGAAAAGCTACGAATGCACCCAATATATATATGTTATAACACTTGCTTTTTGTTTTGCTCTTATGTTGGATTATTGAGTGCTTACATGATAAAGAAGTTGTACTTTGGTTGGTAATAGTTTTCAATGAATATTTTGCTATATTACTTTTCCATTCCATCACCCTCCTTTTTTCTTTTCTAATTGAAAACAAACTAGATTAATTATGTATAATTTCAGGCACTCTACCGATCTCGAAGTTGCTTTCATGATTCTCATGGTTAATCTTTCGTATATGATGGCTGATGTATGAAGTTGTTCTCATCGACATAAACAAACCTAGAGTCTTTCTAGTTACACTGTAATTTTTTTTTTTTGTAATCTCAACATTTGTAATTTGTAAACTAGTCTCTATATTTATTATTTTGTCTATAAGAATTGTTAAAGTTGTAATTAAAATCTTATATATGAAAAAAATTCTTTTTTTTGGTATAATGTAATGATATTTTATTTTTTAAAACACAATGTTTAAAATTATCAATTATTTTTGTATCATATTTTTGTTTAATAAATTAACAAAAATTCTAAATATTATATACAATAATATGAATTTAAAATGTCACAAATAATTATAATTAACATGGTATAATATTTCATTAAAATGTATACTAAAAATTTAACCACATTTTACAAAACGTAACTAAACATTTTGTTACGTTTCAAAAAACGTAACTAAAACTTTTTAACCATCTAAGTTTTAGCTACGCTTTTAGAAATGTAGCTAAAAAGTGTTTACTACATTTTTAAAAACATAACTAATAATGTTTAGCTATGAAAACAAAATATAGCTAAAATTTATTAGCGACGATTTCTTAAAACTTTGTTAATAGTTTTTCTCTACGAAAATAAAACGTAGGCTAAAACTATTAGCAATGACAAACATCGCCTATAATTTTCAGCTACAGGAATTTGAATTCGTCGCCAATGACTATTAGCGACGATATCGGGACATTTAGTGATGAATTTTTTCATGGCTAAATGTCGTTTTTGTTGTTGTGAAATAGACTTAAGTTCGAATGAAGCTAACACTTCTTAGTTAACAATCTTTATAAGAGTTACAGAGTTCTCTCAACTTATTTTATAGATACCGTTAGAAGTCAAACATTTATGTGGCTACGGTATTTAAGATGAATCAATTAAGAAACAATTTGTGGGATATGACAAAAAAAAGATTAAGCTTTGAAATAAAATACGAATTAAGATTCACGCTTTACTATGATTTATATAGTAATCATTTTATATAATTAAAGTAATCTTAATTTTTAGAAAATTAAAATGCGAAAAATAATTTATAATTATTTTGTTGGTTGAGAGCTGATCTCATCGCATCACAATTTTTCAACAATATGTACGACATTGTTTCAGTAATACGACAAAAATTACATTACATAGATGAATTAATTATCTTCCACCTTGTACGAACCATTACCAAACAAGACCTCTCCTAAAAATAATATTTTCCCTGGGGAACACAATCCATTTTCATTTTTCACCGTCTGAAAGCGTGTAATTTCAAGAGCCCCAATTGACAATTAGCTTGACCGGTGATCAACTTGGAAGCCTGGTCTTTTCCACCAAACCATTTTATATAGATATGGGTTGATGGAAAAGAAATGATTGGTACATACGTTTAATAAAGTTACGTATAGGCAGGGATACATTAGATGGGTTTTCGTTACGTAGATGACCAATAGCCTACGTTAGGTTTTTTTTTTAAAAAAGAATTTACTTTAAGAATACTATAACACGTGGTTATAGTTCATCATTGCTGGTAATTGTTGCCAACGAGGATAGACAATGGACACAATTCAAAGCATGATTTGAGCAGAAAATTCTTCATCATCACTAGATTTCACCTGTTATTCTTCTTGTCGTATCTGTTAGTAACTACTGTACATGTAACGTGAGAAAGAATTATAAAAAGTAGAGACTACGCAGACAAAAAAAATTAAGCATTATTTAGATTCTTTTGGTGTGGATGGTTGCACCGAACTAGGATATTGGTGTACTGATTGACGGACTTGGCCGTCCAACAATATCCCTACTTAATTTTCATCTCCTAAATCAGCGTAGTAATTGAACAAGGAAAATATCAACGATCATGAGAAGATTGAAACATTAGGGCCTCGGACTTTGTATCTTTGAACGCTTAAACAACTAAGCAAACCCACAATTCACATATTTGTAAGCCAAAGAAAACGAAAACAAAAGAGATCCTCTGATGTCAATCAATTATATACAGCTTAGATTTTGTTGATAGGCTCTGGCTTGGGTCAAAGGCTGTGGTTTTAGATAAGTTGCTGATACAACATCAATCAATTAAGTCACAAATAATTCATCTATCTCGATTCAAGGAAATAAGGAATTACAATTTAAAAGATTTAATAAAAAAGATAATATGCTAATAATCTTTTTGTGTTATTTTGTTGCCACAAGCGCAATGGTAAAGATTGTCCTTTTTTTGGTGTGTACGCGTAATCAATCATATTAGTGGAATCACAGCGACCGTCTGCCCTGTGACTGTGAGTAATATTTTGTAAATGCTAGATGCGAGAAAGTGTGAATGCATATGGAATTTTTGAGGTGGTGAATTGATAATAAAATTGTTCACAGATATTACAGGGAAAATTTTCTTTTTCTTCTAATCTTCCAAGTCCTGTATTTTTCCAAACCGTTTCACATCTCTTCCTCTCTTTCGCACTTTAACTTATTAGCCAACTCTCCCTATTCTCTCTCCTTCGGTCTCTCTCTCACTCACTTTTGAGTTTGACCCGTTGCCCACCCACCGGCAATTCTTTCTCTCCTCCGATGGAGACACCACCCTGAACTCTCTAGAGATCTTCTTTTCTTAATGTGCTCCTCTTTTCTGTTCTCGCTTTCGTTTTCCCTATCGTTTACAGTTATCTTTAAAAAAAAAAAAAGAGTAACACTTAACAAATAAGCTGCTCTTTTCGTTCATTTCTCTTTTTAGTTTCCATTCTCAGGAAACCCTAATCTGCAGGGAAAGGATAGAAAGAAAAAAGCTTCCATAGAGATCCTTCAAGCCTTTATCATATACTCACTACTTTTCGGTTCTTTTCTTATTTTATCTCTCCATTTTATCTCTTTGCTTTCCGCAGCGTTCGACAGAAACTTTTCTTGTTACTACAAGACAAGGTATGGATATTTGCCTCTATTTGAGATCAGGCTTTGGAATATATGCAAACATGGTTAAAAGCTGATTTAGGAACGTTATTGTTTCAATCCGGCCTTCATTCTACTTGATGGGTTCTTTTACAGTATCCACTAACTACTGAAGATTTTAGCTTTTCTCATGGGCAACATAGCAATTTGCTAGTCTTTCCTGCTCTTTTGGTCAGGTTTCACAATCTTTTTTCTATATTTGTCTTCTTTTTCAGGTGATTTCCAAACTATGGATTCCGGTAGTACCGGTAGTATGCAATCATCAAGTGGTGGTGATGAAGAGTATGACTCAAGGCCTCCGGAGTCGTCATTTCCGACGTTCTTGGGACCCTCCGGTCACTTTGGCCGCTTGTCAAACATACAACAATCTTCTCCTCTCTTCGATCCGTCTCCAAATATTTTTGGTGCTTTCTCTCACTCTCCACCTAACCCAAATCCTAATTCTTCTTTACTAAATCTTGATATGATTGGCCAAGGATTCCTAGGATCTGATCCTGTTAACAAGATACGAGTCAGTTCATCATCGTTAACAACGACTCAGTCAATGTTGGGTGTTCAAGGATCAAACCCAAATCTAGTTTCATATGATAAGGGAGCACGATCTTCTCAATCTTCGGACCAAACACATATTGTATCTCGAAACCCCAAGAAGAGAACAAGGGCATCAAGAAGAGCACCAACTACAGTTCTCAGCACAGACACTTCTAATTTCCGAGCAATGGTGCAAGAGTTCACAGGGATACCAGCGCCACCATTTTCTGGCTCTCCATACTCTCGAAGATTCGATCTTTTTCGCACTGGTTCCAGTTTTAGGTCTGGTCATCATCTGGAAACAATGGGGTCATTTTACCCTCTACCTCCCTCTTTACAAAAGGTTCATCAGCAATCACCACCGGTACCTTCTTCTTCTTCTTCATTTTTGAGTCATAACATGGTCAATGCCACCAACATCGGTAGTGCTATTCCAGACAATAACAGGACCATTGCCACGAACATATTAGCCACAGCAGGTTCTTCGAATCCAAATTCTATTAATTACCACCCATCTTCTGATCTTGGAGGCCTGTCTAAACAACCGCAATGCCTGATGTTGAGCATACAGAACCAAATGGTCCCATACCAATCTCTTCTACAGACTCAATCTCTTCATCCTTCTCTTAACGTTAACAGTTCTGCAACTTTATCTGCTGAAGAACTGGGCTTGAGAGAAGGACATGTTCATTCAGAACTTGGTGAATTATTTCCAGGTCATGACACAACAGAAGGAAGGAGACTAAGAGATCATGATAATAGCTGGAAAGATGGGTTGGGATCTGACGATGGGAGTCAAGATCAACTGAGGCTTTTTGACGGTCAAAGTAATTATAACAACTCCCAAAGAGTCAATAGCTGTAAATTCAACTACTCGGCTTCTTCATCAGGTTTGCAGCATGATAAGGGTTTGGAAAACGTGTCTGATTCATGGATTTGTCCTTCTGAGTAGGAGAGACTAATGGGGTTTTATGGGTTACGTAAGGTTGGGAAGTTGGAGAGGAAACTACAATATCAAGAAGTTACCAGCCTAGTTAACCATATGAGGTGGATGGTAAGCGTGGTGGTGACGACGATAATGGAAGCTAATAGCTAGCTAGAGATGATGGAGCTCGGATTGTGTTTTTAGCATCCGTCAGTCACCAGACCACGCTATTATCTAGATTCTGGAATCATAGCATCAGCTCTCTTTTCTCTCTTCTTTGCATCCATGAAATAAGTACAGCAACTTTAAATCTTTAATTAGCATCAAGCCAATGATCAGAATTAAAACTGTTTGAACAACGTGAAATTCAGACGTGTCTTTCCTCTTTATAAATTATAGTTGGAATATTTGTGCAATTTTTTACTTTCAAGTTTTATCATCACTTGATTCGATTCGGTTTTCCAGTTCACACTTGACTTGTTAAGTTCCATTTTTCCTGTCTCTTTATTGAATTGGGCAGTTGGCACTTTATATTGATTCACATCGTCTGGTTACACTTACTGCTATGAAGCTAATATTGAAACAATATTCGTACATTCTCCGGCTGAAGAATCACAAGTAGGACGACTGCAGTTTAATAAATGATTTTGTCCGCTGGGATGGGAGAATTTTGCTTCTTGCTATTGAATGAGTGGTCCACTTCTTGACGCTATCGAAGGTTAGCACTAGCACTCAGTTTTTGATGAATTACAAGAAAAAGGAACATATATATTCTCTTTCTTTTTTGTATCTATTCTCAATCCATGCAAGTCCGTAAATTTTAATATATAGATTTGACTAAAACCATATTATTTTCAAATAATTTAGATGTTTTTTTTCCAATTTTAGTTATATGTTATACATATTAAATTAACAATTTATATAAATAATAAGGGCTATTATTATTCACTTTCAATAACAAGGAACTTGATTATACTTTAGAAAAACTAAGACTCGTATAATATGATCTTATGCTAAACTTGACAGATATATTTTCCCCGTTGTCTATTAAAAAATATTTACTTATACTTGCTTCTTCATTTATTTATTTTTTAATTTTACTATTATCTTTGACTCAATGGATGAACACCCTTAATTAAACTTGCATGTCTTTACACTATTTCCTATAGACAATTTATTTAATACCTTAAAATCTTTTTCCTTATTTGTCTGTATCATTCTTTTACTTTGATTATTTAGTTTTTTTATAACTTGACTCCTAATTTATATTTATTATATTCATTAAATGAACATACATATTCATATTATTTAAGTTAAAATTATAATCTAACTTTCAATCACATAAATTATTATAAATATTATCATAATAATTTTTATCTAATATTAGGTTTCTGTTTTTTTTAACCAATATTATACTTTCCGCTTCCATGTAACATATCTTTTAGTTTGGCATTAATGTCATTTGGTACTTTTTGGCTCAAATAAAAACCAAAAACAAGTTTTTTTTTCAATTATTTAGTATAATTAGAAATGGAAAAGCTCCACCAAGAAAATGATCTCTGGTATTGAAAAGTCTTCTATAATTTGATATCATCTAGTAATGCTTATTAAACTCCTTTCACTCATATCCGAAAACAATTATAAAAATCAAAACAGAAAAGGAAGTATAATTATTCATCCTCTAATACGCTCATTAATGGGCATCGATCAATCATGTCAGTTGAGGAGTAAGGCTAACACGAGAGTAATCAGTGGCAATGACTAAGGGGAATTCCACATGCCTCACAGACAACAAACAACAAACTGAGAATAGCCATTATTTCCTTCTACTGGTCTTGTTGCTTGCTTCTCATTCATTATGATTCCTTAACTAGTAGAGCTCCGGAGAGAAGCCTACTAATTAAGAAAGAATGCATGAGACCCAAGTAGTATCAACTATTTTTTGCTTGAGGACACGAAAAGCTTCAAAGGTTTTGCACTTCTACCTTATATTTTCCCTACAAATGGTATTCACTTAGAATATAATATAATCTAAATATTGGAAACCAACGACTCTCCGTAAACATGCTCAGAAGGTCTTGCCTGCTCACCTAGCTAATTAGCTACAGGGTTGATCGGACCAATCCTAATTGTTGCGACTTCATATCAAAGGACAAACATCTCATTTTATTTTAGGTGAAATCATCATCAAACTAAGTGTTGTTTTACGCCAAGTATGCGTTTAAGTAGTATTATAGCAAATTAAAATAAGACGCAAATAAAAATCTGCGCACAGGTAGACAATTAAAAAACAACAGCAGAATCAATTCGGACAACATGTATGTAATTTAGCGAAGTTGTTACAATATATGCGATGAGCACGTGACCCACGCACTCCTGTCCTTCATGAGTGTAATATAATGGGAAAAGATCTTGCTTTGTCATTTATAGTGGATTTTGATCTTATCTGATATTCTCATACTAGAAAGGGAAGGTAATATACATTTAGATTAAGCAAAAGTAAGTACGTAGATGGCATTAAATAAACCTCAAGTTGGTTTTATTTCTTTTTAGTTTGTTTTTCATCAAGGGTACTAATCGATGACAAAATAATAAGATGAAATTTATTAAAATGAAGTCAATGATGATTAGTTCTTTCGCAATTGTTGATTGGTTCTCCTAGATTTCCCTCACATGGTGTGTATCTTTTAGGCAATAAAAGAGGTTGTGGAGCTGAATGAGAAACTCTGAGGAGGAGGTAGAAAGAGAATTTAATAAAACAAATCTTTTGTGACTCATTATGATGGGTAAAGGAAATGATTAAGCGTGAGAATTAGCGAGGATGGTACCAAAACATGAGGTAGCTCATCACTGCAGGAACACAGTAATTGTGATTGCTGATTAGCCTCCCATGACAATTAGAGAGGGGCGATGAGGATGAGGAGATCTTTGAGAGGTGTGGCGACACGTGACGTCTTCTCTTTCGGAATCAACATGGCCCACTCCAGAGAATAATCTGGGTTTTAGCAATCATGACTGTTCCTCTCTATCACTTGTCCCTCGTCACCTCACCAGTCTACCAGGGTCATGTGGGAGAGACTGAAACTTAATGATGCTTTCATTAGAATTTAAGTTTTGTTATATATTCAAAACCATATCTCATGATCACATTTCTTTTCACTCGCAAATTAACTTTCCTATGGAGGAAGTCGGGTGACTGTCCAGTAAGCTTGAGCATCGATCCTTTGGAACTCTGTTAACAAAGAGAAAAAAGCAGCTACTGTCTATCTACCTTTTCCTTCTCCTTCTTATATCGATGTCTTCTTTTCCAATCATTTCCCCTCTAATTTGATTTTAGATATATCTTCACTTCAAGTGTTATTGGTGTAAGACAGTATATATATATACGTAAGCAATGATGAAACAAGCTTGGAACCTGATGCAAATGTACAGGTCCTCAAGGACTTGAACCGGTAACTCGTGTCTTAGACCAGACTCATGCTGCAATGTTAGACTATTAACATCTAAAAGTAGAATTATTCTTAGTCCTTTTTGACAATGTTTCCTTATTATGAAATGGGAGAGTTTCCATCACATGAAAACATAATACGACTTTGAAATTTGCCATCAAGAATCATGCATTACACATCCACATGTTTAATTATGTATGTTCTACGCCCAAAGTCTCTTGTTAGTTGATTTCAAAAGGAATAAACAATTCCAATAACTTCAAAGAGCATTTCTTCTCTTCCAGAAAGAGTGAAAAGTGCATGATAATTTGTCCTCGTGTGCTACACGTTTCAACACATAGCATAAAGCTAAAACATAAAGAAATGGGGAAGGATTAGTTATATTATGTAGATTAACTATAGTAATTCAAGAAATTTGGCATATCCCAGTCACGTCTCTATCTGAAACCCAGTTAGGTAACCCACTATATAGAAAAGTCCTTGGTTGGAAGGGAACATAAGCAGAAGCAACCGTATATTTGATAAATTAAAAAAACGATCAAGTTTATACCTTACTTAGTCATCCTAGACTTTGCTCCTAAGGCTCCTTTCTCTATGTACATAGCATACTAAACTTCGGTTTGATTCCAAAATCCAAGTCTGGAGTAGTTCTTGGCGATATTTTGATTACAAGATTCCTTCCAGAAAGTGCATGTGTTTGGGGCGCATATCCCTAGAGAGTTTGAGACCAGACGTACCAGATAACGCATATGTACTCCACCCCGCAGCTGACTGTGATTGTGAATTTTTTTGTTACGACAACCTGCCTAAAACGATCTATCGCTCTCGTATTAATATTAAGTTGCCATCGAAATGAAATGTAATGGGGCTCTAGCAAACATTGAGGCAAGAAATTTGTCTGCCTCGACAGGTCTTTGGTGATATTCATGAACCCCACATGTCCTCCACTACGCATTTACAATCCTTCTTTCGTTGAATGTATTGTCTAAATCAGAAGATCAATGTGGTGACAGCGGGCCAGTAACAAAATTCTGTTTCTATTTTGAACTTTATATTTATATTAAAACTAAAATTAAGTTTAACAAATTCACTCAACTCAAAATTAAAAAATTATATTTAAATGATGTTACAGATAGAAGCTGACATTAATTTATATTACTTTATGTTTTGGTGGTTTAAGTGTTTTCAATCTCAATCTTCAATAATTAAACGTTATTAAATATTTTCTTATTGATTTTAAAATTTTCTTAAACGCCGAATTCATTCCCATACATTTTTAGTTAAAACCTAAAAACTAGTAAGATGATATCGAATCTTATCTAATTAATACACGTGACACCTTCTATGTCCGGCCACTTAATAAAAAATGATGTTATCAAATAAAAAATTGATCCTTGCACGACATCATTTTACGTTAAACAAAATTCTCAAAACATTTCGATTAGTACGGAAGAACGTCGTGTAAGAGTCGTTTCCTTTATTTAGAGGACGTCATCCTATATTGGACAACTGTCAATCACTAAAAATATTAATTAACAATCAAATCAACACTTATGAAAAAAAAAGATATTATAATTTTTAGAATTAAAAGATAAAGAGAAAAAAGTTTTGTATAATTCTTCTTATCACGAAAAAAAGATGGTATGAATAAAAATTTGAGGAAAATTATTTTTAACGTGCAACTTTAGTATTATTAAAACTGGTTTTTAAGTTTTATTTTTAATATTTAATACATAATTTGTATTAAATTTAGGTTTACGTTAATCCATGTTAACATTAACGTTAATGACTTTTGTTTAGTGTGCAACGTTTTTTTTATTTTTAAAATTTTGGGATACGTGAAACTTTAAGTTAATTTTGAAAAAATGAAAATGAAAACACAATCCTCATATTTCAATCCAATTTTGAGATCGTTTAAAGAATCCATGTGTTGGATAAATTTGTTCTTACTTATCTGCGACGGAATGGAACACGAAGTAAATGGAAGCATAAACAGCAACACTTTTTTTTAGAGTTAATTGCATGACTATTAATTGTTATCCATGTATTCAACCACCCAAAAACCTTGAAGAAATCTTATCCACGTATTCAAACCTACCACATTTAAGAACAATTAAGTGTTAAGAAGATAATCTCTCTTCTTTGTCGGATCTGACCCACTCCTAGAATGGCCCATCAATTCACCGTCGTCGTCCCCTTCTCCCTCCAGGTCCCACTGGCCAACCCACGCCCGCCGACCCTACTCATATATATGGTAGTCCGACACCGATCAGTCCAAGGCAGTTTTTGCAAATGCAACCAAGGGTTATCCTTCTTCTCCAAAAGGGCTATTTTAGATAGGGAAGGTGACTAAGTTCTCTTTCGGAGGATGAAGAATTAAGGAGTTTAATTTCTACGAGAAGAACCATGATAGTGGAGACTTTTACTGCTTGGTTTGTGCAGGGACATGAGTTAAAACAGGTTCATGAATTGTATGGGGCTTGTTCAACATGCACGAGCTATATGCAAAATCAAGAGGATATTGGAACATTGAGGGTTTTTTTTCTGTATATTTCAACCCTTTTTTTTTTCGGTTTACTGATTTTTTTTCATATATAGAAGTAATGTTCCATAGAAGTGGTTGGCTATATGTTAAGAGCCGATTTAACTATTTGCTATTCTCTTCTCTAAATTCATGATTAAATAGAATCAGAAGTCAGAACTCCATAACATCTCTAGTACTAACGTAGTACAACACAAATTAAAACTCAACAACTTAAGCATGGATTATTTGACAGTTCTTGTTGGACATTAATGTACATGGTCAATTATATTTGCCAACTTCTCTAATTCTGTATGTATAAAAAATTGGGAGTTCATTAATAAACATTTCATGACTTAAATTTCCTAAAAAAGGTATTATTGTTATATATTTACTTTAGTCCTTATATAATTACAACTACAAAGTCGTAATCCAATGTACATATTATGCCAGTTAATCAATATTTGTTTAAATTATTATGGGAATATTGATAAAAATGATGTTTATAAGGTTTATTAGAAACTGCAACAATATAAGAAGATTTGATATAATTAACTTTTTTTTTTCATAACGTAGTTGTGTTCACAATGAATAGTATTTATATGAATATAATAAGAGATTAATAAAAACCAAATGAAATGAAGTCGAGTTGACGTGCTTCTGCTCAAAATATGGGGCATGAGGATGTCATAATGACGACACGCGTCGGTAGAAAGCCCTGACCCCCTAAAAAGAGAAACGCGTGACACGTGTATGCGTTGTTACACAGCTACTAACTAGGGCAACCAGAGAAGAGAGATACTGTATTAGGGTAATAGTATTGGTGGGGTCATTGTTTACAATTACATTACAGCAAAATAAATGTAGGGATCCAGATAGGCATGTTATGTAGGAGTAAGACAGACGACAAGGTATGGTTTTCTCCCTATTACCTAAACAAAGACATGCCCCTGGGTGTCACCAACACCTGCATATATATTATATATTGTCCAATTAAGCCCAGTGACCCCCTTCATGATGGAACCAATGGGCTGAGCTGGGCTGGGTTTCACTCCTCCCTGAAATTGAGTTTATAAGGAATATTCCAACAATCCAGGGTATTATATTGGATTGTATTTGTACCAATATGTTTTTGTATGCTGAATACCCAAGCCAAGTGGCGTGGCTCGGCGACTTGGACCTTCCATTTCTGATTTCTGGGAATCTGACACATAACCATAAACGCCCACCATTTTGTGCCAATTCATGGTCGACTACCAACTCTCTTCCTACAAGTGTAATCCACTGCCATACATAAAACGAAACCCCATGACCAAGGACATATGAGTCAAAACATGAAGGCGGAGACTGTGACACTCATCTTGGTGAATATGGCAGGGATCATGGAGAGAGCCGACGAGTCGTTGTTACCAGGAGTCTACAAGGAGGTGGGTGCCGATCTGCACACTGACCCAACGGGGTTAGGCTCTTTAACTTTATTCAGGTCAATAGTGCAGTCCTCTTGCTACCCATTAGCTGCATATCTGGCTGTCAAGTACAACCGAGCCCATGTTATAGCCGTCGGAGCTTTTCTTTGGGCTGCTGCTACTTTCCTTGTTGGCTTTTCCTCCACTTTCTTCCAGGTAAAACTAAACCAAGCTTGCCCCATTTCCGTAATTCAAATTTCTACTTTGTATGATATTTGGTTTTGTAATTTGTTGTTGCTTCTGATGGAGATGTGTGAATTTCAGTAGCAATTGATCCATTAGTCATGCATTTGACACGTGTCCTATAAAAATATGAGTTCTGGAATTCTGCATCTGGGATTTAATTTCACCGAGTTGTCTAATCATCAGCGAACATTAAATGTTTCTTTGGAAGAGGACAAAAAGAATTAGTTCTTAGCTTGGTGCTGATTTAGTCATATTTAAGTGATTCTGCTTATGCCAACAGGTGGCTGTATCGAGAGCTCTAAATGGGATTGGCCTAGCAATTGTTGCACCTGCAATCCAATCCCTTGTTGCTGACTTAACTGATGAGCATAACCGCGGGACAGCCTTTGGATGGCTGCAACTAACCGCCAACCTTGGTTCAGTTGTTGGAGGTTTCCTTTCACTGTTAATGGCTCCAATGACATTCATGGGAATCCCTGGTTGGAGGATTTCATTCCACCTTGTTGGAGTGATCAGTGTTGTAGTAGGTGTTCTCGTCTACCTCTTTGCCAACGACCCACATTTTCCGGATGATAGGAGAGATAGAAGTCAGGATTCAAGTAAATCCTTCTGGTCAGAAGTGAAGAACCTGGTTGAGGAAGCCAAGTATGTTATAGGACTTCCGTCATTCCAGATCATTGTGGCTCAAGGTGTCACGGGTTCATTTCCCTGGTCAGCTCTGTCATTTGCACCCATGTGGTTGGAGCTTGCTGGCTTCTCTCACAAGAAAACTGCATTTCTCATGGCTTTGTTCGTGATAGCTGGTTCTGTCGGGGGCTTGTTCGGAGGCAAAATGGGAGATTTCCTTTCTATACATATGCCTGATTCTGGAAGAATCATACTGGCGCAGCTAAGCTCAGCATCAGCCATTCCACTAGCGGCATTGCTTCTCCTGGTTCTACCTGATGATCCTTCAACCCCAATCATGCATGGGTTCATCTTGATCGTCATGGGGTTAACTACAACCTGGAATGCTCCGGCTACAAACAAGTACAGCCATTGCTCCTATTCCTTATTTCTTTTTTGCTTTCTCTTTCCAAAAAACTATTTTCATTTCCTTGCCATGCTTATGACATCTGTTGATAATCTGTGGTCCAATGGATTCATATTATTTTGTTTCCTAACCTCTGTATGGGATAAAACCATTATGTTCATATCCAAAGGGATGCATTATGACTTTTGGTTCATTCCAATAGATGAGAGAACATTTTTGTGAAAAGAACCAAAGCTACATATTTGTGTGTGCATAGCAGAATCTTTAGTTTTATTGGTTGTACAATTGAGTTCTAGTTTGATGATATTTTCCTGGTCTTTTAGTCCAATCTTTGCAGAAATTGTACCTGAGAAATCCCGCACAAGTGTATATGCACTGGACCGATCCTTTGAGTCCATACTGTCATCTTTTGCTCCTCCAACAGTTGGAATACTGGCTCAACGTGTTTATGGTTATAAACCCCTTCCAAAAGGGTCCAGTGTATCCGAACAGATTGCTACTGATAGAGGGAATGCTGCATCATTGGCCAAGGCTCTATACACAGCAATAGGAATTCCAATGGCTCTGTGTTGTCTTATTTATTCATTTCTGTACGGTACCTACCCAAGAGATAGGGAGAGGGCTCGAATGGAAGCACTTATACAATTAGAAATGCAACAGCTAATGGGAGATAATTCACCTAGAGTAGAAGAATTTTGTGGAGTTCGGTTGTCTGAAGCAGAAGAAGCATCTGGTGAGGATAGAACTGTCATAGATGTGGATTATGAAGGAGATGATGGCCTAGATTTTGATGACGATGATGAGAATATGTTACTTCATCGCCAGCTGACATTTTCTGATTTAGGATGACAGTAGAAGATAGCCTCAATTGTTTTTGAGAAAGCAAAGAAAACTGGTTAATACCTCGGAGTCAGAGGAAGGGTTCACCACATCGCATTGAAGTACATAGAAGAACATACATATATGGATATTTTCTGGGAGAAAATCATTCTCGGGTCTAGGTTCTGTCGAACTAATAGTGAATTTCTTTTTACCACTTTGTATTGTAATTAAATGTGTTAAACATGCTTTGTACCTGGATGAATTGTAGTCAAAATCATACTCAGAAGGTGAAATATGAAGGCCAGTGTTCAAACACCGATGGATGTGTTGATGTTTCATAATCAGCCCATCATGAAAGGGCACAAGATGAAGCTGTGTAAGACTTTAAATTTTTCATTGATCTTGTTCTTGGAGTAACAAAATGTTGCTTGGAAATTCAGAATTCTTTTTTAAAATGGTGTCTTGGTGACCTGACCTCTTACTTGTAAGCTCAAAGCAACCCCCGAGTATTTGCTCTGAATTTCACTCTTCCTATGACTATGAGCATGGGCTTTCCAAAGAAGTATTGTGTTTTTCATTAGAAGTTTACTTTTCGGCAAAAGAAGTAAAACCGTGGCCTGAAAGTTGAAGAAGAAACAATTCTAATACCATTTCAATTTCCAAATAAACGACATTCGCCGAAACAAATGCGCATAACATGTGGCCCTTGGTAAGCGGAAAGAACACATAATATTAATACACAAATCACTTTACAAATGTGGATCTGCACGCAGGCAGAGCGTAACAGTCCCACAACTTCAAATAGGATTTATTATTATTTTTTTATTTGGTACAAGCAAGATATTTAAATTGAGTTTAAATAACTAGCTTGGTTTTGTGGCAGAAAACATCACAAACCTCCTGTTTCTTACGCACTTAAAATCAACAAGGCCACATGCTGTACAGATGTCTTCTATTTCCTGCTCATCGAGGAGGACTTGGCCGCCTGATAATTGTGCTAAGTTCTACGAGGAGAAAAAAAATCTATTCACCATCAGAAGTTTCAGAAGACAGTGAACATGATGGCTTGTTTCATGCAAGCCTATTATCCTTTTACAAGATTGTGTAAAGATTACTGTCCACAAGGATAGAATGATGGTTGTTCAACCAAAATCCTTAGAAGAGCCATTAAGTTTCAAGTTCCTTTCGTTCATTTTCTTTTTGTTTACCCTTTCCAATTTATTGTCTTGGACCAAAGTTCTCATCAATGGAAAATGAAAAAAATGGATTAAGATACAAATCCAACTCATGTTGATGGCAGCCACAGATTTTACCAAGTTCCATTTAGCTAAACTTTTAAAGAGCTACTCACAACCATTCAATTGACATCTTCAGGCAACAACTTTGATTATCTCCCTCGATGAAAAGATATGTTCATTAAGATTCTTGCGTGCAAACATTCAATTCTAAACTGAAAATACATACCTGACGGAGTGGTCTGAGCAATGGAACAAAATTGAAAGGCCCATCAAGTAGGTAAGTAGAAGCAACAAACACTCCTCCAGGTCTCATAACTCGACTTATTTCTGCAACCTACAAGCTCAGATAACAAGTTCCTGTAAACATAATCAAGATACTACTTTTTTGTTTCCTAACAAATATCTGGTGTTTTGAAGTCTTCAGTAAGTAAAGAAGTAGCTGCCACTTCAACAGCATGGGGGTATGAGTTATGCATGTTTAATGTCAGAAAAATAAAGCTCAGGAGATTCAATTTATCCTAAGACTTTTCCACATACTAGAAAGGTCTGGTAAGACATGTAGAACAAACTTATAAAACTAAGAATTAGCAGCATGAGCGCACCTCCGGAAGACTTAAAGAAATTGAAATAGACATTGACATATGAACTTGTATTAAGATAAAAGCCAAATTTCAGCAGAAAATAAAATAAACTATGAGGGGAGAAGCACTATGCACAAGTCAAATCTATAGCAAAATGTACCCCATAAAGACCTAGAATAATTTCTTAGCATTAACCTATGAAACACATCATCTTCTGAATTTTTATATACTTACATGTCTTTCCGAAGTCAAATTAACCAGCTTGTCACATCCTAGTAGTATAAATGTATACAACAAACTAAAACACCAGTTCAAAATCCCAGTCAAGGGGAAAACATACAGCCGTGATTGGTGAAGGCCAACAGTGAATAGCAGCACCAGCGTGGACAGCATCAACGAGACCAGAAACAAAAGGAAGTCTAGAAATGTCCGCTCTGATCAATATTAAGTTCCTGAAACCAATTTACTCAATCAAAAATAGAGATTCAAACAATTAACTCTCATAAATAACAATGAAATAATGTCCAAACCAATCAAAGCTCTACCAATTTGTTGAAATAAGCACAAATTTTACAGATAAAAGATAATCAAGATGAGTTTGGAAAAGAGTGTTCAATTTTCATACTCATTAGGAAAGCTTTGCTCCTGTTTGACAAACTCATAGCACTGCTTTAGCATGTTTTCCGAATAGTCCAGGGCAATAACAAAAGAAAACAACCCACTCTTGGCAAAAAGTCTTGAAAACAAGCCACTGCCACAACTAGCATCCACAATATTTCCACCCAAAACTGGCTTCAGGTAATCCTTGATCAATTCGAACTGCAATGCAAATAAGGGCTCGAACATGAGGGAATAGTACTGTAGTGCTGAAAAACAGCAGGGCTAACTGAACTTTTAAACGCATAAGAAATTAAATACACAGTGCTAAAGGTATATGCATTTTATACATATTGCATTTGAAACTAGTTCATTGTGCATTTTCCAGCAGGATGCTGAGACATGTTTCTCTGCCACTAAGAATGACTAGGTCATTTTATGTAATTCAGTAATACATATTTTTTAGTTGTATGGGGTGTTCCAGGAAGGGAAGGAGAGATGTTTAAGAAACTGTCACATTACCTCCTTCTCCAGACCTGGAAAACCACCCCACACAAAATTCTGACGCCAACCCCTTTCATAAAGAAAGGATATCAGAGGAAGTCTGCGTCATGAAAGGCAATGATAAGAGAAATACAAATCAGAACCCTCAGTAGTGGTAGCTGTTCAGTGAAAAGCATGTAAGATACTAAAAGCAAAGTAAATATAAATATAACAGTTCCAATCAATACAATATATACCCATTTGCACACCTGAAAAACTCAGTGGTTATTGGCATGGTGTCACCGTATTTCTGGGCCCCACTGGCTGCTAACAATTCAAGATGCGTGTCCTTGCCCGAGTAGGCCTTTTTACAACAATTGCAAACCAAACTACATCCAGGTGCTGAATCTCTGATAAATGCATCCGTTAATTTTCAAACAAAGTTACAATCATTCAATGATATGAAAGCAATGAAAAGAATCACCCTCAAAAGGCCTCCCTTGAAATAGCTTACACTGATAAGATGCGGTCACCTATTAGTGACAAGGGCTGAAAACATATAGGACAAGCTAATATGTTCCTGGTGCCACTAACCTTCTCCTGGGCTGCAACAGGATCCTGCAGAAAAACCATTTTAAAAAAACACAACTCCATCATCTCATGATTAAAATCAAAATTTGTTCTTTAAACAGTTGACAGGACCGCTACTGATGAAATTCCAAGCAAATTGAAACGAGATGGGACCTAACTATTTAATTAAGTCTATTCGGTAATAAAAGCAAATGGAAACAGAAAGTGAGGATAAGAGTCAAACCGCTGGGTTGGCTTCAATGAAGGTCGTAGAAGAGGCTCGAACCTTTGCCCCGAAACTGAGTTTAACGGCCGTAACTACACTCCACGGTTTAACAAACCGGCGCGTGGAGAAACCGAGTTGACTCGGTGGAAAGGTTGACGTACATGCGGTGGCCATACTCGGGACTCTCACGAGCAAGACAGAGAAAATGGTTCTTATAAAGTCCTGAGTGGTGGATATAATAAAATAGTGCTTTTAGATGATTTCATTTCCGTGTGGGCCTGGGCCTGGGGGCATGTATGGACCAGTGGAAAGTGAGTGACGTGTCGGTTTCCAAATGTTCGGGACTAATCGACTATTGATATTTTTGTAACATAAGGAAAATATTTTAGACAATGAAAAGTACCAAATGGCTGACTAATGAGCAGATGTATGTATACCAGTATTGATTTATATTAAACTCAATTTAAATCTAGCATCTACAATGCTATATATTATAATGGTATTTAATTGTCAGCAAAAATTAAATAATTGAACAAAAAAACGATTCAATTCTTTAATTAGAGTTAAAAAAAGAAAAAGAAAAAGAAAAGGAAATACGTAAGTCTGTTTCAATATTATGATGTTGTTGTTGCCCGTATTCTTCCACTAGAGCATATTTTTTTCCCTTTTTATGGACATTTCAGTAGCTAAGTGTAACACCCCCACTACCATTAACATGACATCATCATTCTTTATTTTCTTATAAGACATCATAATAAAAAAGTACCATATTTTAAACCCAAATTTCTCTTTTCATTTCATAAAACTAAATATTTACATTGACAATTTTCAATATCATCCGATTATGAACATCATCAAATTCTAATACAAAATATGTTACATAAAAGAGGAAATTACACAAAAATCTATCTAATCTTTCCAATTCTAGCTGACCGACTTTTGAGCAATTTCTTCTTTTTCCCCAAAAGTACATGATTATACTTCTTGTAACACCTCTTAATAGTTAAATTCGTCTCTTGGTTCTGAAAAATCAACATTACAATTTTGGTGAATTTTTCGAACTCAATTAGATAACTATCATCGATGGTTCACTCAATTCATGCAACACATCACACATATAACATATAGTTCACATCTTTGCATTTTGTATAAATTATCACATATCACATTCTCACTTAAGGGTAAGACTTTTTTTTGGAGAATACTTAAGGGTAAGACAATTTTGCATTTCAATCAAACAAACATACTTATTAAAATGTATATGAAATGCTCATGTGACTATTTTCCAATTATTACGTTGTTGCGACCAAATGCATAAACTGTCCCGTATCTATTGTGTTGCCGGGCTTATTTATACTGTCCCTTATCCGTTAGAGATATAGGGCTCATTTTACATAGTGAGCCTTTGGCTCTTAATCATATTTGGAGCTTTAAGCTCATTTCCGGTGGCTACTCAGGTCACAACTATTATTATCTGATTATGCATTCATGTATAGAATGCATCTCATATGTTCAATCAATCATGTTCACATTGATCTTTGGACCTTGGTCCGGCATTCAAAAATTATGTTAAGAAGCAATTATTTCATCACATTCACATACAAGTAGTACTTCAATATCACATTCATGCATCAAGTATCGGACCTTCATTGTTTAGTATCAACATAATCAAATCAAATTCATATCATCATTTAAAACTTATTCTAAAGCAAACAATTAATTGAGCGAAAATGTCTAGGTTACTCACAGATTGTTCCCGAAGCTATTGTCTCGAAGTTCTGGCAACGTCTAGATTGCTCCTCTATATCAAGCAATATACACATATCACACTTTTGCACAATTATAAGTGTTTGTTAATGCACATGTATGTATATGAAATATGCACAATGCGTATTTATGACAATCCCATGGGTCGCTCTATTATTCTCGTCATGTCAACATTCATATTTCCAAACTCACATAAGTATCATTTATACTTATGGTTTATACCTCAATAAAACCATTAAAATCGAAATTCATAACTCATTTCGTCAATTCAGATTTTTCTGAAACATACCTTCAGGTCTATTGTACATGATCAATCTAGCTATGAAAATGAAGTAATTTGGCAATACTTTCTTCTACAAAATTTTTCCCCTATCTCTTAAGTTTCTAATGACACTAAGATCATTCAATTTGGTTCAGTATGTCAAAAGTTATATTCCAAATAATTTGGATTGTTCTTTAATTGTAACAGTATTGTATACCAAACTTTAAGTCAAATTACAGAATTCTAGAGATAGAATTAAAATTCTATTTCTTCAGAAAAATTATAGCCCTATGTAAAATCAAGAATCATTCTATTTGGATAACTACAGATCAATATATTGCTAAAATATCAAAGCATGTTTAATGAAAATACTCCATTCATAAATTTTTCAGAATTGTTCATCATTTTCGTCCCAAATTTATCGCTCAGTATCTCCCAAATGATTTCAGAAGATCATAATTTTAGGTGGAGATGTAGAACAATGTGCTTCAAATATGTTGGTTCAAATCCCATTCAGCTCAACACATTCTTAAACAAATTAAAAACCATAATTAACACCAAATATAAAAACATCACATATTCATGCATCTCCTTCATTTCTGCATTTTCATCTTTCATTTTCCTGCACTTTAATTTTTTTGTACATTCCCTATTTTAATTGCACCATTTCAACTCAAATTATCTACAAACAAAGCCAAAATCCCAGATTAAAACTCAAACATTAAAACAGAAAAAATCATGCATGTTCTTCACATTTTCTGCATATTTATTCCCTACACATTCTTCATTTTTCTTCCCAAACTTTTATTTTAAATCACTTTCTCATATTAGAACATCATCTTACACCTCTTCCTTAACTCTAAACCCATGTTAAAACATCTCTAAAAACACTCAAAATAGAACATATTCTCATACTCTCAAAATAGAACATAAACATATACATTCATCCACCAATTTGCTACACCTAGTTCTTAATTTCATGTCAAATTTTGAGAATCTTAAGTATAGAATTTAAATTTGATGTCTTCATGAAAAATGTAGTTTTATATCTCTAGTTTAATCCAGATTCAGAATCATCTTATTTGGATAACTACAGTTCAAGTTATGGGTAAACAAACAAAAGCATAATTAGTGAACATGTTACTGCTATATTTTCCAGCAGTCATCTTCCAATTTTCTAGATTTTACACCTAACACAACTTGTGCAAAGATCACTTTTCCTACTTCATTACTCTTCATTCTTAACTCCATTTCATTCAATATCATTCATAAACCAATTCATGATCTATATTTGATCATTAACTCAAAATAGAACATGTGCATATACCATTCATTATCAATTTTCTACACTCATCCTAACACCATTATGATGATCATTCTACCTCTAAAACATCTCTAAAACAATTTATGAATTATTACTCATCATACTTATACAAAAGCAAGACATTTACATCACCTATCCATCACCCACGACACATACGTACACATTGCAAAAAATCAAGTCATCACTCTTAATTTACTTATCATTCTAGCTTCATTTAACCATACCCATGATATTCAAAGCATAACTTACTTTTTAAAACTTCAGTTTCTTCAAAAACTCCAAGAAGCCCTAATTCTCTTGCAACCTACATACATCATCTTGAAGGTGGATTGGGTTAGGTTTTCTTGTAGCAAAAGAAAGAGGCAACAAAATGGGAGTAGTAAAAGATAGATGGAAGCAAGGTGTAACTTTGGTGAGAAAACCGTGAAGAAGATGAAGCTTAGAAAAGAAAGCCACAAAGAAGGACATAAGACAAAAAAGAATGACTTGGTCTTTCAAAGATAGAAGAAACGTGACTTGGTCATTTAAAATGTAATTGTATAATGAAACTTGAACTAGACAAGTGACACTTGTCACTTATCTAACTTCTAAGGCTTTAACTAAGTTCTCATTGAACTAGTCCCATAACTCCAATTTTTATTCCAATTATCTCTAAATTTCCAATATCATTATCTCACAAATTCTAAAGTCATCTATAAAAATTCTTCAATATCAATTAACTTATTTCTATTTCCACTCATCAATTTATTTGCCAAGTGGCATTTTTTTCCTAATTCAATAATATCCATCAATTTCTAAAAATTTTCCTAAAATTTTCCTAAAATTCTAAATTAACAAATACACTCTCCAAATCAATTTTCAATACAAATAAACCACATTTCTTAATAAAATCATGTTCCACATATATAAATTAATTATACCCGGAATGTCAATGAATGCATGTACAATCATTTTCATGTGCAAAAATATCTATATTCAGATGTATGTGTATGCCATATTATGCATGAACATGAAATGTATTTTCTAATCTCTCAATAATCTCTCATATTTACTATTCTAGCCTTAACATGGGTAACGAGATGTTACACTAAGTCTAAGATTATCTTATACAGGGTGTTTAGTTTACCTGCTAGAATAAATAAGGAATGGAATGATGATTATTTAAGAATTAAATAGATGAGTAATGGAATGAAATGAGTATTATTTAGTTTAGTTTATTTCTATGAATTTCTAATGATGATGTAATCCTAATGTTGGTTTGAAAACATAAATTTGAAATGACAAAGAAATAACTAGCAAAAAATCAAAATATCCAAGTAGTCCCTACTAACTACATTATTATTACTATTGTTGTTGTTGTTGTTGTTCTTTTTCTTCTTCTCATTATAATTATCATCATCATCATCATCATCATCGTCATCATCATCATTAATTTTCTTGTTGTTGTTGTTGTTGTTGTTGTTATTATTATTATTATGAACTAATCTTCTTCTTTCAATTTAAAGGGGATATCAAGGCCAATGAACATTTTTGCGGATTGATCAATCTTAATTGTAACATACCACTCCCATAGAGCATATACCTGATATATCGAAGGATATTCAAGAACATACTCTATGAAAATGGCACATTAAGACTGTTAAATTAATTCATTTTACATTTTAATCCATTGCACATAACATAAATGTCGGAACCTGATTTCGGAACCGGATCCCAACCGAAAAATGCACAAAAAACGGAAACAAACAATGGATCGAACGAAACAAAGCGAAACGCTAACGCGATCAAACGCGTTCGGAAACAAATGGAAGCAATCACATCCAAGAGAAGAAAAAGCGAAAGCAAAATCAAAGAACGAAGAATCGAAAGCGAATCGAATTCAAATTTTCGGCATACAAATCGGAACGAATTACAAAGAACTGATTTTCAACGATGCCAACATCCGCGAACAAAAATGTTTAGAAAACGAGCGTCGCGCTGGATACCCTAAGACTAACTCGGTCTAATACTAATCCGAAAAAATGGTATAGATCCGAAACCGGTATAAATTTTATTTTCTTTTTCATCTTTACACATACATACAAATATTTCAATCATTCAAACACAAAGGATTCTCAAATATCATAATGCAACACTCAACAATTTCCAAAGCATTCATAATGTCACATTTTTTTTTGAGTTCACATAATAAGCAATTTCATCAAAGTCAAAGAATGCACACTTGTCATAATTAGCAAAATCATTCACAACAAAATGAATGTAACAATT
>JANZLC010000006.1:8493737-8504820 GCA_026413385.1 Erythroxylum gracilipes | reverse complement strand
ATTACTTATTATTAATTTATATTATTAATAATATTATTAATTAATAATATTAATTAACAATAATAATATTATTAATATTATTAATTAATAATATTAATTAATAATATTAATTAATATTATTAATTAATATTATTATTAGTGTTAGGTTTGAAAAGATGAGGCTATTTTTGACATTTCTAATTCTTGTCCATAGGACAAGAATTTTCATACCTATGTTTTGAGAATAACAGAAATTTCTGTCTTTGTCATTTGAGGACGGAACAAAAATTTCTTTCTTCAGTAAGCAAACACTCAGGAAGACAAAAATTTCTATTCTCGTCATTCGTCTTCGCGTTCTCAGACGCTAACCAAAAGGTGTGGAAGTATTGCATGGATAATAATACAGAAGCCATTTAGTATATATGCTAAGATAGTTACAACTTTCCCAAGAACGATCTTTTGCCTGCCGACATGCCCTTTTCTTGGCTTCATCCATACACAAAACTTTTCTTAAATTTATAGTTGGTTGGTGATATTGATGCTTAGTCAAATGGTGCTATTTCTTAACCTTGAATTCAGCAATGACGATGTCACATGGAGTATATATTTTTTATTGTCGACAACTCATCATTTGAATTAGATTTTTTTTAAGGTTAAAAACTGTTAGTAAATATATAAAATTAATTAAGTTGACCTCACACAACAGTTAAATTGGTTTAATTAAATTGGCCTCACACAACAGTTAAATTGATTTTATATATTCACTGACAGAAACAAGTTAGGACTACCAGCAAGAGTCGAGGTTGTAACTTCTTCAAGGAATTTACGTAGAAACATAAGAGAGCAGATCTGCTGCTCTGAAAGTATTATGTCCTGCCATGTTTTTAAGATCTTAATTATCTAATTTATTGTAATAAATTACTTTAATCTGTTAGTTCAAACCAGCATATTTTGTTTGTTCTTTAATAAGGTTCTGAAAGCAGATTGGTTACCTAATTTATTATCAAAATATATTTCGCATTTTATATTTGGACATCAAAATAGGGAAAAGATGAGAAAATCCCAAATCCAAAAATTTTTCTTGGACGAGAAAAATGGTTCTACAACCACCACGTGCTCAACCCGCTAGGACTGGGGTGATTCGTTAACCTTTATTAGAATTTTAAACTTTCAGATTCCGTTGATTGGGTGGGCACTGGGCAGTGGGCTTTCGGTGCGATACGCGGACACAGATGACAGAACAGACGGCTTCGGCTTTTGAGCTTATAGCTCTACCATTGCGTCAAATTCCTGAATAAAGTACACAACACAACCATCGAATCCTTTTTTCTTTCCATCCGCTTTCCTGAATAAAGGACACAGGAGAGATGAAGATGACACTTAACATAATACGAAGTATTAAATTCAGAAATAGAACAAAGGCCTTAACTATTACTATTTTTTCTTCGCTGCCTCTGCTACTCGTATCTTACTCTCTCTCTCTCTTTTTAATCTCATAAAAGGAAAAAGAAAAAAAAAAAAGGAAAGTTCCAGATCAAAGGAGCAGATAAGCAAAGGTCACTATCGACAATTGACACATATCCATTCTTTCCATCCGCTCTCCTTCAAAAGAGCGAGGAAAGCAAAACCCAACTCCTCACTGTGCTCTCTCTCATACATTACAAGACACAAACTACACTTAATAGTGTAAGAGAAAGAGCAAACGCTAATTACCATTAGCTTCAGTTAGTTTTGCTTATTTACTAACTAGTATTTGCAAATCAACACCAACGACTAGAAGAGAATAATAAATAAGGTTAGCGTAAAATGGAGAGGACAACTCCGGTCAGAAAACCACACACATCCACCGCAGATCTGCTCACGTGGTCGGAGAATCCGCCCGCTGATTCCCCCACCTTCGGCTGCGGCGCTCGCTCTCACCAGGTAGGTACTTAACCGTCTCTCTTATACTTGAGCGTTTTTAAACGCAATTTCGCGCTTTTAGTTAATCCTTCAGTTGATTGAATGATTTGTAGCCGTCGGATGGGATCAGTAAGGTGGTCTTTGGAGGTCAAGTCACGGATGAGGAGGCTGATAGCTTAAACAAATGGTGAGATCTGGTTCTTATTTTTCCATTTTCTTTTGGAGGCAGCAAATACAAAATGTTGAATGGACCAGCTTAACTGATTTTATTTGCTTTTCGGAAAATGTCAACTTTTGTTGTAACTTGCGTGTTTTTGAGATATTTATAGCTTTCCCTCTTTTCCTTTTACTTGCTTTTACCCGATATATCACAAAAATCTCTCATTTACGTTTTCGCTTATTTGATCTTCTTTAACTCTCTTTGATCTTTCTCGGCTGATCATACTTCTTTACATCGGACTCCTTTCTGAAAATTGGAAAGATGACCTATTTAGCTCAGATCAGATATCTTGTTTGTTTTACTTGTTACTTGCGCACTTGTTATTGTCAATTTTCTAAGACCGTTATCCTTAGTGTTTCATTTCGTTGGTTTTGTAGATCTATTTCGTGATACTATTCGATCAAATCCTAGGTTCAGAATTAAAATTGTAGGGGCAGTTTAGATTATTGTTTTGGCTCATTGTTGATTGTTAATTATCAATTTACATTTTTTACCGAGGAAAGGATTAATTTATGCTGCCACGCTTCAGCAATTACGAAGGAGAGCATGAAGTTTGTGCAACTGATTAATTTAAAAATTCTTGTCCGGGGCAAATTAGTTTCTGAAATATGACCACACTTTAACCTTTTATCTCTACCCAATTTGGCTTTTTTTTTTTTTTTCTTTTAGAATACCTGATTGATATGTAAGGCAACATTACTGGAATTCTTATTCTTTTAGATGTGCAACTAAACATTTGTTTCTTTTTAATCCTTGCCCGCGTTTCTTTTCGTTTTACAGGAAACCTTGTTCAGGTCATAAAATGAAGGAGATGACGGGCAGTGGCATTTTTTCTGGTAAAGGAGAAGAAGTTGCCTCTGAACCGGATCCTACTCCACATAGTAGAACAGGATTACGCATGTACCAGGTAGTTTAGAGATCATTACGTATTTGTACTTCAATACTGGAGGTCAAATCGACTAAGGTTTTATTCTGTAGTAGTTGAGTTTGACTATTGGTTTATTAGAAGTACTGTCTAAAGGTTCAAGATATGAGCTTTGATTAGTTTATACTGCTTTTAATTAAACCAAACTGAACTATACTGGTTTAGTTTGGAAATAATCTAATACAGTAATTGGCTTTTCTTTTTCCAAATTTGCAGCAAGCTATTGCTGGAATCAGTCATATTTCATTTACTGAAGAAGAGAGTGTTTCCCCTAAAAAGCCTAGTACTCTGCCTGAAGTTGCCAAACAGCGTGAGCTGAGCGGTACCTTGGAAAGTGAGGCTGATGCAAAGTTAAAGAAACAACTTTCAGATGCCAAGTGCAAGGAGCTAAGTGGACATAACATCTTTGCTTCCCCTCCTGAAATTCTACCAAGACCAACAACTGCGCGTGCTTTGGCATTGAAAGAAAGCATTGAACTAGGGGAGCCGACTTCTCAGGATGTAAGAAATGCAGTTAAAATTTCATAGATGTTTGCGGATGCATCAATAAATTAGTTTGCTCCATCGTTTCCTCTCTCTCATTACTTGGCTTATCTGCATATCTTTTTGTGTCTGCATCTTCTTGTGAGAAGTCCTATTTCTACATTCTTTTGATTGGAAGGCATAAAAATTTCATATTCAGTACTACATGATAAAACTTTTCATATTCAGTACTATCAAATTTTGTGGAATGCATAATGAACATTTATTGCGAACTTCAAAAAATAACTATCTTGTATAGAATTACAGCCAGCTTGATGCTATCAAGAGACATGCCTTTGTTTTCCTTGAGCTTTAATTTGATAGTATTTGCTGGAGCTTGTGAGATGAGTCTCCCCTTAGATTATAAGTTATCTGTAGATCTCTCCATTGAAGTCTCATCGTGTTCTGCTTGCTTGAATTTTGGAACGTGGTGGGGCCAGTCAACTAGTGAGTTGACGAAGACAGCCAAGAAAATTTATGAAAAGAAGTACTCGGAGCTCTCAGGAAATGATATATTTAAAGGCGATGCCCCTCCATCATCTGAGGAGAAACATCTAAGCACAGCAAAATTGCGAGAGATGAGCGGCAATGACATATTTTCTGATGGGAAGGTAGAGGCCCGAGACTACTTGGGTGGCGTACGCAAACCTCCAGGCGGCGAGAGTACCATTGCCTTGGTTTAACTTTGTTAGTCTAACTGTGATTTTGTCAATTGTGTCTGTTTATTTTTTTTTTTCTCTATTAACATCCTAGAGAGGGTTGTTTCGTTATATTATTTGACCTTTCAGAAATTTCATCTTAGGCTTTAACTTGTCAAACAGTTGTGAGTTCTGTGGAGTATCTGCTAATTGGTTTGTGTATTCTTGTGGTTTTTGCTTGCTTTGGCAAGATGCTTGGGCTATTCAGTATTTTTTTTTTCTTTAGCACAAAATTGTCATCACTATTCTATTATCTTGTTTCTTACATTGTGTTTATTGGGTGCTCTGTCCTACAGCTACAGGGCTTCTAATTATTTTTGGAAATCCAAACAAGACTTTAAAATAGTCTTTACCGTCACGGAATTCGTGTTAACATCCAAAATGAACGCAGTTAATTGAATCATTTATCCAAACTGAAATCAGTTAGCTGAATCATTTGTCAGTCATAAAGCGATTTTTGTCTGACTTAGTCAAGAAATGTTGAGTTGTAATGTTTTAGAAATTTTAAAGAAAAAAATTAAAAAAAAGAAAAGATGGTGCATGTCTTTTCGTGCACCTTTTTTTCATGTCTAGCCAATCGCCGCCCCAGAAGCCAAGGACGATTCCTAAAACAGGAAAATTCGCAAAATATGCCAAAAGAATATAGAAAATGCCTCAATTTTCAAACTGACACCGCCGTAATCTCGCAGAAGATGCTGTTCGTTTCTTCCATATGCCATATTTAAAACATATCTACAATTCCAATTAAATTTTTGTTAAAAATAACAGAAAAACTATTAAAATGATGAAATTAATAATTTGTATCCATTTTAATATTTAAGTTACATTGTCTTCTATAATATTCATAGCATATTTTTGTCATCAATAAAATATGATAAAGAATTAAAAAATAAAAATAGAAAGAACTTTTTAATTTAAAAATT
The DNA here is from genome assembly GCA_026413385.1 of Erythroxylum gracilipes. NCBI lineage: Eukaryota > Viridiplantae > Streptophyta > Magnoliopsida > Malpighiales > Erythroxylaceae > Erythroxylum > Erythroxylum gracilipes. Next base: position 8,499,651 of record JANZLC010000006.1, on the reverse strand, counting down.
TTAAAAATTATAGATAAGATTTGTGTTTTCTATTTTAAAATATTAATATTCCTAAATTTTCAAAAATCATACCAGTATTTAGATGCCGCGATGAAGTAGGGAGGGAGTCGGCATATCATCTGATGAAGTACCCCAAAAAAAAAAAAAAAGAGAAGAAGGTTGTTAAGGAAGTAAATCCCTTGCAAAGTCAAATATGTAGTGAGAAAATCAAGGGAATCAGTTTCATCTAATCTACGAGATACTGTTAACAAACAGATTTTAATTTAATAGAATCAGCATTTTCTTAATAAAAAACAATTATTATTTATTAACAAAAACAGCAGAAAGACCAATCCCTGCCCTGGTGTGTATGTGACACTGAGTGAGTCAAGCGTATGAATAGTGTGCCGACTCGACTTCATTAGAATGGCGTGAGCGTGAACAGTCAGTGTAACACAGTCCGTACACAAACCTCTCAACAAAAACCGTCAGATCGAGACTATGGAGCCAAACACCGACCATAGACATTCCTGCTCTCTTTCTAATGCCCCAATTCCCAATAACAGCCATATGTAAAAACTTCATATTCCTACCATCTTCCTTTGATAAAAAATACTAGGAAAAGAGTAGACCACCTTGTACACTGCCAAAGCGTTTTAACCTTTTTCTTTTTCTTTTATTTTGATTTCTGATGTGGGTTTTGGGTTTTTGATTAAGGAGTTTTCTTGTTTCTTTTCGGTTGATACTGTGTCCGATACGTTGGTTCCTGTTTTTGTCTTTTTGTTTGATCATGTTTAAACTGGGCGAGAGAGAGAAGAGGGTTACAGAGAGTAGGGAGAGGAGTGAGGAGTTGTTGAATGGAGGTCAGAATGTGCCATATTTGAGTTTTCTTCGTCATCAAAAGTCTAAGCCTCTTTTCAGTGGCTCTCCCTTGAGTAGAGTTAATCTGTTGTCGTCTGAGAACTCGCCTTCTTCGAGCTCTTTTTTTAATGGGTTTTGTTCACCTGCGGACGGTTCACCTTCTCCTGTGTTCGAGGAGGCCAAGTATCAAAGTCCCTATTACTTAAATGGACTCTGTTTGGATTCTAAATCATCTCGTGACTTTTATAGCATTGATGAAAATTTGGTGGACGAAGATGGTTTGGCAGAAAATTTGTATAGTATGACTATTGCAGAGGAAAGAAACGGTGGCATGAAAACGAAGGCGGACCCCAATGGATTTGGTGACGGCTCTCTTGGTGGGTTTGTACAACATGATATTATAAAATATGGCTTTAACAATGGGGATTTTAATTTTGGAGGTTCAAAATCCTCTCCCCGTTATGTTGCTTTGAGTTCTGAGGATGACTTTAGGTGTACGTTCCATGGCTTTCAGGGTGGATGCGATAAGGGTGTTTGCCATACAATGGGGTCTTTTCTTGCTCGTGGTCAGTCTAACGATTTGTGCTCTGGTTCTGATCGGTGCAATAACCGAAGCACTGATTTGTTGCAGCAAAGGGTGGAACAGGGGAGGGATTGGAGTATCGGGGGAATGCATGCTTCGAAACAATCTGCTAGTAGGCCTTGCCTTAATGAGGCATCAGTCCTTCCTGAGCATTTCAATATGGATCCTGATGGAGGCAGACGTGCCATGGATTCATCGGGCTGTCCTCAGTTAATGCATCCCACCTTAGATGTAAATATTTTCAATCCGCTGTCAAAAAGTATAATATTAAAAGAAAGGACTAGATCAGTCACAAGGAGTGGGGTTTCTCAATCTGTATTGTCATTTGAAGGAACTGCTGGTATTGAAGCCTTTAACTGTGAGGATGGTCTCATTATACAAGAAACAGGTTTGGATCATTCTGCTATTAGAGGGCGAGATCAAATAAGATGTACCAAAAAGAATTGCTTCAGTGATGTGTATAATCTACGGGGAAAAAACGTTAAACTTGATATTTGTGGAGGGATGTGCGAAAATGGTCAGAGTTTAAGTAGTTTTACCCCATTGCCAGCTATTCCAAGTATTAGCTCCTTGGCTGAGATCCAGGGATACATATACTTACTGGCACAAGATCAAAATGGTTGCAGGTTCTTACAAAAGATTTTTGATGAGGGAACAAGCCGAGACGTTCAAATAATCTTTGATGAAATAATTGATCATACAGTTGAACTCATGTTGAAGCCGTTTGGCAATTATGTTATTCAGAAATTATTGGATGTGTGCAATGAAGAACAAAGATTTCAGATTGTGCTTATGGTCACCAAAGAATCAGGAAAGCTAATTAACATCTGCTTAAATACATACGGGTAATCTCGATGAACTCAATAGTTGACCTTTTCATACAGTGATTTTAAACCCTGATCATATATTTGTATCTTCAAAATTTTCCTTGCACTATTGTACAGCACAAGAGTGGTACAGAAGTTGATTGAGACTCTCAAGACAAGGCAGCAAATTTCGTTAGTAGTTCTGGCTCTGAAACCTGGATTTCTTGATCTCACCAAGGATCAGAATGGAAATCATGTGATTCAGCGGTGCTTGCAGTGCCTTAGTGATGAAGATAACAAGGTGCAGTCTTTATTTTTTCCTCTGATTATGTTGCCATTACGTATTACGTGTGGTGTCTAAAATCATACTGAACTTTTCTTTCTGCTTGAGCTCTTCATAGATGCTAGTCTAAGTTGAATTTGTAGATATATCTACTTCCTGTGACCTTTATGCATAACTTTACTGAATGGTACTACATGCTTTTAGCCAAATTGATTTCAAGTGTAAAACATTTTCTGTCAAACTTCTTTCAGTCTGTCTTTCTTGGATAACAATGTGAAGGAAGGGGAAAACTCTCTTCTTCTCATAGCTTAGTTTTGCTATACTTGCAATTTAGTAAACATGGCATAGGATCATATAAGTAGACGGAAGAATTTTGGGGAATGCTTGAAGCAGTCAGAAGGGTCAATATACAGTCCTTTAACTGGTCATAATATTGGCAGATTAGAACTCACAGTACTGCGTTGTGGCTGAAAATGTAGTTCCGTCACATGTAGGGCGTGGTGTATGCAAACAAAAGCACGAATATATTAAACTTTGGTCTTAAAAATCAGTGAGAGCTCAAAACTATCTTTGAGATTCTAGATGTTGACAATAACATCAATCAAAGGCATGACATGTTTTCAGAAATTTTGGGAACTCTTGAGCTGCATCAACGTGTCGAACAACTAAGTTTAATTTTCTTTTCTGTCTACTGGCAGATGTCTATTTGCTGCATGCTATGCTTTAACATTCATAATGTTGTGCAGTTTATTTTTGATGCGGCTGTAAAGTTTTGTGTTGAGATTGCAACTCATCGACATGGATGCTGTGTAATGCAGCGATGCATTGCACACTCCAAATGGAAAAGTCAAGATAGGTTGATAACCGAAATTTCTAAAAATGGGCTTCTCCTCGCTCAAGATCCTTTTGGGTAAGGCATCAAAGCGATTGAATTACTTGGAATGCTTATCTTTCTCTATTGTCCACTGAAACCAATATGCTATCACAACCTAGACCAAATTATATGTTATGAAAAGATGCTTGTTTGTTTTAGTTATTCTTTTGTGTGATTTTCATTGAAATCAGTTTAAGGCAGGTGATTCTTTTGGAAAATATTGATATGTTTCTGGTACATCATGATAGTTACCATGATTGATAACTTGGTTATAGGAATTTTAGTTTCTAAATAAGACTCGTTTGCTCTTCTACTGTAACGTATGGTCGACTTGTTCATTTTTCATTTGTTGGTAGCTAAACAGAAGTGTGAGGTAAAAAAAAATAGTTAGTTTCCAGCATGTTGTGAATCCTGTGTGTCTAAATCCTTGACATGTTCCAGAAACTATGTCGTGCAATTTATTATCGAGCTGAAGAGCCCATCTGCTATCACCAACTTGCTTTCTCAATTCAAAGGTCACTACATACATCTCTCGACACAGAAATTCAGCAGTCATGTGGTTGAAAAATGTCTCAAGTATTTTGAAGAAAACCGATCACAGATCATATATGAACTACTCTCAGTGTCACACTTTGAACAACTGATGCAAGATCCATATGCCAACTATGTCATTCAATCTGCTTTAGCCGTTACCAAGGTATGAAAACTAACACCTACTTTAGAATATGGTTTTGTGGTTTGATATATTGGTTTCACATACAATAAAAATTTCATCTCAAAAACAGGGTGGCCCTCTTTACTCTTCACTGGTTGAAGCAGTTCGACCCCATATGATGTTACGTACCAGCCCGTATTGCAAAAGGATTTTCTCCCGAAACCTCTTGAAGAAATGATGTAATTTTTACTCCGCCAAGAAATGCCGCTAGGCACCACACTTCTCCATATTTTCTATCTATCCCATCAGAATGGCTGCTGATACTCTAACCTCTAGGGAATATTGATGGCATCCATGAGCTTCAAAAAGAATGCATAGGGAGAGAAGAATTTTGTTCCACTTTGTTTATCATGCTGATACCCAACTGTATGATTTTGTTGTCTTGTCATGTTGTTGTCTTGCTCATCTAAACTTAAAAAAGTGTATTTTAGTTCCTAAAGACGCAACTTCGAAGTATCTGTTTTGTTTCAGAGTTCTGTATTATGTTAGCCTGGATTTCTTTCTTAATTTCCATTTATTCCAATTCGCATTAATGAAAATGTGGGTTTGATAAGATTGAAATTTATAAAATTAACTAGAGCAGCAAGTCAGTTAACCACAAGATCAGATCTGTCATGGACATATTGATGTTGGTCGCGACTTGTATAATCTTGTTTTCGAGTATGCTTTTCATTTTGAATTCAACTGTAACTATTGAAATTAATATGAGAAGGACAGGTGTCACGACATACAGGACAGGCATTTAGAAGAAACATCAGTTTACGTTTGTACTTGACAGCTTTACAAAGTTACATACTGAACAAATAACTGTGTCACTCTCAGTAAAGGAAAGACAACAATCACTTTTGAATAGTGGGTTTCCTTTTTCTGGATTTGCTCTCTTTTTTTCAGTGTTTTTGGTCCACTTCTGTTAATCTCGTTCATTTTCACATCAAGAAGTTTGCTGTTGGATTACTTTTCAGGTTTGGAAAAGGAAGTAATTAGTGCCTTAATTTTGTTTCCTTTTTTTTAAATACCAAATTGACATTAAATTCTTATATTGTTATTAAAAGACTAAAGATAGAAATTGATATTTTTTATTATTATATTGATTATCATATTTTTACATATCAAAAAGTGTAAATAAAAATTACTAATATTAATAATAGATTAATTAATTTAAAACAATTTTAGATTAAGTATTTTATTATAATTTTATGTTATTATATAATAGTACTATTAACTTAGATGATTTACATATTATAACAACAAAACTTAGTCTAATTCTCGATGATACACAGAATCTAAGGAAATTTAATAGTACGTAATCTTACCCTTAATTAGTAAAGATGTTTCCAAAAAGAAAAAAAAGTAAGAGAGAGAGAGAGAGGAGGAGGAGGGAAGAAAGAAAAAATAGTTATAGTAGTAGTAACAATAATAAGAAGAAGAAAGAGAAGGAGAAAGTCAATAATACTAACATTAATAATGCGAATAATAATAGTAATAAAAGTAATAGTAGTAGTAGATGCAGCAACAGTAGTAGTAGTACTACCAACAATAACAACAACAATAATAATACTAATAACATAAATAATAAATAATAAATAATAGATAGTAGTAGTAGTAGTATTTGTCGTGGTGGAGGTGGCGTAAGCGGTAACGATAGTAGTAATAATAATAATAGTAATAACAACAACAACAACAACAACAACAACAATAATAGTGATAATAATAGTAAATATACTAGTATTAATACCAATACTAATACTAATACTAATACTAATACTAATACTAATACTAATACTAATACTAATAATAATAATAATAATAATAA
>JANZLC010000006.1:8471461-8483374 GCA_026413385.1 Erythroxylum gracilipes | reverse complement strand
AATTCTGAAATGTAATGACTTTTCTGATTGAATATGTTTGTATTGAAATGGGCCCAAATGAAATATGAGTTGCTTAACATATGTATGATGCGTGAAAAGTTTGTAATGTATTATTTCAATAGTCTTAACATACCATCCCTGTAGAGTATATTCTCGAATATCATCGTTATGTTCGAGAATATGTTCTATAAGAGTGGTGTGTTACAAAAACAACACGTCACAGTATGTCATTTGCGACAATTGTTTATCTCCTCACCCATTAAGTTTTGCTACAAACTATTGATCATAGCAAATCAATTGGGCAATAAAATTGTGAAAATATTGCAGATAATTATTTACTATCGAGATTTCGTGAAACCTTGTTTGAAGATTTTTTACTCGTTTTGCAACAAAACTAATCGTTGCCAAAAGCCTCTTCTGTTGTAGTGTTTGTTTATGCAAATTAGAAGGCATCTCACCTTACATAAGCTAAATTTTCGAAACCAAGGATATTGGCTTAGAATGTGGAACATTTAACCCTTGTCATGCCTAGTTCTTTACTGTAGCTCATACCAACTAACAAATATATACTGTTGTTTGTATCTTTACTTGTAATTCTTGTTTTGCCTTTAATGGCCAAACTCATTACAATTCCTTAAAAAAAAGGTCCACTAAGTATATTTGACTAGGACCCTACTTGTCAGTGTTCTAGCTACTGTTAAGCACATTTTTTCCCGTGGTATCAAAGACCACGCGATTATTCATATTGTAACTCATACGATGATGATAAAACCTTTTTTATATATACAAAGGAAAAAGACTAGAAACCCATCCTAACTAACGCAGGGATCTGCAATACAAAAAGTCGTGCTAATCCCGATGCATAAGAAGTATGATTAGTGGCAGTGGCTCTTGAAGATGCCGAAGGCTCGTAGAGGACAGAGCCGCTAAGGAAGCCAGACTATCTGCACACTGGTTCCCTTCTCGGTACACATGCTGGACCTTAATCTCCCACGCTCGGTGTAGATAGTCATGAATACCTACCACTAAAAAAGAGTACTCAGTCAGAGGAATAAACGAAGAGGAGAGGATATTGATCACCTCCAAGGAATCGACTTCGACGATCACTCATAGAAAGCCCAGTGTCTAGGCCAGTTAGAGACCGGAGTGGACGCCCCAAAGCTCAGCGGCGATCAGCGAGGCTCGGCCAATTTTATGGAGAAAGCCCCTGCACCAATTCCCCTGACTGTCCTTGATAATGCCACTAGCAGCAGCAATACTGGTCATAAGGTGGACCGTCCCATCTGTATTCAGTTTGACCCACCTCTCGCTTGGTTTGAGCCAGCCTGCCCGATGGCTAACTGGAAGTCCTTGATTGCTAACAACACAACTTTCCACGATTCGGGCTTGGACTATCTACTTGGCATAATCAAGAACCGCTCGAGACCCATCCCCGAACCACTCAAAATCGTCTTCAAAAATACTTTGATTACGCCATCGCCACAGAAACCAGCAGGCAACACCAAAGATAACGTTCCAAGGTATCTGCTGCAGATGAGAAAGGTCCGCAAGATTAGAATTTACCCACTGCTCCATATCTTAAAGAAAGAACTCCATGCCAATCACTGTAACAAGGAATTTGCGCCAAAAAAGTTGTACTCGCTGACAGTCTTGAAGACGTGCACTGTGGTCTCTTCTAACCCACAGAAAGGGCAGTCATTGTCTAACGTGAGATGTCTGACTATTCTTTGGTGATTGGTCAGAAGCTTGTGTTTCACCATAAGCTAGATAAAGGCCCAAATATGATAGGGGCCCGACCATTTCCAAATAAGATCCCACCAGGAATGAGCTCCAGACGTGTAAGTGCCTTCAATTAACTCGTAAGCAGAAGCAATGTAAAACTGCCCATTAATGGTTTGGGCCCAGATAAGGGTATTGTCCATATTGGAATCTTAAAGCAAGTGGATTCCAGCAATATCGAGACAGACAGTGGATGAAAGGTAATGTTGAAACTAATGCCACTGCCAGGTACCGTCATGGTTCATGTAGTCTGCTACCGAAGCCGAAAGGGCACTATCCGGAAGAGGGGAGATCACCACTGATATAAGTGTCCCCCAATCGTTAGCCCAATTATCCAACCAAAATAACTTTTTGCCCATTTCCCAGGGTCCAACGGGTGCCTTGGCAAATAAAGTACCAGGTAGCGGAGATGCCTCTCCAAATCCCGGAAGCTCCTCGTCTATCAAGAGTGAGAGGGAGAAATGTGGGAGTCAAACGGTACTTAGCCCGAAGGATTCGAACCCATAAAGTCGTGGGCTGGGTGAAGAGAGCCCAGCCCAGCTTGGACAAAAGGGCGTCATTCGTAGAACGAATACGCTTGAGACCAAGCCCCCCCGCGGTCTTAGATTTACAAATAGTTTCCCATTTAACAAAGGGCATTTTCCGAAGTGCTCCCATAGAGACCCAAATAAAGTCTCGCATTATACGCTCCGATTCGTTGCAAAGGAGTCTAAGAAGGCGAATGGTTTGCATAGAGTAGAGGGGAAGGGTCGAAATAACTGACTGTGTTAAAGTAACTCTCCCAGCTAGAGACCAAGACTTCTCCTTCCAGCCGGAAAGCTTCTTACGGGCGTTATCCAAAATATGCTGGAAGGTACGTCTCGTAGTACGCTCATGTAACAGCGGAACCCTTAAATACTTCCCCAGATTTAGGGTGCTAGTAAAGTTCAGCAGTTGGCTAAGCCTTTGCACCTTAGTGGGGGCGTTTTTGGAGAAATGAACTCGAGTCTTCGCAAGGTTGACAGTTTGACCAGAAGATTGATAGAACACCTCCAGGGTATGTGCTATAATCTACGTTTGGGCCTTGGTGGCTTCAGTAAAAAGCATCAGATCATCTAAAAAAAAGAGATGCGATATGGGCGGGCCTGTAGGGCTCAACTTAATCGGCTTCCAACGACCTTGGGCTACCTCATGGGAGATCAGATGTCCGAGGCGTTCTGTGAAAAGCACAAAAAGGTAAGGCGACAGGGGGATCGCCTTGTCAAAGACCTCGTGAAGGTTTAAAGGGGCTAGTCGGCTTACCCTGCCAAACAACTGCATAGTAACCGTAGTTACACATTTCATAATGACAGAAATAAGACAATCCGGGAGTCCAATGTCTGTCAAGGTATTATGGATAAAATCCTACCTGAGCCGATCATAAGCTTTTTCCAGATCTACCTTGATTGCCAGATAGCCTGTATGACCTTTTTTCTTATACATCGTGTGTATAACTTCCTGGGAAATGATAATATTGTCAATGATTTGCCTGTTCGGAATAAAGCTGCATTGAGTCTCACTCATGAGATGTGCCATCAGGTTCTTAAGACGATTCACTAAGATTTTGGATATCACTTTATAGAGCACTTTGCAGAGACTGATCAGACGGAAGTGAGATATGGTAGTAGGGGAATGAATTTTAGGAATGAGAACTAGAGTAGTTTCATTTAAGTCCTCTTCCCACCGACCTGCACTAAAGATGGCCTTCATGTGTTCCACTATGCTAGGCCCGACGTGAGGCCATTGCTTTTGAAAAAAGAGCGCATTAAAACCATCAACCCTTGGAGCTTTATTCGGATTATTAAAAACCGCCTATTTGACTTCAAGGGCATGGATCGGACGAGAAAGATCTCGGAGCCCATTAATAGAAATCACAGGGAAAGCACCCGAGATCGGATAGCGAGGCATAGGGCCTACATCTGCGGTATACAGCTGGACATAGAAGGTCCGGGCTAAAAGGCCCAGTTGGTCCAGGTTCGAGATCTGCATTCCAGTCGAATCAAGGAGCCACTCAATCGTCATTCTCTTTCTCTTAGTGAGGGTAATAGTGTGATAATATTTTGTATTACGGTCTCCTTTAGAGATCCAAGCACACCGGGCTTGCTGGTGCCAGAAGATTTCCTCCTCACAAAGAACTTGGATCAAATCCTCACATAGTTTATCCTCCAAAGTCAGTAAATCATCCGTTGTGTGAGCCACCATGGCCCTCTAAATGCCCTTTAGGCGAGCTTCGAGTCTTTTTTTCCTTTGGAACAGATTCCCGAAGTCCTCGTGATTCCATCTTAAAAGGTGTTTGGAGAAAATATGTAGCAACTGGCTCATCGATTCCTCCAAAGGTAACCAATGCTTCGTAACCACATCCTGGAATCCAGGGTAAGTAAGCCACATATTCTGGAAACGGAAAGCCAGAGTCCCCGTTGTACCAAGAGAGGCCCTGTGTATATGGATCAGAAGGGGCCGATGATCCGAGCCCATAAAGGATAAGTGACAGTTCACCATCTGAGGGTACTCCTCGAGCCAAGTTGTAGAGCCAAAAACTCTATCGAGCCTAGCTTGGATCGTGCCCCTCCACCACGTAAACTTGGGACCGATAAACCTGGGTCATGCAGGCCGCACCCGTTGTTAGACCCCGCATGTTTCCAAAGTCCAACACTTGCTCTGATACCACTCATGTTGGATCTCGCTTGTTTCTGAAACCCAACTCTTGTTCTGATACCATCATGTTAGGCACAGATTTTGGAACCCAACTCTTGAACTATGAAACGTGAGCATAATCCAAGAAATCACCTTAACCATTATCGGTTCATCTTTTTGCTTTAATACTACAACTGTTGGACACCGTTTTCAGAGCCCAAACTTGAGCGTACATATTACCTTTTAGGGTTATTTCCAAGAACCCTAATTAACCATCATCCCATAAGAGTTGAGTGCCCACGCAAATCAGTCACCATACTCGAACTCATTTCTCCTATTTGTGAACAGAATTTGAAAATCTTCAAACCAGAATTTCAATTTTACTTCTTCAAAGAAATTGTAGCTCTAAGTCTCTAGTTTGGTTTGAAGCAAGAATCATCTCAATCGAAGCTGTACAGCTCAAGATATCACCAAAATACTGAAGCATGTTCAGTAAAAATATCCAACTCATACTCTTTCAACCAATCCTTTTACTTTGATTCAATCAATCTTTTTCAAATGAATACCAAAAGCTATAAAATTTTATGAAGAGATAGAAGAATGTGTTAGGAAACTAATACTTTAAAAATTAGGTTATTTGGAGGTCGGACAACAAAGTTATGATCAAAAGAGTGAAACATATTCAGGTTTAGGGAAAAAGACACGATCGTGACCTACGCGCGAGGCCGCGAAGTCGCGCTCGCGCATTTGCACGATCGCTCCACAACCTTCCTGCTTTTCAACTTCCGACCTTTAGTTGTAAAAAGGACATAACTTTCACTACAAATATTAGATTAAGGTCATTCTTAGACAGTTTTAAAGAAGACTTCTAGACTTACAACTTCTATGAAGACCTCAAAAATAATTATAGCCTCTATAAGGGTTAAAATTTCCAATCAATGTAGCTGTCCCGAAAGTTCACCTTATGCAATATCACTAATTTCTAATAATCATATCTTTTCACTCCGGTGTCTAAAAATTACAAACTTTATATTGTTAGAAAGCTAGAAAGATCATCTACAACTTTCAAGAAGACAAATTTGACCAGTTCTACCTAGATTATTCCAAATTTCCCCTGGAAGTCAGAACACACATTTTACCCTCATGAAAAACTTGAAATTTATCCTATTTTCACTTCCTCTATTACAACATCATTCTCATCCATTCGTAACATTCCTATATTTCTTTTCCATAACATCCCACTTATATATATATATATATATATAACAATAGTTCATGTTCAAGATTCATCAACTCAAGTTGATAACTTCTTCAAGTGTACTTAATTCCAACTTAACCTCATCCTTAGTTAATTCATATTCCAACTCCACCTCATCCATACTCAAATTCACATTTCAAATCCATACACAAACCCATATTTCATTAACATCATAAATATGAGTTTTACAAGGTTTTAATGGCATTTCCAAGCCACATTACATCATCAATATCACAATCCAATATACAAAGGATGCAAAACCCAATAATTTTTGAAATACATCTGAAGCCTCGTTTTACATAAACTACTCCAAAAGAAAACAAAACATGCAAATTTGGAGTAATGTCTTGACTTTCTTTCACTCGGTCTCTTTCTCATCACCTGAATAGGAGAAGGAGAGTGGAGGTGAGCTTTAAAGCTCGTAGGCAACAGCTTATAATGGAAAAATAAGTAAAACCATTCAAAAGTTCATTATCATAAAAAATTCTTGTTGAAATCCATAAAACACTTATTTCTTAAATTCTCATCATGAAGTCAAACTTTTCAAACCACAAAACATGAATGCATCAAACTTGTTTACATATCATAGCACATAAGCACATCATAATGGTTTGGGTAGATCCATAAACATGACGAACTACACAATTCCACATAATGGTCTTATGTAGTGACAATTCTTGGATGGACTACTAAACCCACATAACATGTAATTTATAAACTTGAAAACCAATTGTCCAAATGCCACATTTTGAAAACTTGCCTTTCATGAGCATGAAACATTCCAAATGCAATTTCATCATCATTTCACAATTCATCATCAAAATTCATACTCCAAAACATGTAACACTATCACAATTCATTCAAAAGCAATGAATGCAACAATTGTAGCGATTTCTCAATCAAAAGAAATGAATGCATCATTTATAGCAATTTCTCAAATCAAAAGCAATGAATGGAACATTTATCAAGTAATTGAAATCACTTTATCCTCTTAATTCAAAAACAAACTTTAGTAGCTCATTACTCAATTATAAACTTGGAACCCACCTTGAAATTCCTTGCTTATTCTTGTTCAAAATTCTTCCCCTCTTGCTCCTCTTTGCCTCTTTCAATCTCCTTCATCAACATTCACAAAATTCCCAAATCAATAAACATTCTAATTGAGAGACCCATAACACATAATCACAAAATTTATCTTAGAAACCTTAAACCCATACATTTCTTAAGCTATCTAAACCAAAACCCTTTCAAAAATTCAACAAATCAAAACTACTCTTGCCTTGATCCTTCACCAAAAAAGAAGTTTCTTGGCTCATATGGAACTCTCATCTTCTTCCACTTTTTTCCTTCTTCAATCAACTCAAAATCCCTTCTTGAAATCCAAGAAAATCAAACCCTAGCATTTTCTTTCCTCTTTCCCCTTTCTCCACTGAAATCTCCTTCTTCTTCTCTCTTTTCTTTGTTCTTTCTCTCCCAATTTTGTTGCTTCTCTCCTTTAAATGTAAGCATACTTGTCTTATTTACAATAATGCCATTAATGAATGAGCAATGACCCTTATACCCTTCCTTATAAGCCTTATAACTTAAATGGCTTATTGTCCTTCCCAAAAAGCCCTCATTCATCCATACTCTTGCTACTTAATTCAACTAGATCATATCTTAAAATCCTACCAACATTAACACAATAATTAACTCCAAAAAAATAATAAATCTTGCAAAACCTCCAAAATTATTCAAATCATGCTTAACTCCTTCCAAAAAAATCTAGACCTTTTTCTAACCATGTAATTAAAGGAATTTCCTTACACTTCCTTCTAGAAAATGGTTCCTTATTGTCTTAAATTTATAATGATGCCAAAATCATTCAATTTGGTTCCATAGTACAAAAGTTATACACCAAATATTCCGGACTATTCTTATACTGAAACATTATCCTATTCTTGACTTCCATCTAAAAATTGAAATTCTTAGAGACCGAAATAAAACTTGATTTCATCGGACAACTTGTAGCCCTATGTCTCTAGTTTAATCCAAATTAAGAATCATCTTATTTGGATAACTAGAACAAAAGTTATGGCTAAAACACCATAGCATACTCAATGAACATATACATTTTCCAGCTTTTAATTTCCAACATAACACATATAACCCATTTGTACCTAGACCATCTTTTATATTTCATTTCAAATCCAAGAATCCTTCATTTCTTTACACATAATTAATCACCAACAATTTCTAATTTAATAGAAGGGTTCGGGGTCCAACATAATTTATTAGGCATTGAATAAATATATGTGGATATATTTGTTGGGCTAGATTGAAATAAGTTTTCGGGCTTTTATTATATGAGATATAAGATGGGCCGAAACTTATTAGGCTTCAATAATTCCTATTAAGAATAGGGATTAAGTTTTCTCTATAAATAGAGAAACTTATGCCTCATTAGGTAAGAGACAAAAACCCTAGCCACCTCTGAGAGAGAAAAATTATGCGGTATTCGAAAGGGTTTTAGAACGTGCTAGCACACACGATCTACTGCCTGGATTGTTCATCCTCGTGTGGATACCAGTAGAGGATATTCACACATCGTAGTGTCTACAAATCTGAAAAAGAAACTCTGCGTCAAGAGGTAATTTCGTACATGTATAATTTTCGGATATACTTTATGTTGTAGTATGGTCCATGCCGCTGCATATTGTGAATACTCGGGCCATAGGTGATCCAACACTTTTCACCACAAGCCTTGTATTTTGCTTTTGTATGCTACCATTGGCTTAAAATTTTGTTCTAAAGACTTACTTGACTCCAATTGTTGTCTTTCCTTTTAAAAGATTTACTAATTACCATATCCCATTTTTCTGGATTGCTACAAGTTCTTCCTTCATTACATTACACCATTCTTCTTTATCAACCCCATCTTGAAAGGTTATTAGATCATTAACAAATATAGATTATATTGATGCATAGATTTCAGCAAAAGATCTTGTCTTTCAAGGAGGAGTATCATCTAATAAGCTTGATGAGGACAAACTGATTCCTATACCTATTGGGGTTGAAGCACTTGAGGAAATTAAATTGGAAGGAGAGCTTGGAGATGTTTGTGGTGAACTTGCTTTAGGTTGAACTTCTATGCTTGTTAGGTCTTGAAAGGATACAATCCCTTCTATATTTTCATGCCTATCCCACTGTGCATCCTCATAAATAATAACATTCCTACTGATGTTAACTTTGCAATTGATAGGATCATATAGTCTATGATTTGGAGTTAGAATAATAACCCATAAAAATACATTTGATAGATTTTTTATCAAGTTTGCTTTGTTTGTCAGCATTAATCAATGCATATGCAATACAACTAATGATTTGCAAAATGGCTTGCCCAAAGTCTCCTTCCTATACTAGCTTTAAAAGATGTTTGGTTTGCTACTGCTCTTGTTGGAGATATGTTTAAACTATAAACTAATGTAGCTACTGCTCCCTAAAATTGAGTCAACATCCCTTTTACTTGCAACATTCTTCTCGTCATTTTCACCTCTGTCTATTTGCACTATTTTGATATATTTCTAGTTTTCTTTTCCATTAGAACTTTAAATTTGTTGAATGCACAAAAAGCTTCAGATTTGAGTTACAAAAAATATAGGTTACTTATTCAAGTTTGATCATTTGTAACTTGCAACAAATAGCGACTTCCTCTAAATAAATTAGTTTTATTGGGCCATATAAATCAGCATGCACAAATTCAAGACAATAAGATGCCGTTTAGGCTTCTTGGTAGGAAATGATAATTTACATTATTTTCCATATATGAGACCTTAAAAAAAATCTAAGGACTCAATTTTAGGCAAACTAGATACCATTTCCTTTTGACTCAACAACTTCAAATCATTAACATTCAAATGCCCATATCGTAAATGTCATAATTTAGATTCATTTCCTTTAACAATAAGAGCATGATTCTTATCAATTAACACTTGAACTGAAAATAACTTATTTGGTGTCATGCAAACATCAATAATAACCTTATCTGATTTTTTTTTACCTCTAATCTCATAAGAAACATCTTCAAACAAGATAGAACATCCCCTAGGTATAAGTTGCCTAACATTCAACTATTTTTATGATAAAGTAGGAATACAATGGACATAGTAATGGAGCTTTACATTACTATGGCTATTGTTAACTTTAAAAGTACCTTTACCTCAACTTGCTTTATCATCTCCAAGTCTCACCTTCAATTTGTAAGATTCATTAAACTCTTTAAACAATGATCTTATTTTTGTCATGTGATCAGAGCAGTCGCTATCCAAAAGCTAGATGTTAACAGAAGCTATTGTGTCCTTTGATAGGACATAAATAACTTGAGTTTCTCCTCTTCTTTTTGTTTCTCTTATCTTACTTGCTTTTCCCTTTTCTAGCATTCATCTTTTAATTCCCAAATTTTTTGCATTTGTAACATTGCGCAACATTCTTGTTGTCTCTATGCGTTCAGCTGACTGCATATCTCCTTGATCACCTCATCCTTTACCACGACCTCCTCTTTTATGGAATCCAATTCTACCACTTGCCTCTCTCTACTCAATTTGCTAGTGTAAGGCCTCTCCCTTCATATGGAAATATTTTTCTTCATTATTTTCATCTAGCTTGTTCAATCTTACTTTGTATGATTGCAATGATCCCATAAATTCATGAAATGAGTATGTAGCTAACTCTTTGGACTCTTTAATAACTGCTACAACATGATTAAACTTTAAAGTTAAACTCCACAAAACTTGTGCAATAAATGTTTGATTTGAAATCTCCTCTGCGTAAGATCTCATTTGATTTACAATTGTAATAAATCTAGACAAAAAATCTTGCAAAGATTCTCCACTTTCATACGCAATTTTTCAAAATCTCTACAAAGAGATTGAAGTTTCATTATGATTATCTTCGAGGAGCCTTGGAAAGTTGTCTGCAAAGTCATCCAAGCTTCTTTGTCGTTGTTGTTGCTACAATTCTTGAAAAAATTGATTGTGAATAGATTGCTAAATAAAAAACAATGCTTTTACATCCTTCTTCTTATTTTCTTTCAACATGAGTTCATCATTTGGATTAAGATACTCTTTCTCTACCAGGTGCCACAAATCTTGAATTTGAAATAACATCTTCATTTTGATGCTTGAGAATTCATAGCATTCACTTTTGAAAATAGGAACTATCAGTTAAGAAAGACTTACTACATTGTCATTAGTTGCAATAGTTTGTATACCTAGTTTTGAATGAACTTGGCATCTTTGATACCACAATATTAGGAAGAGCTTAAAAATTCGGAGGAGTGGTAAAACAATTACAACAAATTAAAAGAAGCAGACAAATATTTCAGATGTATTAAACTTAACTGTTAATTGAAAGACCAATCAACCTTTTAAAGAAGCTCTATAAGTAATATAGAAATTTAATAATAACATAAAATAATGACACAACTAGGACACGATCTAATAACTGAAAATAGAAAAACGAGGAACTAAACAATCGTTACAATACATGGCGAAAGACTGTTGCAAAAGATGGTCATATACAAATAATACAGTTAGAATCATTTGATACCATAAAAGAGTACATAAACTGAGGCCAATAATTCTTGTATTTCATTGTGAATAAGTACAATTTTTTTATACACAATAAAAGATAAAGAGAAATAAGTATAAGATAAAAAAAATCAAAACAGCAAAACTATAATTAACTGATATGGCTATTACTGAAATATAAGAAATATGTTACACAAGTTATCAGTTCATGAGATCTTATGCTTGATAGAAGTCATGAGAAGTTAACCGAATTTTTACTGCTTGAAATATATTTTAAATAGTAAATTTTGGTTATGTCAATCTAACATAGGATTTTTTTTTTCATTTTTCTTTCTATAACTTATATCGAGAATTTGCAACAGCTAGTTATTAGCCATAAACGAAAAATTTGGGAAATTAGAAATATCTAGAAAATGATTACGCAAGAATTTTACACAATAACTATATTCATGTTAGAAAGAAACCAAAAGTAGTGTTTTAGCAACGTAATTACAATAAAGGAAGTCTGAAACCTGCCATAAATGCATGTTTGTGGAGAAACATATGTGATGAGTAATTTCAGTTTAACAAAATCTGAGACACAATCTGCATAGATGGCCTAAAATGTGGATCAGCCCGAATGCAAGAAAATGCCATGTTTATTACGGCAACCAATTT
>JANZLC010000006.1:8401038-8413611 GCA_026413385.1 Erythroxylum gracilipes | reverse complement strand
ACGGTTGGGATGGATTGCGTGGTCGTCCATCCCAACTCGTCCTTAGTATATATACTTAATAAGGGGAGAAAATCATTTGACATTCATTTCGAAAGCAACCAAGGTTAAATATCACCCCAAATAAGAGCTCTAGTAGTTCAAAAGAAAGACTTGTAAAGTCTTTTCTATGTTTAAAAAAGATAGCTATAAGTTAATCTAAATTAAAGGTGACAATAGACCAGACAGAAATGGGTCGGACCAATTTGGGCCTATCCATTCCTGAACCCGACATGACATTTTCTACCCAAGTTCAAGCAGCCCAAAATTCAACCTAAATTAGACGGACTGGATTTTTTATTTTTAATGAAAATTAAAAAATAACATTATTTTTTTTCTAAAATCAGACCTAACCCATCAACTTCTGGCTGGACTAAGTAGGGTCTGGACTTGATTGCCAAGATTAATCTAAAGAGGTTGTTATTATAAGTTAACAAAATCTTACTTGTGAATTTTATCACAAATGGAAAGGAAAAGTCATCCATTTCTTATTCAATTATAACCTAGCTACAAGAAATAGTTTAAATTGCTGAATGAATTGGCATGATTATATTGTTGGATAAATTATATTTTAAATGTAAGATTTTATTTAATTTTACAGTACTAATTAGATATAAAAAATTTAATTATAAATATAACAACATATTATCAATTTCTATCGCACACACCATACAAGTTGAGCTCTTCCATGCTAGACTCCAGATTATATTTAAATGATTAAAATATTTAAATAATTAGAATATTAAGATTTCATGATTATTTTCAAAATTAATAATTGAATAGCCAGTTGATTTATTATTTTTTATTTATTAAAAATTATGTATATTTATACACTAATATGAATGAAATTAACTTATTTGACATTTTACATTAATAGGGCTAATAACAAGAATTAATGAAGTTAATCCTTAAATTATATTTATAATAAATTAAGACTTTAGATATTTTCTTAATTTTTTGTATTTTTAACAAATACAGAATGAAATAAAATTTTAATTTTAACTTATATTCTACCATTGTTTAATTGATCATAATCACAACTTGTAAAAATGTAATACATTTATCAACCTCATTCTAAAAAGATACATCTTTTGCTTGTAAGCATTACAACAAGGTAGCCCTTTGGCTACTTTTTGTAACAATTTTAAAATCGTAGCTTAAAATAAACTTTTCGCTTACCCTCTGGTGATGGTTTATAAAATTGTCGCAAATTGGCAAGCCTTTTTTCGAAATCGTCGCAAAAGGCTTATGTATTGGTGACGATTTTAATAATCGTCGCAAAATGTATGACCTTTGGCATTGTTTTCGAAATGATCGCCAAATACTTAAATAACAAAATAACCTCCTTATTTATAAATATGAATTCACTAACTTTGAATTGATTATTTAGTAACTGAACATCGTATTGATAAAAATCAAATTTAATATTATTGGCAATGAATCTAAGTCTAAAAATAAATTTAGCTAACAATAATATCAAATCATTTCAATAATTTATGAAACTATAAACTCAAAATCAATTAATATTACATAGATTTATACTTTTAATTTGTCTCTTTTAAATTATATGATTTGACAATTTTATATGGTGTCACAAAATTTTCGGATAGTTTTAACATGAAGTTTCTAATATAATGATATATGATTTTTGCAGAAAAAATAATGATATATGTTCAATAATATAATATAATGATATATGGTAAGTAACACAAAATTTTAACTAAAACTTTAACAATTCTTACAGACAAAACAATAAAGAGAAAAAGATAATGAATTTCATGTATGTTCCATCGAAGAGAAAAAGAAATAATTTTTTTTCGAGATTCCAAGTGACATAAGACTTAGTAGATAAAGTAAAGGAGCACCTTATACGTTCCAAGGCATCAATTAAAACAGTCAAAGATCTTCCCTCAACAATTAATTTATTAGAAGCCTCTTCCAACAACTTCTTAGCTTTAACTAAACTAGCAGAAGATACATTGAATGATTTCTAGGTGTAGTATGGAACAATAAATTAGATGAACCGCACGTACTATGTGTTTCACTTAAGGAACAAATAAGATAGAACAATCACCTTAATTTCTTCACATTCCTTTGAAAAATTATATCCTAAAAACTAAAAACTAAAAAAGCTAAATCAAAAGGTACAAAGAACACATGCATATCCGATTAAATGATATGAACACATGCATATCCGATTAAATGACTCCATAATCGTCACAACTTCTTAATAAAAATGACATACAAATAATAAAGAAAGAGAGCTAATTTGAATGATACTAAAAACCTTGAAGAAGAAGATGGCCATTGAAGGCAAGTGGTGATTAGACTTTGGTGAGTAAATTTATTGCACATCAATTTCTTTCAATAGAGAGAATTTTTTCAGATACCTCCTATCAAAACTCATTTTTGCTATCAAAAATTATTTTCCATGTCGATATTTTGCAATGAATTTATGTTAATGGTGTTATTTTGAAAAGGAAATAGAAACAAACATATCATATATATAATCAATATAGAAGCAGAGTGTACAATTAAATAAAGAAACGAAAAATTATATTAATTTATATGCAATTAAAAAAATATTCACAAAAGAAACAAAAATCATTGAAACTTAATTTTTTAGCCAACCACAAATCCCCTGCATAAGCACATTTCTAAGTTTGTCACTCACCCTTAAAGATTAATAAAACCCAAAGCACATGCCACGGATTAATAAGTGATCTGACATCTTTAAGAATAAAAGACTTCTTATTTGAATGTTCTTTTCACATTTGACACGCTTCTAAGATTATTAATGGACATCAATAAGTCATTATAACTGGTTGAAATTGAGTTTATAACCTATTCACATAAGAAAAGAAAGTTTCTACTACACACATAATAAGTACTTTTATGCATTGTCTTTTCAAACATGTCAACAACCTTCATAAATACACTGCCAAATTATACAACATATACCATATAATTTTTTAAAGTCTTCTATCATTAAATGTAATGCAAAGATGCTTATCAATGAAGGTAAAGTTCACTACTTATCTTTGTAGTTGTTATCAATCCATGCATTAATTTTCAACATGGGTATAAATATAATGCATGATTTTTGACCAGAAGCATCATCAAATAGAACATCTTAAACCTGAACTTATAACAAACAATAGAAATGTTGTAAATAAGAAGAAACGTTGAGGAAATGACTTTGTAGATCTTGGATAATCATTTACACACATGAATATCCCACTTCCCCACAAATTTGTTGCAACATTCTAGCAATGTTAATTTTGTGATCTATTAATTGAAACAACTTGTAGAAAATTAAATGAAAAATAAAAAACTAATTAATCTCATACAAGATTCCTTTTATTAGTAGCATATCTATATACCCTTCAGCACCATAATCATTGCAACATTTCTTAACAGTGATTCTCAAGAAATTTGAAAAAGAAAAAAAAAACAACAATTTCACTACTTTTAAAGTTGAAAATAAAAACAACAAGAAATTTGAAAAAAAGTATACTAAAAAATTTAATAATATTTTATTTTCTATGTACAATGCTTCAAATTATCAAATTGTTTACATTTTTAATAATACATTAACAATAAAAATATATCGATACATTATATACAATAATATAGATTAAAAATGTAATAAATAATTTATTCCAAAATAATATAACATTTGGTTAAAATGTAGCTAAAAAAATTTGACTACGTTTTACAAAACTTGGATAAAAACATTTGGCTACGTTCTAAGTATTTGAACCAAGCTAAACCTTTCGCTATGTTTCTAAAAAAGAGTTGTAGCTAAAAACTATTAGCGACAAAAAAAATAAGTGTAGCAAAATATGTTTGCCAAGATTCCTCAAAATGTTGCTAATAGTTTTTGGCTGCAAAAGTAAAGCGTAGACAAAAACTGTTAGGGAGGATTACCCAGAAATGTCTCCTATAGTTTTCAGCTACAAGGATTTGGTGATGTTTTGGGCAATAAAACGAAATTATTGCCAATACTCTTAGCATCGATTTTTGTATCTTTAACTACAATTTTTTCGTTGCCAAAGGTCAACTTTGTTATAGTGAAGAGAAATTGTCAAAGGTGTGAACAATAATGTGGAGGCTAAGAAACAAATACAAACTTAGAAGGATATTGAAAACATAACAAAAAGTCTAGTCATTTTAGTAATTAAAGAATTTTTAATATATTATAAACAACATTTTGAGTATAAAAATATAAGGGTTAATTACAAAAAAATCTCGAACTTTTCAAAATTTTGTAATTATAGCCCAAACTTTAAAAGGTGATAATTAAATACCCAAACTTTTATTTTTTTAATTCTAGCCTAACATTAATGGCTCCATTAAGTTTACTAATATGGCTTGTCATATGTTCTAAAAACCCTAATAAAACTATATCATTTAATACATGTCAAATTAATTAATTGAGGTTAAGAAAACTATGTCGTTTAGTTCAATCTTAGAAACCTTACCCCCTTATGCTTTTGAAATCATTGTCCCTGTCATCATCAAGTCAAGGGTAATGATTACTTTTGAGTTAAGAGTAGAGCTCGTTCCAATTACTTGAACCATCCAGCAAATTCAAGTAAGATGCATTGAAATTGATGCTTCTAGTTCCAAGAAGTCAAGCTTGCACTGTGGTCCACACTCTTAATTTGGAAAAAAATTGCATAAGTGACAAGTCAATCACTCCTCTCCTCTGTTGAACAAGTCGCTTCATTCAAGTTTCTGTTTAAGAAATTTAGTATTGGGTCATACTACTGCAACACTACTGATTTAAAAAGTGTTAAACCACAAACACAATCTAGTGCTTAAATTTGTGGCTTTTAAGGATTTTTTCTTGTAAAGATATATGTTATGATATCTTATTATTTAATTTTGGACATTATTTGATAATTAGACTTAGTTAGATTTATGTGGGATTCTTTGAAGATAATTTTGATAACGTTTAAAATCCTAATCAAGATGGGATTTAATAGATAACCTATTATGGGATAATGGCTATCTAAGGAAGTAAATTTTGGAGATTTGGTTTGATTATTTGCAGCTATAATGTGGTTGGGATTTTCTTGTGTTATGGGTTGAGGTATTGTCATTTTTGTTGTTTTTGTGTGATACAATTATGATTTGATGTTGCAATGTTTTGTCAAGTTGTGATTCTCCATCTTTGAATAACAAAAGAGGGTTGTGTGATTGCGGATTGCGTGATTTTTTAGCAGCTGGGTTTTCTTCAAATTTTCACCAATAATTGAGGCCTGTCTTGTGTAACTTTTGTTGTGTATGGGATGTTCAATGTTGATACTAAAGCTTCACAACAAATTCTTTTGATGGACAACTTCTTATTCTTTCATTGACGAAGCTACATTGTTAGGGAAGTTGTTTTCTTTCTAAAGTGTCTTTGTTTATATTCGTTTTATTTCAATCACTTGATTTATTTTATTTTCATCATTTATTATCAAATACTGTTGAAAAAATCCTCTATTGAGGTTAGTACGAGGCGGTCATACTATTGGGTGTGGTTTACTTTCACAGGTCATGAGGACAATGGATAGTTTCAAGGGTTGGGTGAGTCAGTTCTGTAATGCCTTGAGTAAAACTATTATTGTATTATAGGTGAAAGTAATTAAGCTAGGTGAGACTCCTGCAGACTTAGGTAAGGTGTTCCGAACTGCGTTACCAAATCTTGGGTATTGATTTTATATTTTTCATTTATTTTTTTGTTCTCGTTTGTGCTAGAAACAACCACTACCGAATCAAAAATTTTGCAAAACTACTACATCCTTTTAGATTTTCAATTGGTATTAGAGAAGGTCACTGAATCAGAATTTAGTACGTCAAGTTAGTGTAAATCTATGTTTTGCAATTATGACTATAAGAGAAAGGACATCAATCATTAGGCCACCGTTGTTAGATGGTTCAAATTATCCTACATGGAAATAACAGATGAGAGTATTCATTCAAAGAAGGGACATCAATCATCAGGCCACTATTGTTAGATGGTTCAAATTATCCTAAATGGAAATAACAGATGAGAGTATTCATTCAGGCATAAGGAACAAAAGCATTGAACTCGGTTTTAAATGGTTGGACACATCCAATGACGACTGATGAAAAAGGAGAAGCATTGCTTAAAGATATATTTGAGTGGACAAAGGTTAAAGAAGAAAGAGCGTTTGGAAATTCTCAAGCCCTGCACGTGTTGATGAAGGTCGCTTTTCTCTAATATCAACCTGTGAATAGGCGAAAGAAGCGTGAGACACTTTACAAACTATACATAAGGGATCGAAATTTGTGATAGCGTCAAAACTTCACATGCTGGCTATGAGATTTGAAGAGCTGAGAATGGATGAAAGTGAAACTATTAGAGACTTGCTTGAGAGACTGCGTGACATAGCAAACCAAGTACATCAACTTAGAAAGAAGTATTCAAATCTGAAACTTGTTAAGAAGACATTGAGATCATTACCTCCTAGGTTCATATGGTAAATTGCAACCATCGAAGAAGCTTCTGATATCAATGAATTGTTGTTGCATAAGATAATTAGAATTCTTACCAAATTTGAGATGAATTGTTTGAGGGATAAACGAGAGAAGAACAAAGGATTGGCATTGCAAGTCGAGATTGGTAAAGCCGTGAATGATTTAAAAGATGAATTCGATGAGAATCAGGATATGGAGTCATTGTTAAAGAAAGTGAAGAAGGTAGACCTGAGTTTAGGCAGAACGATGAGAGTTCATCAAACAACAACTTTAAACAACAAGCTAAAACTCAAAAGGGTGAAAGAAAAGTGAAGAAAATTCAATGTCATAAATGTCAAGGCTTCTGACATGTGCAAGCGGAATGTGCTCACACTTTGAATAAGAATAAAAGGAAGTCTTATACAAGCACATGGAGTGAGAATGAATCCAAAAGTGAGTATGGTAGTGAAGAAGAATTAGTAAGTAGTGTCGCGTTAATTTCTTTATACAGTAAAAGTCCAATTGTATGCTTAACAGTAACCAAGAAGGAAGAAACTGATGATGAAATTGTGGATAAAACCACCCAAGATTCTAGGAAAAAGGCAAACAGATCATCTCAAAATTTAAGTTCATATTATGACAGTAATTTAGATGATAAAAAGGAATATATTTATGAAGCTTATGAATTATTGTATGCTAAATGGGTGCAAATATGCAAGAAGAATGAAAAGCTAAAGAAGGGAAAACTCCTCTATGAAGAACATCATTTAAGATTTAGAGAAGAAATTGTTATCTATAATAAATGAGCTTGATAAAAAAAAATTAAAGTTAGTCAGTGTGAAAAAAGGGATAAGGATTTTAAATGGAGGCATCGAAAAGTTAGAAAAGTTGCTAGAAATTGTTAAGATTAAAGTAGAGTTTCAAGGAATTGGCTATAAAGGTAAATGTTCTAAGTCAAATGATGAGAAAAATGGTGTGACCTGTTCTGTCCAAGGAGAAATATCAAGGAACAACAAAAAGTTCATACTTACATGTCACTTTTGTGGGGTAATCAGGCACATAAGGCCTAATTGTTACAAGCTACTACAAATGATATTTCAACATGGTCAAAACAAAAAATCTAGACATTCTCTATTAAATTTTCAACAGTAGCCCACGTTACTAAAATATACTTAGGTTAGAAATGGTTAATTACAAACACAAAGGCATAGTGAAGGAAAAACAAGAAATTGTCCATATTTACAATTAGTTGTCATTATTAAAGAAACTGGTCAGACAGAGGATTTGTTAGTTGCTTCTAGAAAAGAAATCAACTAGACATCTAATGATAGAGATGATGTAATGAGGAATAAGGCCAGGTTTTAGTTCCTTCGGGGGGCACACTGACTGTGTGCTTTACATTTTTTGAAGTATAGTTTGATGTTTTTTTTAAAAAAAAGGTTCGAAGGAGTTAACATCTAGACATTTTGAGTTTTTATTTATTGGTTTTCTACTGTTTAGGTGATTGATGTTTGTCTAGCTCTTCCTTACTTGTTATATAGTATATTTGATGTGAGAGTAAGGCTCTGCTTGATGATTTGAGGATTCTGTTTTTGGATTTTGATTTACAAAGTTATGTCAAAAATATATTGATGCTTAATTGGAGACCTGTAGGAAGATTCAGATTTTCTATAATTTAGGTTTGTCAAGTTTATCTTGGTTTCTCCCTATATTGTGGGCTGTATAAATTTAGGCAATATGAGTTCATATGGTTTATGTGAGGAGAAGATTGATTAAGTTTAATTATGATTCGTTGAATGCATTTTTGGGGTTTCTTAATTTAATGAGTCATATGCGGATGACTTTGATGTAAGTAATGATATGTTGGCTAGTGTTTTTGACTGATGGTAAATTTCATCTTGACATGCTTATGATTCTTTCACTGCACCTACTACTGATATTTATGCTTCTTTGTTCGCTGAGATTGATCGCATTGAAGGCATTCTTCGTTTTAGCATTGTTTGGTCCAAAAGGGGAGATATAGGACTATTTATTTTCATCTTATATGACTATTCAATGCAAGGGGAGATTTCAAGTTATCTTTGTGACTATTGGTCTTGCTTTTGGCATCTTTTGTCTCAATGGGGAGAATGGATGATGTAGTAACTATGGTTGTTGTGTTTACTTAGAGAACTTGGCTATTTTTGTTAACTTCGGATTATTGTCTATTCAAATATTTTCCAAGTGCTTGGGGATGGTTCCCATGTGGTATTTGTGAACTTAATGTTCATGCTTCCAATTATTTTCTTTAGGTGGAGTTTTGATATGTGACAAATAATGTCAAAAAGGGAGAGACTGTTAAGATATATATTATGATTTCTTATTTTTTAATTTTGAATATTATTTGATAATTGCGCTTAGTTGGATTAATGTGGGACTCTTTCAAGATAAGTTTGGTATGGTTTAAAATCCTAATCAAGATGGGATTTAATAGATAACCTATTTTGGGATAATGGCTATCTAAGGAAGTAAATTTTGGAGATTTGGTTCGATTATTTATAGCTGTAATGTGGCTGAGATTTTCGTGTGTTGTGGGTTGAGGTTTTGTCCTTTTTGCTTATTTTGTGGGATACGATTTTGATTTGGTGTTGCAACTTTTTGTCAAGTTGCGATTCTCCATCTTTGCACGACAACAAAGGGTTGTGTGATTATGGATTGCGTGATTTTTTAGAAGTTAGGTATGCTCCAAATTTTCACCGATAATTGAGGACTATTTTGTGTAACTTCTATTGTGCGTGGGATGTTCAAGTGAAGATTTTGAAGCTTCACAGTAGATTCTTTTGATGGACTTCTCATTGTTTCGTTGACGAAGCTACATTGTTAGAGAAGTTGTTTTATTTCTCAAGTGTCTTTGTTTATATTGTTTATTATTTCAATCACTAGAGTTATTTTTTTCATCCTTTATTATCAAATTGTTAGCCCCAGAATTTTTTATTATTATTAAGCATGATTAGTATTATTAAGCATGATTAGGTTAATTTTGGGGTATTGCTAGATTAATTTATGTTGGAATTAATTAGCATACTAATGTGAGTAAGATGTTATGATGTAGGTAAATTGAATTAAGTGTTAGGGTGGTAAGTATGTATTAGGGGCATAGTTGGAAGATCACTTAAGGTGGAGAGACTTAAGGCATTGAGGGAAGGGCATTTTGGTCATTTTAGCTTCATTAAAGGATAGAAAGAAGACTTGGCTTGTGTGAAAAGGAGAAGAAACGAAAATTAGAAGGAAAAGAGGGAGAGAGTGTCGTGGAGAGAAGAGAGAGGAGAGAAAGAAGGTTTAGCTAGGTCTTGAATTTTCATGGTCTTAAGGAATGATTTTGAAGTTTATCTAAGAAATCACACGAGCCGTGTAAAAATCACACAGCCCATGTGGTTCCAGTATAGGAGCTCCATTTTCACCCGAAGGTTACATGGCCTGCCCGTGTTGGTTTACACAGGAAGTCTCCTTTCAAACCGTTCAAAAGCGAAGTCAATCCAACATCCGTAGTGAGAGTAAGAACATGAACATATTGGATTCATTTGGATATAACTTCTTCGTCCGACCTCCGATTGAGGTGATTCTTAAGGTGTTAGATTTCTAACACATTGTTATACCTTACCATAAAAATTTATAGACATTGGTTTCGAATTCAAAAAAATTGATTTGAAGGAGGTGAGAGGTCGGTTGGGAGAGCATGTTGGGACATGATTATACTTTGGTTTTTGAAGCATATCTTCATTTATAGAACTCCAATTAGTTGGTTCTTGCTCCAAAATAACCTAGATACTAAGAGCTACAAGTTTCAAGAGTCAATTGCGATTTTTGTGATTCCGTTGTGTGGGCTTGCCTTTATGGCTAGAGATGTAAAAAGAATGATGAGGAACCGATGAAGACCACTCATGCTCTACAATTTTGGATAGTTGGGCTTTGGAAACGGGGCCCAACAGTTGTGGTATCAGAGCGACTAGGTTTAGTGCTATTCTAGGCAACTTACTGGGTAGTTTTTAGTTATGAAGTAGACTTGCATTGTTTTACATGAACTGCATGCATTGTTTTAAATGAATCATATGCATTATTTTAAATGAACAACTTGCATTATTTTGAATTGTTTTACATTATTTGAATTTTTTTTCATAAACTAAAGATTTCTAAATGTTTTAAAATTGAAGGAGTGATTATGCTGCCTCGACAGAGAACTCGAGGAGCTTTGACTCAATCTGGCTCTCGCTAAGGGAGCACAGATGAATCCTATATCCCACAAGATGCGGGGACACATTCTGCTCCCGACTCTGAGGCACCTAGTGTGTAACACGAAATGCCACTGCCACCGCTCCTCCTCCTATGCCTCAAATAAACCCTATGGACCCGTAATTTTTTCAAGCCTTCGCTAAGGCTTTCACTTGTGCCATGGGCCAAGGATCACAAGCTCAGGTGCCAACTTCAGTGGATAGGAGTGGACAATATGATAAGCTCCGTAAGTACGGAGCTATAGACTTCAATGGGACTACAAATCTTGAAGAGGCTGAGGCATGGATGAAGAGGACAGAGAGAGTCTTAATTCAGATGAAGTGAAATGATGAAGAGAAACTGGACTATGCAGTCAGCTTATTGCAGGGAGATGCACTCCACTGGTGGGAATTAGTGCCTCATAGTCAAGTTATGCCTTTGGTGCTGACATGGAGAGATTTTGTGGAAGTGTTCAGGAAGAAGTATCTTTCCAAGGTGTATATCCAGGAAAAGGATAGGGAGTTCCTGAATCTCACAAAGAGGGACATGAGTGTGAGTGAGTACGAGCTGAAGTTCACCCAGCTTTCCCGGTATGCGGCCAACATTGTGGCAAATGAAGTGGACAAATGCCGCAAGTTTGAGGGGGGACTTCATCTGGGAATCAAGGAGAAGGTGTTGATTCATAATTTCTGTGACTACCAGTTATTGGTAGATGCGGCCCTCCAGGCGGGGAAACTGGAGAACATCAAATATGAAGTCAATAAGAAGAGGAAGGGTCGGGTACAGTCTGATAGGAAAGGAATGAGTGCTCCAATACCAGAGAGGAGTGTGAGGAGCTTCTGCTCCCAAAGTGAAGTGGAGAGTAGTAACCCAGCCAAGGACAAGCAGCCAAGGACAGTTTCCGCGCAAGCCTCAACGGTAGGAGGCAATAGAAGGATGGAGAGGAGTAGTCGCATGAATACCAATCCCCAATGTGAACATTGTGGGAAATTTCATAGAGGAGAGTGCTTCAAGTTACTTGGAGCATGCTTCTGATATGGAGAGAAGGGATACATGGTCAGGGATTGTCCTCAAGCAATAAGGCAAGAGGGGTCGCAGTCGCAAGCCCCAAGGAGAGCAGAAACAGTGGGGACCAGGCCCATCGTTGGGGTGGGCAATTCTGGAGTTGCAAGGAAGGTTCTTCCTCCAAGAAGGCCAAGGGGTCAGGCTCAGGCAAGGGTGTTCGCCATGACCAGTGAGGAAGCTACAACCGCACCCAAAGTTGTCACATGTATGGCTCAGTTATTTAATTCTGAAGTATATGTCTTGATTGATTCTGGTTCGACACATTCATTTGTTTCTACTAGCATGATTTTGCATGATGTAAAATTGGTGCCATTAGAAAGTCTGTTGATTGTGAGTACTCCTTTAGGGAGAAAGGTGATAATAAGTCAAGTATATAGAGATTGTGAACTGATTATTGAGGGTACCAGACTGGTAGTATACCTATTGCCTCTAGAATTGAAAGGTCTAGATGTTATACTTGGAATAGATGCCATGGAAAAGTATCATGTGAAGTTGGATTGTAGCCTCAAGGTGGTAGAATTTGATCTGGGGAATGGTGAGAAGGTGATTTTCTGAGGAGACAGGAGGACCCCATCACCCAGAATTATTTCGGCTTTGCTTATTAAACAGATGATGAGAAAAGGGTGTGAAGCCTTTTTGGCACATGTTGTGGACACAGATGTAAATGAAGGGAAGTTATGTTGGACCAATGGTGGTTGACAATTAAATTCCACCTATGTTTTGATAATAACAAGATAGATAGACTTGATTAAG
>JANZLC010000006.1:8365739-8383356 GCA_026413385.1 Erythroxylum gracilipes | reverse complement strand
CATGGGTTCGAGTCGTGGCCTCACCCATGACCAAAGAGGACAATACCTTTGAGGGTTGTGGTCGCGTGCAACCTTGAGGTGTGGGTCGCGTGCAACCTTGAAGCACCCGGGAATGAGCCCGGCGAGTGCGCAAAACACGGGCCCAACACGCAAAACACGGACCCAACACTTAGTGATTATAAAACCAATCTTAAAACAAGGACAGGATAAAGGTTAGATAGAACAACTAAGTCACAGTTCACATGTAAATACAGATTTCCATAATAACACTAAGAAGAAAGAGAAGAGCACACCGGAGCAGCTTATCAAAGTACAGGATTTCAACAAATCAAGCTAGCATGCATCCATTGAAAAAGTTTACTGAATAGCAGGAAAAAGAGAAAAAAATGAAAAATGAAAATGAAAATGAAAGCAAACCTTGGAAATAGTAAGGCCAGGTCTCCATTGTTCTTTGAGAATATCCAGGTATATACTTCCATTGCTGTTAATGTTTGGGTGGAAGACTTTTGTTCTGAATGCAACCTGGTTCACACATTAAAAAGTTTCTCATGGCAATGAAAAAAGAAAATCAAAGAATTAAAAAGTAACAAGGCCAAGGGGGCAACTTGGGAGGCTTGAAGGGGTAATCAGGAGGAAAATGAATGGAAACCAAAAAGAACCCTCCAGCATATGGGCTATCGGTTGGTTCCATAATTGTTGCTTGCCAGTGAAACATATCCTCCGCAACCGGACCAATGATAAATTCAACATTATTTTTTTTAAAAAAAAGCATACACAAAATAGAAAATTTTGAGAATACTGGCACTGCAAGAGGTGGTCGGATCTTTCTGCAAATCCTTGAGCTCCTTCAGATGCGTTTAGAAGCCATCCTCTTCCTATAGAAAAAAGAATAATCCAAAGACAGATAAAGCGAAGCACAAACGAGAAAAAAAGAACACCCAATTGCATCTTTGTCTTCTGAAGATTGAAGTCAAGACATCAATAAGAATAACCCATAAGAAAACCTAGACACTAATCAAGAACCCATTTTGTATACGCATATGAAAAAGCGAGAAAAGCTAACAACTGGGCAACACAAATTCTAAGGGACATAATAATAAAGAGGAAACAGATAAGGGAAAAAACATAAAAAAAATGAGGGTAAAGTGAAGAAGTATACAGAGTGCGAGAGTGCCTATCCCTGGAGTTAACTGCTAAAGGATCGGAGGAGAGTATTGACTAAACCACACTTAGGTCCCCGGATCTTTCCGCGGCGTGGAGGTCTGCCCCGTCTCCTCCACCTGTTCCCATTTAATTTACTTACCAAAATTGGAGGAGAAAAAGAGGACGTGAATTAGGGTTTAAAACAATTTAATTCTTTCTAAGAGACAAAAAAACAAACGGAGCTAGGAGGAGGGACATCATCGGCATGCGAGGCCTGGTAGATATGTAATTTGGAATTTCTAACAAAAAGTCGAGGCATGTATGTAGTGAATTTATTTTGTTGTGCTTCAAGATGCTGCAAAGAGAGGAAGTCACCGTCACTGTTGTCGTCATCGCCGCTCTCCGCTGACCCCACAACTGACTCAACCGGAGAGCTAAGAGCTGAGAGCAGAAGAAGAGCATAAACCTTGCGTTGCTTTTCGCTGCAAAGAGAAGGTAGAGAGAAGAAACCAGAGAAAAAACTAGAGAAGAAGAAACGTCAAGAGCATAAACCAGCGGGTGGGAAATAAAGGCGCGAGGAGAAAATGTTTAATTTTAAATAGCCTTGTGCGACATTTCGTTTGATAAAACATCATCATTTCTATTTTGCGACGTTTTATTGAAAAAACGTCGTAGAAAACGTTATAATTTTGCGACGCTGCATACAAACGTCGTAAAAAATTGAATCTTTTTGTGACGTTTAAAAAAAATGTCACAAAAAGTCTATTATTCTTGTAGTGGAGGTTGGATAGCCATTATGACAATTTTCGTAGTTGTTTTCTTGCCCGAGACCAAAGGAATTCCTTTGGACTCCATGTATGCGATTTGGGAGGAACACTAGTATTGGCGACGATTTGTTGGAGCAAAGCCCAAGACCAATCTTGGCTGAACAATTCTTCTGTAAATTGTATACCAAAATAAATAAATCTATTTATTGTCTTAGAGATCTGCTTATATAGAAAGATAAACCAATATCTGGTTTTCACCCAACCTCGCCCACTGAATTTGTTGATATTTTTGGGTGTTTTTTCAATTGGATTTTTTTTGTCTCTTGAAATCAAATAGCATTTGTGATTGTGACATTGTGAATGGTTGAAACTTGAGTGAATTTTGGTGAATGGCTAGAACTTGGAACTAAATTGTTATGAATGCTTGGATTGGGAATTTGGAATTGAATGAAATGCATAGAGTGTTTTGTTTATCTATTTGGAACTTCATAAGTCACGTCGAAATAGGAGGGTGAGGAGCTAGGCATTTGGATTAGTTTATTACAATTACAAACTAAATTATAAATAAATTAGATAACAAATTAAATCAAATTAAGCCTATTTATATAATTTCAATTTAATTTGAATTATTTGGGTTGGTTAAAATGTTTAAAAATAAAAATTGTTAAACAAACCTTTTTTAAGATTGAATGCAACATTTATAACATCTTTAAAACACATATGAAAATATTTTATACATCAAGAGTATGAAATTTGCAATTATTTGACTCAATTTCGAATCCTTACTTAAAATACCTTTGTTTAACCAAAAAATACTTGACTATAAAAGTTAATAATATAACTATAAGTTTAATGATAATTACATATTATTAAAATTCTTTTTAAAGAAATATTAATTATCACAATTTGTAGCAAGTACATTATAAATTATAATTCAAGGAAGTTTTTTTAACCCGTTATGCATTGTTTTCCAAGGTTTAGCTTAATTTTATATTAACTATAATTTTGGTGAATAAATATAAAATAGCTCAATTGTTGGTTTTGACTTATTAATGAATTGTATTGGATGAAATTAAATTTTGTATGATGTAATCATGCAAAATGAGTTATATTACATAAGACAGATATATGTATTGTGTAATTGTGTATGTTAAATACTTGAATTGTTAGTTTTTGACTTATTGATGAATAGTCTTAGATAAAATTAAATTGTATTGGATGAAATTGAATTATGTATAATGTAATCACACAAGATGGATATGTGTATTGTGTAATCGTGTATGTTATATACTTGAATTGTTGGTTTTTGATCTATTGATAAATTATGTTGGATAAAATTGAATTGTGTTGGATGAAATTGAATTGTGTATGATGTAATGATACAAAATGAGTTATATTACATAAGATAGACTTGCGTATTATGTAATTGTGTATGTTGAATACTTGAGTTATTAGTTTTTGACTTATTTGTGAATTGTATTGGCTAAAATTGAATTGTGTTGAATGAAATTGAATTGTGTATGATGTAATCATACAAAATGAGTTATATTATATAAGATGGACATATGTATTGTGTAATGAAATTATATGTTCTCTATTTTGATATATTTCTACATTTATTTTTATAGATAAATGAAAGAAAGTTCAAGTACTCCTAAACATTTAACTGCTTCAGGAAGATAGAATGATCCAATTTGGGCTTATGCTGCATTGGTCCCTAGTATGAATAATCATACTATTTGCTTGTTTTGTAATATGCATTAGAAAGGTGAAAAAATTACCCGATTAAAGAAACATTTAGCTGGTGTTAAAGGAGATGTGAAACCCTGTTAAAAAGTAAGTCATAATGTGAAGTGACAAATGAAAATTTTGCTTGAAGAATATCAACATAAGAAAGATAGAAGGGAGAGATAGAATTATAAAATTGGTAGTGGAAGTTCGTTTGCTAGTATTTATGATGATAGTGGAAATGTCAAAGGTGATAGTGATAATGGTAGTGATCCTTCTTAGCAAGAAGTGAATGTTGCATCTAGATCTGATGGAAAAGAAGAAGACAGATGATTAATTCTTTTGTACCATGAACAACTCCTAAACCCTAGTCTTCAATTTGTAATGCCATGCAATCAAGAGATGCGGCTCACAATGTAGATATGACAATGGCTAGATGGTGGTATGATACAGGTGCATCATTCAATGCTTCCTAATCTTACTATTATCAGCCTATGGCAGATCATATAGCCTCTTACGATCCAGGATACAAAGCTCTTTCTATTGGTGACTATAGAGGTAAACTTTTTAGTTGCTTAGTTTCTGAAATTAAAAGTTATTTGGGAGAAAGAAGAATGGATTTGGCTACTTATGGGTATTCAATCATGTGTGGTGGTTGGACAAATAGGAGACACGAGCCTATTATTAATTTTTGATTTATTCTCTAAATGGCTCAATGTTTTTGAATTCTATTAATGCTTCTGGCCTTATTAGGAATATCGATACTTTATTTGAGATATTCAATGAAGATATGAATGAAGTAGGGCTAGAAAATATTGTTTAGTTCATTACTGACAATGATTCTACTTATAAAGCGACGGGAAGAAGGTTACAAATCAGTATAATTCTTTTTTTGGACTCCTTGTATTAGACATTGCATTGACTTAATGTTTGGAAAATATAGGGATGCTTGGTATTTTCTTATTATTCATGAGACTGTTCAGAAAGTAAAAAAGGTGACTATGTTTATTTATAGTCATGCATAGGTGTTGAATTTAATGAGAAAGGAATTTACCAATGGTGGGAATATGTGTCGTCCTACTGTGACAAGAATTGTAACGAATTTTTTATCACTTTAGTGTTTTGTTATAATGAAGAAAGAGTTAAGAAAAATATTTACGAGTGATAAGTGGGTTGCATCTTAGCATGCCAGATCTAATGCTGGATTGGAGGATTCCATAATTATACTAAAAGATAGTGAATTTTAGTCCCAATGCCAATTTGTTATATGAGTTTGTGAGCCTTTGATGATGGTGCTTTGTTTGGATGATAGTGATGAAAAGACAATAATGAGTTATTTTTTAATGTCATGAAGAGGGCAAATGAAGCAATCAAGGCCAATCTCAAAAATAGGTCTTCTTTGTACACATTTTATATTGCAGTCATCAATGACAGATAGGAAAGGCAGCTTTCTTCTCCGTTGTTTGCAATTGGGGCGTTTTAAAATCCTAGTGTCTATTCCAGACCAGATTTTACGAAGAAAGCTGAAGATAATATGAGAATGCTATTAACTATTACAATAATTGTTGCCCATGACATGATGCAAGATATCCTGAGCTCACAAATGGAGCTTTATAAGAGATCCTCTGGGGATTTTAGGATATCAATTGCTATTCGATAAAGATCGAAACTTTCTCCAAGTATTAGCTTTTTTCCCTTTTCTTAGTTATTGAAAATTAATTATCACTTTATTATGTTTATAACGTTACTTTTATTGTCTTACAATTTATATTTTCTTAGTGGAATTAATTTGGAGCTGGTATTCCAGAATTGCAAAGGTTTACAATTTGAATTTTAAGTTACTGTGTTAGTACAACAGGCTGTGAAAGTAACTGGAGCATATTTAAATTCATCCATTGCAAGAAAAGAAATAGATTGGAGCATAAGAAATTGAATGACTTGGTCTTCATTCATTACAATTTAAAGCTTAGTATATTATTATTATTATTAATTTAGATATAATTTCTTATAATTTTTTAATAATAGAATTTTATTATTTACTAGGACTCTTAATAGTGCAAGTAGTTTAATAGATCTAATATGCATTGATAATGTCGATTTTTTGTTGGATTAGGTTTCTGATAAACCGAGTTTGGTAGATGTGAATGACTTGAAAGATAATCTTGGATGAGAAACTATTGACATGTCATTTGGTCCATTGAATTTGAATGATGATAATGATGAGACTCCTCTCATTGTTGATGATTTTGTACCAAATGATAATTGGGGTCAGTGCAGTTATAGCAGGTATCCTCACGTAGATGATTAAATGAAATTTTAAGTTTTTATTTTTCCTCTTCTTTTAATTTTACTTATATTTGATGTATATGTTAAATTCTATGTATGCAATGTAATTGTCAATGTTTTTGTTTCTGGTTTCACTTTTATTGGTTGTTTCCTCATCACAAACTCTTGTCATAGATTATAATAGTTTGAGAGTTTACTGGTTGTTTCCTCATCACAAACTCTTGTCGTAGATTATAATAGTTTGAGAGTTAAGGATATTTATTATTATTTTTATTTGATGTTTTGATGTAACTGTTATTTATTATATGATGAAATTGTAATATTTTAAATATTTTATATTGTTCATACTTTTATATTTATATGATAATTGTCTTTTTTCATATTAATTGTGGTTATTATTTATTATTATTATTTCATAAATTTAAAAAATTTCTTAGAACGGTACTCAGTTTCTAATCTGATACCAGAACCGATACAATATTTTTAACATTAATTTTACCTCCTCTCAATTTTTCTTTCGTTAAGCACTTAAATGATTGGAAAACTGGAAAAAAGCACAAAGATATAAACAACCACATTGCTGCCTACACTAGAGCACATCATCACTGTCACTGACTAATTTTGGCTGCCATAGCCAAAATGGAATAAATGCCGTAAGCCTGGCTTATGAAAACAAGGCCAATATATACAATGGGAGATGAAAATCATACACTAAGCAACCTTACCTAGTACAACTGCCAAATGTATTAATTAAGGCTATGTTTGGTTGGGTGGTTATTAATAGAATGAAATCAAATGTAATATTATTTCATCGTTTGGGAGGAAGGTTTATAATGGAATGGAATGGAATAAGATGGAAGGGGAGAGTTTTACATTACATCCTATTCCATGGTAAACAGTAAAAATAAGTTATCTCCGATTTGGAGGGTTTAGGATGGAATGTAAAATAATAAACAACATTTCACTATTTTACATTATAAACCCTTCTTTCAAACAAGATTTCACTATATTACATTATGAACTCTTCCATCTCTCCCAAATAACAATTTTCTAATATTACATCTATTTATATTCCATTCCATTATAAACCACCTCATTCCATTTCATTCAATTAAATACCTTACATCTAACTAAACATCGCCTAATTCCAAAGAAAATGCAATTTTGTGATAAAATCATTTTGCTTGCTTATGTGCCGCAATGCTAAGAAAAAAGAAGCTAATTTCCACATATTCCCATTTTCCTACCAGAATCTGAGCAGAAATCTGTTGCTTTGGACTTAATTTTTTCTTTCTGTTTTCTTAACTTCTTTTGTGCTCTTTAATTGGAGTATATTTTGAATAAAGCATCTACAGGTTCACCACATTCTTCTTTTCAAAGCAACAGTTATTAAGTTATGGGCCTTTAAAAAATATAATTTGATAAACAAATATCTCATATTTAATTGGAGCATATTTTAAATAAATTCAAATATCTCATATTTGATCCCAAAGTTATTCAAACTTTATAATTAAGTCCAACTTAATTAAATTGATTTTTTTTCACAAATTGCTCTTTAATGTGTGAGCCATTAGATTCCTAATAAATTGGTAATTATTATAAATTATAATTCTAATTTACAATTAGAATTAGAATTAAATAAATTAAAGCTCCTTTTAATTTATCTTTAATTCTCTAATTAAATAATTCATAATCATAAATCATGATTGACGTCTAGCAATATGTCATGATTACTCAAATATAAGGATGTCAAAATGATTGACTTAACTTGTCCATGCATGGCTATAATGTATAATTTAATCATTTCGTCATTCAATATTCTAATTGGACAGAGTATATATTCAGTGTCTACTCTTATCATCCAATCATGTTCATTATTGTTAATTAGTAATTGATTTATAATTGAAATTTGAAAAGTCCTTTTCAAATATCAATTCACTCTGGCCAGAGAATTCCATAAATCGTTACTAATCAAGAACAACAGAATATTCTCTCTAATTACTTTTGACGAATCCTATATTGACTTACTCAACTATTGACATATGGTTCATACTGTATCCAATTACTACCGACTTAATTATCCTAGGACGATTTATAAGTAGCATCAAAATATAGTAATTCTCACACTATACCTTGGTAATCTCAAGTCTGAGGATCAATTATACAACCATCATTATGAGATAATTCATAGACACATAAGTAATATTCCATTCAAAATTCTCATAATCGGATCAGTTCAGTGACTTATTCTCTAATAATCACCCATACATTAGTTTAAGTATCCCTATACTTTAATTTATGAGATCAATTACTTTCTTCATAAGAAAGAAATATAATGTGTGCTAGTTTTACCGTTTCAACAATATCCAGTTTTGAAGAAATTACAACTAGGAATATTTAGAAATAACACATAAGTGTAAATTGAATATCATAATTATGATCTCATCATAATTTCAATTATATAGTAATTATTCCAAGGATTTTATCTTTAGTATTTAAACATAAAATATTAATCAAATTAATACATAAAGATAAATAAAGCCTTTTTATTAATTAAAATATAATGTCATACATTAATTTGCATCTAATTGATTGGCTGCAAGGACATAAACTAACAATCTCCCATTTGCACTAAAATCAATCCCCTATGAACCTAATACTATATCCATCCATATGATGATCATGTCTCTTTTGAGACAATGGCTTAGTAAGAGGATCTGCTAGATTCTCTTCAGTGGGAACTCGCTTCAATGTTATGTCTTTCTGCTATACTATATCCCTGATCAAGTGAAACTTCCCGAGTACATGTTTGGACCGTTGATGAGACTTGGGTTCCTTTGCTTACGTAATAGCACCGTTGTTGTCATAATACAATACTATGGGCTTAACAATGCTAGGAACCACTCCAAGTTCAGTGATGAACTTCTTGATCCAAACTGCTTCCTTTGTCGCCTTTGACATTGAAATGTACTCTGCTTCGGTTGTTGAACCTGTGATTGTTGGTTGTTTGGAACTCTTCCAACTAACTGCACCACCATAAAGAGTAAAATATATCCTGACTGTGATCTACTATCATCTTGATCAAACTGGAAACTAGCATCTGAATGACCCTGAACTCTCAGCTCAGCTCCTCCATAGATTAGAAAAATATTTTTAGTCCTTCTTAAGTACTTCAAGATGTTTTTCACAATTGTCCAGTGACCTTACCGGGATTAACTTGATATCTGCTTATTACGCTGAAAGTATAAGCAACATCTGGTCTAGTACATAGCTTCGCATACATTATTGATCTAATTGTCAAAGCATATAGAATACAATCCATTTTATCTCTCTCCTTTTGTGTTTGTGGACACATACTCTGTGAGAGAGAAATCCCATGCGATATGGGTAAAAATCCCCTCTTGGAATTCTCTATGCTAAACCTCTTTAGCACTTTATCTACGTGGATTGATATAATCCAAACAACCTTTTTGATCAATCTCGATAGATCTTTATACCTAGTACATAAGCTGCTTCTCCCATATCCTTCATGGAAAAGTTTTTAGATAACCACATCTTAACAGATTAGAGCATTGAAATGTCATTTCTAATAAGCAATATGTTATCCACATAAAGCACTAAGAAAATGACTGCACTCCTTCTTACCTTCTTGTAAATAAAAGGTTCATTCATATTTTTGATAAAATCAAACTCTTTGATTGTTTCATCAAAACAGATGTTCTAGCTCCACGACGCTTGCTCAAGTCCATAAATGGACTTTTGCAACTTGCATACTTGATCAGGAAATTCTTTGGATTCAAAACCTTCAGGTTGTGTCATATACATATCCTCTTGCAAATTCCTATTGAGAAATGTTGTTTTGACATCCATTTGCCAAATTTCATAATTATGGTATGTTGCTATAGCCAATAAAATCCTTATAAATTTAGGCATTGTTACTGGCGAAAAAGTTTCATCAAAATCAACTCCTTGCTTTTGTCTGTAACCTTTCGCCACTAACCTTGCTTTGTATGTATGTACATTTTCATCCATTTCAGTTTTTCTATTAAAAATCCATTTGCACCTAATAGGTACTATACCTTCAGGTGCATCCACCAAAGTCTATAATTGGTTAGTGTACACGGATTCCATTTCAGATTTCATAGCTTCTTGCCATTTTAAAGAATCAATGTTTGACATTGCTTCTTTAAAAGTAGTAGGCTCATCATCTATGAATACGTTATCCTTTCTATGCTCAATATGTAGATCTAATCTAATGGGAGGATGACGTATCCTACTAGTTCATCACGGACTATGTGTCTCTTGAACTCTCGGTTGTACATCATATGTAACAACTTGAGGTTCTTATTCCATGTCGACGTGAATTTGTAGTTCTTAAACTTCTCTAAGTTTAACCGCACTCCCACTACTTTCTTTGAGAATAAATTCTCTTTCTGAGAATGTAGCATGTCTTGAGACAAACACCTTTTGCTTAATAGGATGATAGAATTGATAACCGAAACTTTCATTCAGATACCCCACAAATTTGCATTTATCTAATTTAGCTTAAATCTTATCAGATATAACACGCTTCACATCCCCAAATCTTTAAGTGTGATAATCCAAGTCTTCTACCAGTATATATCTCATATGGTGTCTTATTAACCGATTTAGATGGAACTCTATTTAGAAGATATATTGCAGTTTCAATTGCATATCCCCAAAAGGATATAGGAAGGACTGCATGACTCGTCATAGAATGTACCATGTCTAATAGTGTATGATTTCTCCTCTCAGAAACTCTATTATGTTGTGGAGTTACAGGAGGAGACCATTGTGAGATAATCTCATTCTCTTTTAAGTAACCAAGAAACTCATGGTCTAAGTATTCACCACCTCGATTTGATTTAAGTCTTAATATTTTTGCTAGTTTGTTTCTCTCTCTAGTATAAATTCTTTGAACTTTTCAAATGATTCAAACTTTTGTTTCATCAAGTACACATAACCATATCTTGAATGGTCATCTGTAAAAGTAATGAAATATGAGTATCCACCTCTAGCATTTGTAGATATAGGTCCACATACATCTGAATGTATTAATTCTAGTAACTCACTAGCACGTTGTCCCTTTCCCTTAAAGGGTAGCTTGGTCATATTTCCCAATAAACAAGATTCACAAATTTCATATGATTTAAGATCAAAAGGATCCAAATATCCTTCTTTATGTAATTTTGTCATTCTAGTTTCATTGATATGACCTAACCTACAATGCCATAAATAAGATGGAGTTTGGTAAATTAATTTTCTTTTCTTACTATTTATGTTAAGAATTGTCCTTTCAAGATCTAACTCATACAAACCATTTATAACTAATCCATATTCATAATAAACATCATCTTTATAAAAAGAATAACTGTTATCCTTAATTATAAAGACAAATCCATTCAAATCCAAATAAGAAATAGAAATGATGTTTCTTGTAATAATAGGAACATATTAACAATTATCAAGTTCTAATATAAATCCATAAGGCAAAGTTAAACTACAAGTCCCTACAGCTAATGCAACAACTCTTGCTCCATTGCCAACTCGCAGGTCCACTTCGCCTTTCTTCAATGATCTACTCCTCGTTAACATCTGCATATTATTATACAAGTGAGAACCACAACCAGTATCTAATACCCAAGATGTAGAATAGAAGTAGAAAGATTGATCTCAATCATAAAAATACCTGAAGAGACAGCTTCCTTAAGCCTTTTATCTTTCAGGCTAGCAAGATAAGATCGGCAGTTCCTCTTCCAATGTTCGTTGACTCC
The DNA here is from genome assembly GCA_026413385.1 of Erythroxylum gracilipes. Classification (NCBI taxonomy): domain Eukaryota; kingdom Viridiplantae; phylum Streptophyta; class Magnoliopsida; order Malpighiales; family Erythroxylaceae; genus Erythroxylum; species Erythroxylum gracilipes. The sequence continues at coordinate 8,371,637 of JANZLC010000006.1, read as the reverse complement.
GCAATGAAAACATATACCCTTGTCATTACTCTTCTTCTTAACACCTCCTTTGGCTTTTACTATATTAGTAGAAGCCTTATGTTTCTTGTTATTATTCTTTTTAAAGCCCTTTTTCTTATTTTTAGAAGAACTGATAACAAGTACAGAACTGGGTTCCTTTTTAAGGAACCCTTCCGCAGTCTTAAGCATGTTCAACAATTCAGGCAGTGTCATGTCCTTTTGATTCATGTTGAAGTTTATGAAGAACTGTGAAAAACTCGAACTCAGAGACTACAACACAAGATGAACGTTTAACTCGTGGTCCATAACAAAACCTAATTGGGCCAATTTTTCAATATACCAATCATCTTCAGCACATGAGTGTTGACTGAAGATCCTTCTATCATCTTGCATTGAAATAGTTCCTTGGAGATTTGATATCACTCCACCCTACTTTGTGCACCAAATAACTCCTTAAGATGCAATACTAGGTGCATCCATGTTCTCATGCTGCCTCTAAAGTTCAGGAGACATATAAGCTAACATCACACTTATAGCTTGTTCAACGTCATCAATATAACGCTGATATTTCTCTCAATCTTCATCAGTAGCATCTGAACAAGGTTCTGATGGAGCAGGAGTATCAAGAACATACAATTTCTTCTCTTGCCTAAGAACTATTCCTATCCAGTCCAAAAAGTTAGGTCCAGTCAGCTTGTTAGCATCCATGATGCTCCTCAATGTCAGGTTGGTACTCATCTTCAAATTCAATAACTGAAAAAAAACATAAAAGGAGCATATATTAGTTTATATCCAAAAATAAATAAAATAAGGACTTTAAAATTATTTGATTACTCCCACTAATTTCTACAAAATAATAGCCCTCACTATTATATCAAAAAATTATCAAATAATTTCTTAGTGGGCTAAGATCCTATTTAAAATTAATTGATCTTGAGTTTGCTCAACAAACCAACTAAAAATAAATTAGGTAGAAAACAACTTTTCAATCACATTTCTTGTGACTCCTAGTATCGTTAGGTGACAAATTTTGCCAAAATATATCAAATATATTATTCCTAACCTTGTCTTTAAATTTATATGATCATGAGTTTACTCATCCAAATTATACAATTTTAGTTAAGTAGAACCCATTAATTTAAGATAAAGCATATTCGGGTTAAAGTGACCTTGAGTTTACTCAACAAGTCAAATAATAAACAGAATTATAATTTTATTCTCAAATAATAGAAGACAACTATTACGTTTATAACGTGTACTTAATATTTTATTAAGGGATTTAAAATTTCAAAAAAAATTCGATCTCATCAAAATACTATAATCTTATTATATTTATAATTTCAATCATAATCCAATTATGAAAGAAATTATTTAAAACTTTGGCTTGATTCTAACTATTGATTTGATAATAAATTTAATTTAATAATTCAACTCTTGAAAAATTTAATTAAATTCTACCTTTTCCTAATAAATATTCCTTTGAAAACAATTTTCAAAATTATTAAAACACCTTTTCCAATATTATTAGAAGTTGAAATTAATTTAATCTCTATTAAATTAATAAAAGAAAATTTTAGGTTTTAAAACATTTTTAAAAACACATATAAAAGGGGTTGGGATGTTTGGCGCGTGCACAAACACGAGCATGCGGTCAAAGAACTGCACGCGCCATGTTGGATCCCGAACTTTTCTTGAAATATTGAAGTGTCAAGTGACATGAAATGAAGAAATTAGAATGAATAAAGAAAAAGAAAATTTCGAATGTGAATTGTTAGATGAGATTAAGAAAGGCGAAAAATGCTTTTGTTATTGAGGTTTATGTTAATGTATGACCTAAAATGGCGTTTGAAGTTTAAATGAAAATTTTAGCGAATGAATTGCTTTAATGGAGTAAAAAATCAAGAAATAAAGAGAAAAAGTGTGAGAATTTGTAGAATTAAGGATAGTTTGACTTTTTGGGGATAAAAGTTGACTTTTTAATTTAGGCAGAATTTGAGGAAAGTATCTTCACGAAACTTGTAGCTTCTATCGAGAGCTTTCTGTCGTGATAAAATTTGATATTTTTTGATATCGGGAGTGAAAGTTATGATCAGTCAAAGTTAAGTATTATTTTGCTTTGTTTTGTAAAAATGTCTCTAAGTGTACATTTAGGTGTACTCAGTTTTGAGGCCACTCGTCGTATGGATGTGGTCTAAATTGGAGTACTACAGGAAAGTTATAGCTTGTCTATCAATATTTCTGACTCTATAAAGTATACAAATTTTGGATGTGAGAATTGGAAGATATGAAATTTTAAAGTTTAGAAGTTGTATAGGATGTCAATAGCAGGGCAGAATCTTTGATTGAAAAATTGACCTAGTTAAAGGTTGAAATTATGTTTAAGTTCTTCATGAAAGTTTTAGATTATGTCTTTATCTTTCCATTGATGTAAAGTATGGAAATTTTGGACCATGGAATGTGGAGTTATGATTTTTACAAGTTGCTATTACTGTTTGGCATGATCATTAGTGGACAGAACCTTTAAAGTAGTTTTTGACTCCCTTAGAGGCCAAATTGATTTTTCTATCCTCATGGAAGTTATATAGCTTCCTTAAAGCTTTCTATTGATACCAAATTTTTCAAATTTGGAGTTCGGGATCAAGAGTTATGATTTTGGAAAATTCAGTTTTATCAATAGATTTGAAGTTCTGTTATTTTGCTTATACTCCGACCCTTTTGCAATCTTTTGTTTAAAGCGTTAGATTCTTAAGACAATTATCTACTTTTTCATGAAAAATTATGATTTTTTGGAGATTAAATGGAAAGCGATTGTTTGAATCAAAAGTCAGAGGATTGGTTAAAAGTCATGAGTTAGATAATTTTCTGAGCATGGTTCAGTATTTTGCAAAATTCGGGATCTTTGGAGATCCAATTGAATTGATTCTTGAGGAAAAATAAAATATAGATATGGGGCTACAAATCATGTGAAGGGATTGAAGTTCAATTTAGCCCCTAAGATGTTCAATTTCTGAAGTGAAGTTAGGTGTAAGGTTTAGTTGTGGTTAAGTTCAGATCTGAAAGTATTTTGGCCATAACTCCTTCGTTTCTAAACCAAATTGAGTGTTTTTGGTGTCTATGGAAACGTAAGACTTAGAGGCACATTTTTCTAGAAGGAAATTTTACCAAATTGTTTCATTTATCTTATCAAATTAAGGAGACAAGGTGTCAGGTTTTTAGGGCAAAAATGAAGGGCAAATGTGGATGTTCACTTAAGTTACTATGGTATAAGGCTATGAAGGAAGGGCTCTTTGGTCTTTTGGCTATCATTAAGTGAAAGAAGTGAGGTGGCTGTCATTTTAAGTGGGAGGAGTCGATACTTTAGAGGAAAAAGAAAGAAAAGAAACAAAGAAGAGAGGGAGAGAAGAGAGAAGCTTATTCGGTGGAGAGAAGAAGAGGAAGAAGAGAAGAGAGCAAGGTGGGGTTTCAGTTTTGATGGGTTTCAAGCAAGTTTCTTTTTGTTGTTTTCCAGGGGAAAAAGGTTGAAGAAGGTGAAAGTTTCCTATGGAGTTTGGAAAATGCCGATAATGGTGGAAAATGAGGTAAGAGAAACTTTTGAGCTTTGATATTTTCATGAGTTTATGTAGCACCCCACTCCCGGAATGACCCGAACCCGACATCGTAGGTGATATCCGAGTTAGAGCCTCTGCGAGGTGGCGTGCTAGAGCACTCAATCACAATAATATGCGGTAAATAGTTTTCTTTTTCTTTTTCTCAATCAATATCAATAATCAAATAGGGCATAAGCCCTTTCCACATATACAAAGCTATTGATATAATTTCATACGACTAGTTGGGCCTCTTTCTAGAAAACACTCTTAGCGAATTCCTACTAGGATGTCAATCTTGGGTTGTTACTTAAGCTTCTCTAACACTTTCTTTGCTTAAACATCTTTATCGAGTACACATACTTCTGATTTCGATCACCAAATATCATTCTTCTGAATCCCCTCAAAAGTTCATTTTTTTTTCAATTCTTCTATGGGATTCATAATTTTGAATCCTTAGCTTTAAGGCTTTCTTACTTCTTTCCAGTAAAAATTGATCTAAAATTTACACTTCATTTTGCCCCATTTTCCCCTTAACATTTTGCACTCTTCATTGCACTAGGTTTGAAAATCTCAATATCTGAATTTGCACTATTTCATTATAGAATTGTCTGTTCAATGTGTTAGATTACACGCTACCTTTACCATTATAGTACTCAGATGCATATTCCCTTCAAACTGAATAATTTCCTTAAACCGACATAATTTGTACATTATCGGAATGACTTGGCACATCTAATATCTCCAAGAACTCAAAATGATTTTTATCATAACACTTCTACCATGTATCAAAATCAACTCATAAGACTTTAATTGTCGTTATGCATACAAAATCACGTTATACTGTTACCACAGATTGTATCATAATTTCTGACGTGAAACTTTATTATATACTGCATAATCTCCAAATCCAAATGGCATAATTAACACTGAGGTTATAGATCCTCAAAATTCTTCTTATATTCATCATTCATACGATTTACACCTTTTTCCTCAAATGTTTCAAAGTATTCTTTTAGTTGGTCGACTACATTCAAGATCTCATCCATGCTCATCATCACCAATTGATCTGATTTTACTTGGATCACTAAAATTTTCAACTTCATGATACTATCGGGGCATTGATATCTTGAACAGAAATAACCCAAATTTTCTCATATCCGAAAATGAATTCTTGAACTTCCTTAAGTGACTAATTCCTCAATGAAGATAACATTATCTCATGTCATTTTCAGTTTCCCACTTGAGTTCTTTTCTCTAATGATTTTTCTCTTTTCATTTGATTTCCTTTAATTCACATCGACTTATTCAGATGCCTATTTAATCGTACTAATTCCTCCACACATTTTCAATTCGATAAATACTTCACTTTGCATGTTGGTCTCACTTCCTCAGATTTAATTTGGATCTCCCGAACATATTTACATGAAATGTAATGTAGACCTATAATCTCCTCATATTTGTAATAGTGTCACCTCAAATTTAAATTGCACTCACATTGTTGGATACTTTACAACAAACAAATTGCATACAGTCTCAGTAGCATATTCCACATCTTATGTCTAAATCTTCGCTTAGTTTATGATTCCATTATTCACTTCTGCTTTATTACATATTCATTTCTGATTTGTTTCTTCAATGACCACTCTTAAACTGAATCGTCTGATCAACTTAACCCAATTGAGGGAAATTTTTCTTTAAAAGAAGATTTTTTGCTACAATCTGTTAAGTCAAAATGACTTTACGATTAATGATTTTGATGAAAAAAATAATAAAGCAAAATACCCAAAGCAGACGGAAGAAAGCTTTAAGTAAAAAGCAGACGAAAGAAAAACAGACGAAAGCAAAAGCAGACGCAAGCTTAAGTAAAAAGCAGACGGAAGAAAAATAGAAAGAAGTTAAAAGCAAAAGCAGATGGAAGAAAAATAAACGGAAGCTAAAAGTAAAAGAAGACGGAAGCAAAAACAGACGTAAGAAAAAGTAGACATAAGCAAAAAAACAGACAGAAGAAAAGAAGACGCTAGACGCAAAAGCAGAAAGAAGATGGAAGAATCAAGAAGACACATCAGCTTAAGTTAGTTACAGAACTCAACTGAATAACCGATTCTTGAAAGATCAAGAAGCAGTTGACGACGAAGGCTATAAATACGAGTCGTGTCAAAGAGATTGTAATTTTTTTAGCGAGATTAAAAAGCCTATCAATTCTTGAGAGATATTGTGTGAACAAATTAGGCTACTATTTCTGTAACAAAGCTCGAAACACCTTTCAGTTTGAAAGTAGTGCAGATAGCCTGAAGAGGCTAAGAGTGAAAGA
>JANZLC010000006.1:8336194-8362297 GCA_026413385.1 Erythroxylum gracilipes | reverse complement strand
TTCCAAAAATTTACCAAAATTTCGTCATAAAATAATGACTGTCAATTAATTTTTTAAAAAATAATGGACTTCACCAGCAATTTCTAAAAAATCTTCGAAGTATACAAAAATTACAAAAATTATCTTAAGACAGTCCGAATCAATCCGAAGTTTCATTAAACCAATTTACCAGGAAAATGCCATGAATGCATGCCAAGATCCAAATAAAAATCATAAAACATACTAAATTTCTTTACTATTCTAACCCCTAAAATGGGGCATTACATTTATTGTGTAATTTTGTATGTTGAATACTTGAATTATTAGTTTTTGACTTATTAATCAATTGTGCTAGATAAAATTAAATCGTGTTGGATGAAATTGAATTGTGAATAATATAATCACACAAAATGAGTTACATTACACAAGATGGATATGCGTATTGTGTAATTTTGTATGTTGAATTATTGAATTGTCGGTTTTTGATTTATTGATGAATTATATTGGATAAAATTGAATTGTATTGGATGAAATTGAATTATGTATGATGTAATGATGCAAAATGAGTTATATTACATAAGATGGACATGTGTATTATGTAATTGTGTATGTTGAATATTTGAATTGTTAGTTTTTGACTTATTGTTGAATTGTATTGGATAAAATTGAATTGCATTGAATGAAATTAAATTGTATATGATGTAATTATACAAAATGAGTTATATTAAATTTACTTAGAAAAATCAATATCAAAAATTAGTGACTAAGTGATGAATCTCCCTAAAATTTATTAAATAATTAACCTTTTATCATGCAATTATTTTATTGATTTTTAGACCATGAAAATTCCTATCTTATGGTAATATTTCTCTCAAAACTACTAACAACTAATTCATTAGTTAATTAATATAAATTTTTTAGTTAAAACCCTTAGGATTGCATTAACTATTTACGAATTCTACTGTTAGGTTTTACCCTAATCTAGAGGATTTATGTTAACCTATCTTTAGGTTTGCAATCAAATCCTTTCAATTATGGTAGATTTATTCATACAAAGGATATCTCGATCTCAATCATATGAAATCAAATCATGCACTAATATTTTGGATAAATTAGAAAAGGATAAAATGCATAATTGAATCATAATAAATCAATTAAAATAATTGCACTGAATAAAAGATTAAAACATATTGTTATCCCATACTAGGGTTCGTCACACCTAGACATTAAAAATGTTTAGTTACTCATAATAGAAAACAAAATCAAATATAAACATGCAGAAAAACTAATATAAAACAAATAGTTCATTATTCTAAATCTCTCTTTCTCTTTTATGGAATCTTCTTGTAAGTTTGGATTGGATGTAGCCTTTTATGGGATCTCTTTTGATGTTAACTTTGTTTTTTCATCGTCCCCAAATCAAAATCATCACCTCTTTGGATGTTTCATGTCTCTAGTCTGCTGCAAAACTTGGCTCTCTCCAATTGTCCTCTACTCACATCCTTCTATAGTAAAATTTATGATTTCTAAGACATACATGGGCATGTAAGAGACCATGTATATTTAAAAACTCCATAATTTGCAATTTTACACAAGCACAGAGACTTAGATGGTCATAGGCACAACTGTATATCTCTAAATTGCTTCAAAGTTCATTTTATGCCATGTTTTCGCCTTCATTCTTCCTCTTTTGGCCCATGAAGGCAATTATAACTTATAAATGCACTTGGAGAGAATTAAGAACCAAAAATAAAAAAAAAATAGTATCAAAAAAATACATCAAATAAGGCGTATAATTATAGTCAAATATGCATATATTAGAATCTAATCATTTATAATTTAATATATCTCTAAGCATTTACTAATCATTAGGATCCTCTATAATAGCTAAAGCAACACCACCAGTCATTTTCCAACCAATGATCATTGTGTACGTCTATTCATGGAAGGATCATTTTTTTCTTTTTTTATATTACTTTTTGTTTCACTAGGACAAAGGATCAGAAGGGTCAGACAAACTTCATTTAGGACCTTTACACAACATTATAGGATGAATCAAACTACAAAAGTTTTGACATTTTAACATCATCGCAGTTGTCATTGTTGTATTACAAATAAAGAGTAATTTGACAAATTGCAACTGGCAACTTAGATAAGGTGAGTAAAGTGAGCAGAGGCAAGGCAAGCACTAAAAAGAAGAAGCAGAGGAAAGGCATCCACCAAGCGACTAGTGACTAGAATGACTTCATCGAAGAGGGAGCACTCATGCTTCATTTTTACGTCTTTTTTAATTAATTAGGGATTTATACAATTAGTACAGATAATAATCCTCAATATATATATTTTCAAAATTGAAAATTTTATCATGGAACTATTAATTTTCATTCCTTTCTTTTGATGTGGTCATTCTCGATTTTCATTCATAATAAGGTTTTTATATAAGTTATTAAGGAATATTCCTAAAGTTAAAACTAATAGAGAATGAATTATTCACACATGTATTATATATATATTACAATGAGGAAGATTTACCTATTTATACAATAAGGCATTAGGCTAATTAGGAAGAAATGAAATGAGTAAGAACTTAATTAAGGAAGAACCTAATTAGTGCCTAAATATAATATATGAGTTGACTAGAGAATATTTAAGTTAATTATAATATATTATTATTATTATTATCATCCTCCCTTAAACTCATGGAGGAAGAGAAGTGGACAGTTTAAAACTGGAAACAAAATTTCCAAATCAAGGAGCAGAGTGAGCTTTGGTAAATATGTCAGCAATCTACTCTTGAGAGGAGATATAAACACAATCAACCCTGTGATGATGAACATATTGATGTAAAAAGTGGCAATCAATCTCAATGTGTTTTGTTTACATTTATAAAATAATTCATTATGGGCAATTTGTATGGTACTTTGATTATCATGATAAAGATAAGTAGTAGATGGAGACTGAACGCCTATATTCTGAAATAATTAATGAAGCCATATAAGCTTATTAATAGTATCAATAAGAGTTTGATATTCAACTTTAGTACTAGATAGAGAGACAATGATTTGTCTCTTACTGGGCTAAAAGATAAGTGAATCACCAATCAAGAAGCAGTAACAGTAGTAGATAAATAGTTTATAAGATCACCAGCTCAATTAACATCTAAATAAACTTACAACTAAAGAGAACATGAGATGCAACAGTAAAGACTATAAAATGTGATACCTTTGATGTGATGAGGAATACAAAGAACAATCACATAATAAGCGGTGTGAAGAGTTATCATAAACTGACTAATAATATGAATAATGATGATACAAATTAAGTTAGTAAGAGGAGAGCCATCATAAGTAGAAAAATATGCATTAATTTTATTAGGATTATTAGTAATTTTATCATCGGTAGGACCTATATGAAAGATAAATTTGGTAGCATACTTAGACTAAGATAAATAATATCCTATAGAATCTAAAGTAACCTTAAGACCTTAGAAAAAATATGAAGAGCAACCACATAATGAATGGTATAAGAAGTTGTCATAAACTAACTAAAAATATGAATAATATAAAAAAATGTTAGGATGAATAGTAGCAAGATAAATAAGACAGTTAATAATTTGTGGTACATATTAAAGTTACAAAGAGGGCAACCATTAGCATTAAAAAAAACGAGAAATAATTTTAGTAGGAGTATTGATAATTTTATCATTAGTAAAACTGGTACCAGAGATAAGATTGGTAGCATACTCAGCCTAAGATAAATAATACTGTAGAATTAGAAGCAACATCAAGACTATAGAAATGGCTCAAATGTTTAAGATTTTTCTTCTCGAATTGGAGTCTAAGAAAAGTTCTTGAGATCATAAATACCCTATGTATCATCAACTAATTATGTCATAAACATATAATAATAACATAATAATACCCCACTCTATCTTTTAAAGAAACGGTGCATAATTATGAGGGTTAGACTGAATACCAAACTGAGAAATAGTATAACTATATTTAGCAAACCAAGCACGAGGAGTTTTTTTAAGTCTGTACAAAGCCTTTTGAAAAAGATAGACTTTATTTAGAAGAAGATCATAGCTAAGAGGAGATTGCATATACAACACTTTAGTGAGATCTCCATTTAAGAAAGCATTCTTAAAATCTATGTGAAATAAACTTCAATGCATAATAGTAACATTGATAATAAGAGTAAAAGAAAAGTGATACAGGCTATAAGAGCAAAATTGGCTCATAATCAATCCTATATTCCTTATTGAAACCTTTAACTACAAGTTGAGTATTGTATTGTTCTATTAAACCATTAGCCTTAGTCTTGATTTTATAAAGCCATTTACAACTAACTACAGATTTGCTTATAGGTAAATTAATTAAATCCCATAAATGAGTAAAGTAAGTATGGAGTTCTTCTTCAGTTAACTTCTGTAATAAAGGATTAGTACTAGCCTCACAATACTTGTGAGGCTTATAAAGAGAAATAAGAGCATAACAAGAATGATAATTATAAAGAGTGATATTAGATTGACTTATACGAGAAGAACATTGAAATAGAGGATCAGAAGAAAAATTGAAGATCAATATGTATAAGTGGGGTGGACTAGAACAGTTTAAGCAATCTAAGCCCACAAAAGAGTCATCAGAAAATAGATTAATAGTAGGATCAATAAGGAAGGTAGGAGATGAAGTGAATCCGAAGATAGATAAGGAAGAAAACATCTTATGTTCCAAAAAAGTGACATGATTGGAATACAAAAATCCTAAGAAAGAGGATCTCAACACCAATAATTATTATAATCAATGACATATCTTAAGAACAACATAAGTGGTCTTAAGATTGTATTCATATGACTAAAGATGGATAAAATAAACATAGCCAAAAGATTGAAGATGGTGATAATCAAGATAATGACTATAGAAACATTCATAATAGGAAACATAATTGATGATAGGAGAATGGACATAATTAATTATATAAATTGATGTAAGAGAGGCTTCACCCTAAAATGATTTAGGATGAGAAGATGACACAAGAAATGATCAAATAATGCCTATGATGTGCATATGTTTACATTCTATACTACCACTCTATTAAGAGGCATCAAGATCAACAATGCCACGAGTAATAAAAATTGATATTACAAGAAATTTGAGTTTTAATCTTATTAGAAAATTGATTATAACTTTAAGGCAACTTATAATGATTTTTAATATGAAAATTGATGTATACCAATAATAATCATCAACAAAAATAACAAAATATCGAGAACTATGTATGGTAATATTAGGAGTAAGGGCTTAAATCTCAGAATGAGTAAAATCAAATGGTGAAAAAGAAATAGTTCCACTAATATTAAATTACAATGCATGATGTTTTAAAAGTTAACATAAAACATAATCAAATTGATCATATTTGAAAGTTAATAGACATCTACTAGAAATCAAATATCTTAGTTTAGAAGAGGAAACATGATCAAGATGCAAGTTCCAGATACAATATGAAGTGATAGTATTAATTAACAAATCTAGGTGGCAGCCGGAGAGAAACAAGTTCAAATAGATAACTAACTTTACATCCTATCCCAAGAACCTTGCCATCTAAGAATATTGAGCAATAAAACCATGACTCGAAAAGGTTATACATTAGCAATAAGTTCAAATAACTGAATAACAAAAATAAGATTGAGAGATAGTTTGGGCATATAAAAGGCATCGAATAAGGATACATAAGATTAAAAAATATTGCCTATATGTTAAATAGGAAAAACATAATCATCAACAATATGAATAGTTGGTATATAAGACGGAGTAGAAACATAACTAAATAACATAGACTCAAAGGTCATATGATTATAATAAGAAAAGTAAAAAAAATTAAGATGTAGGTTTCTTGGAGAAATAGATAAGATGGAAGGGAGTAGTATTACCAAAATTATGTTGTATCTATTAAAGAATAGCCTAGATTGCTTTTAAAAAAAGGAGTAGTATCCTTAAAAGTATAACCATCAGTAGTAGTAGTAGGAGGAGGAGGAGGAGGAGTACTCAAGGATTGAGATTTATTATGAGATTTGGTTAGATAACCTTAGTTAAAATGCTTGTTATTAGCTTGAAGTTTGGAGTAAGAAAAAATGTAGTGCCTATATTTTTTGCAATATCTGCAAAATCCCTTAGAAAAATTAAAGGTGACTGAAGTAGTCGAAGGAGAAGCAAGAATAATAAATGTAAAAGGGAGAGATTGATTAACACGAAGGGTATTTAGTCAAGTTTTCTCAAAGAGCACCTCTCAAATAGCATGTCATGTTTAGGTAGCATACTGTGGTGAAGAAAAGCAATACTAACCAAATTAAAGTCAAAATGAAAAGTCATAAATAAATTCTATACACATTAGCAATCACAGAGGACAACATAAATTTCTAAAAAGGTTATATCAAGTCAAACTAGATCATAAGTTAATAATTGATCTCATAAAGTTTGTAACTCTGAAACATAGTTATGGATGGACTAATCAGGTCGTTGATACATATGGTAAAAATGATGATAAATCTAAAATAACATTATTTAAAATGGCATAATATGTTTGTAAGAAATTTCAAACACCTTTAGCATATTTAAAATGAAAAAAAAATCCAGCTTAATACTAAGATGATAAGTATTATGAAACAAAGTATAATTTTAATAATTTTTGCTATCCCATTGATTGAGCCTCTTACTAAACTTAGTTTTTATCTTATCATCCTATTTAATGAGTTGGTAACCTCACTAGTAATATTTTAGCAAAGGAGTCTTCATTTCAAAAAAATACACATATCTTAAACCTATAAATCATAATTTGGACGATCAAAAAACATAGTGATATGATGAGTTATAAAGTAAGAATTATGTGAAGCAATCATGGATACTAAAAAATGTAGTGTAAAAAATAACATAGCCAAACCTAAAAATGAGAGATAGAGGCAATTTTTAGTATAACAAACCTAAATAATGAATTTGGTATGGTTAAAAACCTTAGGAACCAATTTGAGTTACAAGAAGATTGGTTAATTAGGTTGGTTCGATTAGTGTTGGTAGAGGGTCTCAACATATGTAGCATGCAGGTGAGTGAACTAGAGGACAACAACTTTAGATAGAGCATGTAAGTACATGGAGACTTCAATGAAGGTCTAGTCACCAATGTTAGAGTTATTTTGGTGAGAGGAATCTTCTATTATGTTCAAAAAAGGAAATGAGTCCTTCCTATTCAGTTAATTGGGTATACCTATCACCTGCTTTATGCCAAAGTTTATTGATTATTTACCTATCATTGGAAGGATGAAGTCCAAGGTGTTGGCATGGTAGAACCAATTCCTATCTTATACTGCTAGACTCAACCTTATAATTTCTATTCTCAGTAGTATGCATGTTCATTAGACTGCACATATTGCTCTTCCTAAGAAAGCCATTAAGGAGATGGACAGAATAATGAAAGCTTTTCTATGGTCTGGTCAGCTTGATGATTCTAAGAAAGGTAGGCTTAAATGGTGTGAAGTTATAGTTCCAAAAAAAGTTTGGAGGCCTATGTATCATTTCTATCTCCAATATGTTAAATGTTGTAATAGGGAAAAGGATATAGAGATTAATTTTGACTAGAAAGGTCTTTCGATAAAATGGATACATGAATTTTAGCTGAAGCATACAAATATTTGGCTAGCTAATTTCTCAAAGGAGAGCTCTTGGATACTTAAGCAAAGGATGAAACTAAGGAATATCGTCTATCCTTGCATCAAACACAAAATTGGAAATGATAAGAGGACATAGATTTGGTTTGACAATTGGATTAATGTAAGTCCTTTAGTGCAATTTGCGGAATTTAAACACCTAAGGAATAAGATGCCAATACATCTCAAGGTTTCCTCACTGATTGTGCAGTGGAATTGACATGGAAACTTTAGGGGATTCCAATTCATTGTTGATCATTTAACTCCATTAGAAGCAGTAAAAAGTGAGGATTCAATTTCTTAGCTACTGAATTCAATTTCTTAGCTACTCCATCCACTCATCCTATAAATTGTTTACTAACTATACTATGGAAGTCCCTTGGTTCAACCTTTTATAGAGGAATACCCTTTCCCTTAAGCATCTTCTATCACTTGGCTTTCAATCAAGAATAAACTTATAACTAATAACCAATGGCATGTCAGTGAGGATGATTTATGTTTATTATGCAATAGGGTTATGCAGGACCGAGAACACCTCTTCTTTTTGTGTAATTTCTCAAAGTTAATATGGAGCAGATTGTTGCACATGCTACTCAATAATAACAATGGATATGGATAGGAGTAAGTATTGAGTTGGATCATCAAGAACTCTAAGCAAGGCAGAACAAATTCCATTCTTGTTAAAGCAACTTTTACAATTACCATTTACAATATCCGGAGAGAATGGAATAAAAAAAGATTCACTAAAACAAAAGAAATACCAACTTATTGATCGAATAGCTAATCAAACTAGACCTTGCATATTGGCTCACAATGCTCAGCATAATCTTTCTATGGAGATGAAGTGTAGGTGGCATCTATAGATATTTTTTGTTTTCTCTATTATAGACAGATGTACTGCTATACTTAGGAACTTTTTGTCATATTGTAAATATGATTGTAGGCATAATGTCATGAACTCACTGTAATGTAGCAATAGTTTTATCTATAGTAAAATCACTATTCATTTTTTAAGAAAGGAAATGAGCAACAAATCTTTTGCATTATGAAGACCCATAACAAAATTACCAAAAAAGTACATAAGCTACTTGAGAATTACCAAAATAAAAACTTTACTCAAAAATGGAAACTACTTATAAAAGTTATTCTTATTTGTATTGTGTGTATTACAATAAAGAAGAAGTACTTTTTTTTGGAAATAAGTTGTACTTATTTACACACAAAAGTATTATATTAATTAGAAAGAAGCTAAACAAAGAAGAATCTAATTAAAGAAGAACTTAATTACTGCTTAAATACAAGGTATGAGTTGAATTATAATATTTACATTGATTACATTATATATTATCAATTATCACCTAAGACTAAAATTGATATTTTTTAGGATTTATGTGGTGCGTTGTAAGTTAAATCTAAGCGTGAACTTTGATAAATAAGACTATTTCTAACATATCAATAATATTAAGCAAACAAATATCTTTCTTTAAGATTTAAAGTGTCTAAGTTAAGTTCTTTAATTGAAATTAATGTATAGAAGAAGGTAATGTAGAACTGAAATCGACAAAAGAATTACACTATAATCCGTGTACCTTAAAATAAGTTCTTATGTCATTTTAAGCATACAGGCCCAAATATATATATAATCAAAGTGTTTTTTTTTTTACCTTTGATTTGAGGTAATAATGATGTTATACGAATCATGATTCTGTGAATACCTTTTTATGAAAAAGTTTTACGTTTGACTAATATGGGAAGATCAATTAATCAAACTATAATCAATATGGACTAAATATTATATAACTTCTAAATCTTAAGAAAAGAAGAAATCTTGTAGTATGGGTCTTCTCCTATGGCAAAATCTCAAGCCCCATTTTGAACTGTTAGACGAGACATTCTGGGCTAGTATTTGCTGATGCATTAATATCGCCAAGAGTTTAAACGGAGCTGAATTTTTATTCTGTGGACACGGATAAGCATAGTTACAGAGACATCAATTTATAATATGCCGCCATGGATTGAGGATGATACAAATAATTAATTAATCTCGACTGAAAATTACTCGCAAAAGTTGAGCAACGAGTTATATTCTAATAGTAGTTTTTTCGTCTCTCTTTTTTATACTTTCAATAACAAGTCCGACCTTTATTTCTAAGAAAACAAAAAGATCAAAGTGACTTCCAAACATGTTACAATGTTTGCACCACTGCTTTTGACAATGAAAGAGTGCATAATAAGCGATTATCAGAAGCAAAATTTCATCCTCCAGTATTTGTTTTAGAACCGTATCTCAGACTACTTTCTCCTTATAAGAAAAATGGAACACCAAAGTTTGGTGGCAGTGCTGTGGAAATAAATGGGTGTGACGGCAAGGATAGTTATTGTTATTATTATTAATTTTTCATATCTGAAAAGGCATTTCAATTATATATGTTATTATGAATACATCAAGTTCCATCAAATGTTTGAGACGGGGGCAACTTGGAACTAGACAATCATTTGTAGTGTATTTATAACAAACCAATTGTCTGTCTTAAACAATCATTAATTCCATACAGTGATTAATTTATTTTTTATTATAACTAAAGTACAGTCGTTTTTTTTTTTGGTTGAATGGAAAGTACAGTCTTATTAAACAATTGTGCAACTGCAGGTCATTATTATTAAATTTTTCTCTCTGAAGCATTTTAGAGGTAATTAATTGGTTGATGTGAGGAGTGAGAGTAAGCTTTAGCTCTGACTCTTATTACTTCTTTGAAGAAATAAGAAATACATAGACACACGGAGATAGAGACATAAATGAATAGAAGGAGAGGTCGGTTGATAGCATTTACAAAGGAGTGACGAAGAACAGATGTTGAAGAAAGCGAGGTGTTGGTGCTTCAATTCAGTGGTCATCCTTGAATTCTGCATTTAAGTGAATTCAAGATGAGTTAATGAAGGCAGGTAGAGCTACTTGAAACCCTTGTTTCTCTTTCAACGCCTTCAATAGCTCAGTACTTCTCTTTTCTTTTAATTTTTTTTTCTTAAAATAGTTTTTCTGAGTTCTTATAATATGTTTCTCTTATGATATTCCAAAAACTCTATTACTCTATTACTTCTACCAATGACATAGGTTGGTATTTATGCGATCTTGCTGAGTCGTCCATTTTGGGGTCCCTCTACAACTTGTATTCGGTTGGTGAAATTCAGCTAAGGACACAGCTTATACATAGCCTTTCATAAAATATATTAGACCATCTCAGTCAGAGTATAACTTAAATGAATAATTGTTCAATGACTTTGCTTTATTAGCTCAAACTCGTCACCATGAGTGAAATTGGCACCCCCCTTTATTCAAGGGCGAGTCCCAAAAGCTAAAGAAAATGACAATAGCAATAGACGAGGGCAAAGGTGCTTTCCAATTCGGCCCTTTTCATCCAACATGAATTTATGAAGTCAAAAGCTCAATTGCTGTGTTATGTTTTGGATTACGAATGTAATGTTTGATACCTATTTAGTTAACGCTACTTTGTACTCGACACTCAGAAATTACAATGTTCTATAGCATTCTCAGTATTTAAGAAAAGGTCAACTATATGACTAATAATTAATAATTTTATTATTTATAATATTGATGAGTATTAATTTCTAAAAAATTATCAGTTTCAAAATTATTTTTATAAAAATAAAAAGAATATACATCATAAAACTATAAGAAGATGAGTTACTTTTAAAATTTGAATTTAGCTTCAAACTAGATAGTATTCTTTTAGTTTCAGTATATCTTCTATTTGGAATTTAACAGTATAGTCGAGTTCCCGAAGTAACTAGCCAAGACGAAGTCTAACTTCTTCCTTAAGTTGCTTATGAGGTACTTTATGGCTGGGCATGTTCATTTAAGAGCTTATGCATGTGCCTACACGTGGATAAGGATTCATACAATTTCACAGAATTATACATAGTTTGCACCTGAGCGACATGACAAATCAATGAAGCTAGCTTTGTATATTCAATATTTATTTGACCTTAATTTTCGTTACATTAGCTGTTATAGTTTACTATCAATCGTTGAATTCATAACTGCAATGTTTTCTGCAACTGATTGCTTTTTATCCATGTGGTAAAACTATTTTAATGAAATCGAAAAGGATTGCAAGAAAAGAGATGTTCCAGTTTTTTTAATGTGCAAAAATTGGATATGCAACGCTACTTTCAAGAAAACTCGATATCCTCATCCATAATAAAGTTTCACAGATCAATAACTGAAGTACTATTCATGAATTTAAGCCAAGAGTAATTTACTTTTCCTTGTATATGCACTCCCTAGGCTGAACCTGGGTAGCCTACTTTTGGCTCACCTTGGAAAGTTAGGTAATTGAAGTACAAGCCAACAAATTGAAACAACAAATATCTACTAATCCCAAAATATAAACTCAGAATATGCACAAGTCTAGTTGTACCGCATTTTATTCATACATACAGGTCTAAATCCATGAAAAAGATATACTAATATAATGTCCCAAAAACTGAAAGTCTATTTGTTGCGAAGAACACAAAAGGGCCTTAAATATGAGAATCTCAGGTATTAAAATAAATGCGATAATAAAAAATTAATTAACAGATGAATGATAGATCGTTTAATGAGACGGAAGGTTTTATGGCTGAGGAGAGGGTCTTGAGAGCTTTAAAAGCTTATAGGTCTAGGAGTTGAGAGTAGTGATTAATGGATATGCTTCATGGGATGTGATATTTGTTTTAGAGTAGGGTGTTGAGAGCTTTAAAAGTTATAGTTATGTTGAGTGACCCAATTGTGGAAGTTAAGAGTTATGATATCTCTTTAAAGATCCATAAAGCATTCAAGACGACATTTAATGACGCCTCTCCCTCTGCCTTACTCTCACCGCTCTCTAATTTAATACTACCAAAAGAAAACCACTTTGCTATTTTGCCTTCTTGTTTTATTGCCTGCCTTGATTTCCATGATATCCATGCCTAGCTCCAAATCCTTTTCTTTTTCTGTTTTTCCTTTCATATAAAAAGAGAATTTAAGAATGCAACAGAATGTGATTGAACTTCAATTGAAGATGAAGAACATTCTCTAGTTCTGATTCACAAGACATGTATCCCGATTACCATTTAAGTGGGCATGTTATGAGTTACAAGGTTGTGTTTGATAGTTCTGCTGCGGTGCCACTGCCACCGATTATAAGGTCATCATATACAAGGTTGGTTTTAGAATCTTTATAACATTACTGACCTATATTGGATTTAACTAAGAGTTGCTTTTAGGATTTTTATAACATTAATTACTGACCTATAGGATTAACGTCGATAGAGTTGGTTTTAGGATCATTATAACTGTACTGACCTTTAGATTAACTTGGAGCTGTGTCATAAATAATTGAAGAGCCAACTTGGATGACACGTCATGCATTGGGTACGTAGGCCCTTTTGCCTCCAGAGTTGCTCCGTTAGATTATTCCTTGCAGTTATGTTCCTGACCTTACACCTCCAAACTGAGCCTATATAACTGCCCAAAAGGCTTATCACATTGATCACTTAACTAGATTGGAAGAGTGCTGAAGAGAGATAAGGAAAAGGATTTTCATCGACATTTGAGTTCATCTCAGCTCAGCATGTCTATGGTTTCCTTTGAAACACCTCACACTCCAAATGGCAGAGTGGCAATTCCAGAGCTTGACAATTTTTCGAAGAAGAGGAAATTGGAAGAGCCGCAAACTGAAGGGTTTCTCGAGAAAAGATGGAGAACGTCAGACACCATGAGGCCCACCTTCGACATTGAGCTACACCTCGACACTCCTTTGCCTATGGAGTGGCAACGTTGCCTTGATATTCAGGTAATAATTTCAGTTTCATTACGGTGGTTAAATGATCTCAACAGGCAGTCAGAATCACAAAGTATTTTCAGGTTCTAAACTCATCTCGGAAACGATCCCTTACTGTTATTTTTTGTCCTTTAATTACATGTAGTCCGGACAGATACACTTTTACAATACAAGGACTCAGAAGAGAACATCAAAGGATCCAAGGGAAAGCCCAGAGCCACCAACTAGTCCTGTTCATATGAGCTTAGACCTTGAGCTAAACTTACCATGCGACACACAGAGGAAACACCACGCAAATGGCCACACTAGGAGGCCTAACTCTGGTATCGCTAAGAAGGGTTTCAGTGATATATTATTCGATTCAAACAGAGATAGAAATAACAATTCAGAAGGGCCAAATCCGTGTCCTTCATGGTTGAAATTTCAAGGCGATGATCATCATCAGCAAGAGATGGTGGCTACTGTTTGCACAAAGTGCCATATGTTGGTGATGCTCTGCAGATCATCACCTGCTTGTCCTAACTGCAAATTTGTGCACTCACCAGACCAGAGCCCTCCTAGATTGTTCAAGCCATCTTGTGCTAATTATTAACGATGTTAGAAGTAAGTATCGATCAAAGCGTGGTTGCAAGTTTTAGGCTGAGAGATAACTCCATCAAGCCAGTAGTTCAAAACATTATGAAGCCTGTTCTGTGGTGTAAATGCTAGGGAGCGGACTAGAATTCGTAGTTAAATTAAAGCACTACTTCACTTCTGTTGATAAATGACTGTAGAGAGAGAGATAGCGAGAGTGAGAGTGGTTGGCTAACTAGCTACCATTATGTATAAAAAAAAAAAAATTGTCTTATATGATTAAGAATTAAGATAAGTTCTATAATTAAACTTGTTCAATCCATTCGATACAGTTAAGCCAGGAAAGGGTGCAACTTATTTTAAACTTACAACTTAATTAGATCTGGAATACAAAATTCTCTATTATATCCGACTCAATAAAAATTCTAGTAATTCATCAATTCAAACTTAAGTAAAGGAGAAATTGTAGTTTTACAAAAACTTACCATCCAGAAATCTTGTTTTGGAAAGGAAGTTATGAAGAGACACGTTCAAGTCCATCAGTGATCAATGTGTACAAATGGTAAGCATTAAATTGTTATGTCAACTGATTTCTTACGCAAGAAACGGTACACAATCCCATGTCTTTTATTTATTTCTGATCTCCACCAATTCAACCAGTCTCCATTCCTTTAAGTTACGATACAATAAGACCTAGTGCATATACACGTATGTATGTAGCTTCTCGTGAATCAATTATCCATATAGCCGCAAAGTGTTGTAAGAAGATGGTTGGATCAAAAACATCTTAATTGGCTATTCCCACTAATGCAGTAAGATTATATATCCATCACACAACATGCATTCTGATTATACCTTTATACCATCACGTGACGACCTAGCTAATATCATTATCGTTCAACAACTATATATGCATGAATCAATCCTATCATAGCCACGAAAAGAGAACAATTATTAAAAACGTAAAACGTAGGTCCTGAATGTGCTTGACCTGTATAAAATGTTCCAAAATTAGGTCTCGAGACAATTAAAGACAACAAAAACTTTAAAACTCTGGTCAACCAATCAAAATCTAGCAGCACGAGCGAAGAATCCAAAAGATTGGAATCTAATTATTAGACCGCCAACAGGTGAAGTATGCATCTTCACTCCAGTTTTATCCTATCTTATTTTGTCTATTTGAATCTTAACTATTTATTTATGTGAGATCAATATAAATAAATGCGAGGCCCATATAAGTAGATGACTGAGATTTAATGGACATAATCGGATAGAGTAATATTGGACAGAAGATCCTTGCTCCAATAGGTAGAGTCTCTATTTTGAAACCTGAATCAGACCGGCCGATTTGACCGGTGACCGGTCGGTTATTTGATTTGAGTAACCCCTAAAAACTAGTCTTCAATTGAACTAGTATGAACCAGTAAGAACTGGTTAATTGACCGGTTAAACTGGGACTAGTCGAACTGGTTGACATTCTTTCATGTGTTTTTTAATTCTTTCAAAAGTAAAACTCATCTTTTTTCATAAATCTAATAGAAGTATAGAAATTTATATTATTTGACATATTTTCTATTTTTTATATTACTAATATTATATATAATTATTATTAATTATAACGTCACACCGATTTAACCGGTGGTCGAATCGGTAACTAATAAAACTTCCAATTTAACGTATGATCCGAATTTTAAAATCTTTGATAGAGTGGAGGACAAATCTGCATCGACTCAATTTGTCTATAGTTGACCCGTCAGTTTAAGCGGACTCCATTACAGGACTATAAAAGGTTGTGGTCCATTGATGACATGATTAATGAGATTCCATCTCACTATATTACATGTCCTTCAAGTATATAATTAAAATGAACGTACATCAATAAGTTATATATAAATTTACAACTATATTTTTACTCTATAAATTAGAGAATAAATGATAAAAAATAATCCAGCTATTAGGCCCCTATGAGTTTAGTTTTACTATAATGTCCTAAATTACATATTCTCAATTTATTATATGATACAATAAATTGAGAATAACCAATTAAAACTGTCTCCATATTTTGAGCATGAAACGGGAACTTCTCGATTTACTTCTACGTAATGTCCTAAGTTCAAAATCTTAATTATTATTTTTTGCAATTAAATAGAATTTGTTTACAAGTTGTACTCTTACAAATTTTTAGTATTTCATGTGGAGATATAATGAATCCTAAATTGTTCATAATTATATTTTAAATACATGTTTTGTCTTCATCATACAAAATCTTATGATACTTTATGTACTATATCGTTATTTTAACATATTCATGTGTTTCATTGAACTGAAATTTAAAATTGATTTATGAAAATACCATGTATTATTCTATGTAATTTGAAAGACGTCGTCATATCAAGAAATTTTTTTAATAAATTCAAACTACATTAGTTGATTTATTTAATTTATAAATTAAATTTTAGTTTTGTTTAAGACAGATTTCAAACAAAGCAAATGACGGATTAACTTTACAGCTTTTTTAATTATTAATGTAAAGCTTTAAAATCCCATGCATGGTTGATTAAATGATTTATACTCATTTACATGCATGGTTGATTCCTTTTTAGTTCAATTCATGCTTTTTTTATGGCTTTGCAAACTTTCTTTTATATATATATATATGAAAAGAAGAAACTTGCAATTTTTATTTTTTGGATACGTACTAATAAAATTTTGAATGTGTATAATATTCTACAAACTATGTATTTTGAATAAGTTAAAATAAATGATAAATTTGATTCAAATGACTAATTAAAGGTCAAACTTTTATAACCCAAAAAATCTCAAACAATCAATCGAAGTCTATAATTTAAAACCTAATATTTATAAAATATTAAAATAATATATGATTGTTCCTTTTAGAATTAATTTAGACAATCTATTTTTGTATACTTGAAAATAATCAATTTGACTAATATTAGCAGTTAATTTTTATGGTTACACTATACTTTACGATGTTTAATTTATAATTATACACGTTAAACATATTTAAAGAAAATATTAACGTACCGCATGGAAAGCACGTGACCACAAGCTGTAGTTTCATAAAATTGGAGTTAGGTGCGGCTTACTGCCAAGCTATTATGATCACCCTTGTTCTTATCCGCCAAACATTTTCTGAATGAGATCTACGAGTGTCTACAAAAGGTGACGCAGCTGACAGCGGACTAATCTACACGTTGTTGAGTTACCGACAACAACTGACTAAAATGATTCAAACCATAAACTCGCCGGCCAGCGAATGCGACCTCCTTTTTCATGAACACTAGAAGACGGCAACTTATTTTGGTAACACGAAAACAGTAGCTTTATATCATTTAAGAAAACCAGAATCAAATTAACATTTCATCCAATTGATACATGCATCTGAAATAATGTTGCCAATATCTCATGTTAGATTTGATACTAGATTTGATTTTTAGTACAATATTGGTCATGCGTAAATATTAAATAAAATTTTATTATATTGTGTTACATAACCTGTCAATATAACAAGTTCTTCGATAAAAGAATCTTATTTAGATGTTTTATTTTAATAAAATCGGAAAATTTAAAAAATTATATAAAGAAATTTCCAAATTTTAATTAAAATGTTAAGAACTTAAATTAGTCAAATAAACAATAATTTAAATCAATATGGTAAGTTTTTGAATCTTATACCAAATAAAATTTTAATTATTAAAAACTTAAAATTAATACAGAAAATATTGAAATTACAATATTATAGTAAGTTTTAATACTAATATGGTAAGTTTTGAAAATTTAAAATTAATATCATAAAATTTGACACCAATATGGTAAGTGTTAAAAATTTAAAACAAACATAATAGATTTTGTGAGTGGAAAGTTTTGAAATTTAAAACTAATATGGTAAGTTTTGAAAATCTTAATTATGAATGCAACATTCTCACGGTTTGCTGCCTTTTTTTTTTTTGATTTACCAATTTGATGTGGTCGATGATATATACCAAAACCATGTAACTAAAGAAACAGAAGGTTATTAAGTTTGATATTTTTGTCGCTTAATATATGGCAACAACCAGCAGAAAAGAAGATGATTGTTACAGGTCTGATGGGAGAACCAACTCCAAAAACTAGCTTAAAGGGTGGGAATCTATAAGCCTATAAATTCCAAATTAACTTCATTTATTACTCATGTGGGATAATTAGACCGTAACATTTCATCATGCTTTGCAGCCTAGGCACCTGCGGGCTAGCTGTACGCTAAATCTTTTCTAACCTCGGGCGAACACTGTCATACCGGCATCACCATCCACGCACCCGCGAGTTGGCTGTGAGCTAGACCTTTTTTAACCCCAGACAAACACTACAATACCGGCATCACCACCCGTTACACAAGGACTCAAAGGAGTGGTATTAGCTCTGGTACCAATTGTTATAGGTGTTGTGGAATAACCAACCCTAAAAGCTAGCTTAAAGGGTGGATGAGCTTATAAGCCTATAAACCTCACATTAGCCCCTCTTATTACCGATGTGGGACAATTAGACCGCAACATTTAGAGAAAGAGAGGGAGGGATACACAACTAATTCATATTCATCTATTATTCCGAAACAGTTACTAGGTGCTAACATTTTATACGTAACAAGTCCTCTTACTTCAGAAAACCTTACCCACAAGGTTTAACAGGGAAAGTATTATAGAGGCTTTCATAATGGACAAAAAAGAAATATTCATATTTTCTTTTCATAACTCATTTCCTTAACGACATCATTAGCAATAGGTCTTTTAGCATTGTTGAGGAAGGAGACAAGATTATTAGCATGTCGATTTGCATATGTAGTCTCACTATGCTTTTGATATTAACTACACTCACATCTTTAGTCCTACCTTCAATTCCACTATAATTAACATAATCCTTACCCTTTCCCTCTCTCAAAATTGGATAGTTTATCAACTTAATGTCAATAATGTCTTTCTTCATGGTCATCTTCAAAAACAAGTCTTTATGTCCCAACCTCCTAATTTTATAGACCCATACTATCCTTATCATGTTTTTCATCTTCACCAAGCCATATATGATCATAAACAAGCTTCTTAAGCTTAGTTTCCTCAATTAAGTCAAAAACTTCTTGAAGTACACTTCATTTCCTCCAAATTTGACCCTTCTCTATTTATTGACACTAGCTTATCTCATGCAACCTTTGTCTTAGTTTATATGGATGGTATCTTGGTTACAAGTTCTTCAACCTCCTTCATTTCCTTTCTTATCCATAAACTTAACAACACTTTATCCATTACAGAGTTGGGCTTGCTTCATTACTTTCTTGGTCTTAAAGACACTATTACATCAATTGGTCTTATTATAATCCAAGCCAAATACACAAAAGATCTTATTTAAACTAGTTTAGATAATTCCAAAACTGTTCACCTCCAAGCAACCCATCTCTATCTTTATCCAAAACTTATGGCAAACCAATTTCTGATCCCATTAAGTATAGAAACACCATTGGTGCTCTTTAGAATCTTTTTCTTATTAGTCCCGACATTTGGTTTGCTTTCAATAAAGTCTCTCAGTTTTTACATTTCCCTCCCAATATCCACTAGACTATGGTTAAATGGATTCTTTGTTATCTTAGCTCCACATCCTCTCATGGAATTCATTTCCTTAAGTCATCCTCACTTACACTACAGGCCTACTGAGATGCTTATTAGGATGGGTTGGATATTCAGATGATCATTGTTCTACATCTAGCTGGCGTATCTAACTTTGGCTCCAATATGATATCTTAAAGTGACAAGAAATAGCCTACTATTGCCAGATCTGGTACTGAAGCTAAATACAGGAGCATGGCTCTCGCTACTACAAAACTCAGTTGGATAACCTCTCTACTGGGATAAATTGGATTTTCTAGTCTTATGCCCACATTATTATGTCATAATCTTGGTGCCACATTTCTTATTTCTGATCTAGTTACTCATGCTCGTACTAAGCATATCAAAATATTGGTTTTGTGTAAATATTAAATAAACTTTTATTATATTATGTTACATAGTCTGTCAATATATGAGAAAATAATTTTAAACAAATTTTTTGTAAAAGAATCTTATTTAGATGCCTATTTTAATAATATAAATAAATTAAAAATACTGTTATAAATAAATTTCAAAATTTTAATTAAAATGTTAAGAACTTAAATTAGTCAAATAAATAATAATTTAAATCAATATGGTAAGTATTGAATCTTATACAAAATAAAAATTCAATTATTAAAAATTTAAAATTAATATGGAAAATATTGAAATTACAATATTATAGTAAGTTTTGATACTAAAGTAAGTTTTGAAAATTTAAAATTAATATCATAAATTTTGACACTAATATGATAAGTGTTGAAAATTTAAAATCAATATAATAGATTTTGTGAGTGATACATTTTGAAATTTAAAACTAATATGGTAAGTTTTGAAAATCTAAATTATGAACACAACATTTTTGCAGTTTGTTACCTTTTTTTCTTTTGATTTGCTAATTTGATGTGGTTGATGAAATATACCAAAACCATATAACTGAAGAAATATAAGGTTATTAGGTATGATATTTTTATCAATTAATATATGGAAACAAGGAGCAGAAAAGAAGGCAATTGTTACAGGTCTTATGGGAGAACCAACTTCAAAAGCTAGCTTAATAGGTGGGAGAGCCCATAAGCCTATAAACTCTACATCAGCCCCTTTTATTACTGATGTGAGAAAATTAGACTATAACATTCCACCATGCTTCACAGTCCAGGCACCCATGGGTTGGCTGTGCGCTAAACCTTTTCTAGCCCCAAGCGAACATTGACATACTAGCGTCACCACCCACGCACCCACGGGTTGGCTGTGAGCTAGATATTTTCTAGCCCCGGGGGAACACTGCAATACCAGCGTCACCACTTGCGGCATAAGGACTCGAAAAAGTGGTATTGTCTCTGATACCAATTATTAAAGGTCTTGTGGGAGAACCAACTACAAAAGCTAGCTTAAGGAGTGGGAGAGCTCATAAGCCTATAAACCTTACATTAGCCCCTCTTATTACTGATGTGGAAAAATTAGACCGTAACATTTAGAGAAAGAGAGAGAGAGAGATATACATAACCAATTCATATCAAAATGGTTACTAGGTGTTAACACTTTATATGTAACAATTCCTCTTACTTCGGAAAACCTTGCCCACAAGGTTTAATAGGGAAAGTATTATGGAGGTTTACAAAATGGAAAAAGAAAGCAATAATCGTATTTTCTTTTCATAACCCATCTCCTTCACGACATCACTAGCAATAGGTCTTTTAGCATTGTTGAGGAAGGAGATAAGATTATTAGCATATCGATTTGCATCTATAGGCGCACCATGCTCTTTACCAACTTGGTTGAAATGTGGTCCAGTTGATATGCAACCAGTTGTTGTGTCTCCAAGAGCATGAACATGGAACCCATGGAGCCCTGGTTTCAGGCTAGAGACATTTACAGTTACAGTAGTTTTCCCATCCCCTTCTTGGGTCAAAAAGATAGTCCCATTAACATCAATACTACTGTCGAGAACATTAAATGCCTTCACCATTGTAACTATGATCTTAGAGCACCCCTGAGAGAGAGAAAGATAGAGAGACTTTATGTAGTCCTCCTGCATGGTTTTCTTATTTCTATTTGTAAGTTTCAGAGTAGCTGGAATAGTAGCTCCCGGTTTCACTCCTTGTCGCTACATGAATTGTGTCATCATAGTTTTAAGCTCTAGAAGATCATTCTCCATTTATTCTATTTTGTTTGGAGATTCTAGAAATAGTTTCTCATTCCTGATCTGTGTATCTATCAAATTTTTCACGTTTTCATCAATTCTACATAGCTCAACCATTTCTGATAAAGAGAGAAATGAGGAACATAATAGAGAAGAAGAGAGAGAAGAATTCAGGAGGAAGAGAGAAGGCAAAGAATGTAAAAGAGAAGAGAGAGAGATACACAAATAATTAAAATTCATTATGTTCTTAGGGAAATGGTTATAGGGTATTTGTAGTGTATAATGACTATAATATTTTTTCTACGTAACAATGATGGCGACGAGTGGTAGAGAAGAAGAAGAAGAAAGCGGCGAGCGAAGGAGAAGAAAAAGAAAGTGAGCAGTAAAAAAGAAGAAGGAAGTAGCGAGCGACAAAGAAAAAGAACGCGATGATGGAAAAAGAAATAGGAGCCAACGTTGAATGACTCGAGGTTTAGGGCTAGAATTGTTTTTTAAAATTTCTTCTTTAATTTGTTGTATTCTTCAATTTAATTCAGATAGTCAGTATTAACTGTTTGTATTACTGTCTTTTGCCAATACAGTCAGAATAATCATAATGCGAAATGATTATTAAATTTTAAAAAAATCTTATAACTATTGGATTATCAAGTTCTATACACTACAAAATTTTACTTATTCAAACCATAAACAATTTATATTAAATTAATAAATATTAAAAGAAGATATTAGCGAAAGTTAATTAATTGTAAATATTTGTATGTGTATTCTATTTTTACATCCTTTATTTAAGAGTTGAGTAAAGCTTTTTTTTATACATGAACTTATTTATTTCTAATGACAAAAATTAAAATTAGGTTCCTTTTTTTATCCTTTGACATGATATTAAAGTAGTTAAAATCTTAGGCTTATTCTTAATTTTTAACTGTCTCCTTCGATATTCACGCAAGTCACTCCTTGTGCGTTAGGGACAATCTCAAGTGTCTAAGATGGTAATTTGTTGCCATCCCTTTATACCTTAAGTATTGTCTTTCGACTTTTTACTCTTTGATTGTTAAGAAAATAAAAATGTGTGTTATACTTTTCATATCTTTAAGAAAGGCTTTTAGGCTTTGATATACGAGTGAAAATATAGTAGATAAGTGGAGACATACAAATGAAAATTTTGTACATATCTAGAATACAACTAATGATCTTATCGGTAAAAATTTACAGTTAAGATCTTGAGATAATTAAATATTATTAGTACCCCTTACTATGATGATGTGTAATTATGAGTGTGTCACAAAAACGTTAGTTTACTAAAGAAACCAAATTTTTAGTCATAATATTAGTAATTTGATGAGTAAAGGAAACGTGTCTAATGAAGAGTGCATTACTGGCAATCATGTCTCGAACAAAATGCATGTCAATCTTGATATGCTTAGTACGAGCATAAGTAACGGGATCAGAAACAAGGAATGTAGCACTAAGATTATGACATAATAGTGTGGTCATAAGACCAAATAAACCAATTTCTCCTAGTAGAGATGTGATCCAACCAAGTTTTGCAGTAGCGATAGCCATGCTCTTGTATTTAGCTTCAGTACCAGATCTGGCAATCGTAGGCTATTTCTTGGAACCTTAAGATATCATATTAGAGCCAAAATTACAACATCAAATTTTGAATCCCAAAAAACATCTTTTTGAAAAAAGAAAAACATACTATAAGTACTTATAAACTACAATATTTATCTAATTAATGTATAAAATTAGATAAAATAAAAAAGATTTTAAAATATATTTTTGTACCTCGAACTCCTAATAATAAAAATCCTTATCGTCTAAGAGATATTCTTCCATATATAACCCTCAAGATCTATCTTTTCCTTAAACTTGGATGAGATATTTCTGGAGCACGTTCCAGATGGAACCAACCTAATATATAAGCTATTTTAGATAATTTTCAAATTAAAAATTATAACTTCAGTATAAACCTATGGTGTTATCATATATTACAAAATTTTTAGAATTTCACTCACAGAATGTTGACAATTGTGATATAAGTTCTTTCATCAACTCCCTTAGCTCCAGGCTGGAGGCCTCCTCCTTCATTCGCAACGCTTACTCCTGATATCTCTGTCAGTATAGGGGTGGTGGATGGTGTAGTAGGGCTGCTAGATGGTGTAATAATAGGTACAAAAGGTGACTTTACAGGGACTATTGGTCGGGAAGGTGATGCCTCATCTAGATATGCAGTAGCTCGACTTATAGCACCTGATTTTGTAGCATTTGCAGAATGTAATGCTTCACTTAGCCTTGCACTGGCTTGTCCAAACAATGGTAACCTGACCTTTGGTCGTATCATTTCCTGTTTTCTCTTTTGTGACATATTTTAACTTGAAATTTACATTTTATTGAATATAATATAAATTAAATATATAATAATATATTGTTGATGCAATAATAGATTTACTCATATAATGTTCTATTACAAACACAAGTTAATCATTATCATCACTTAATTGAAAATTAAAATCATCATCATCTTCTTTTTTTGAAGAATTAGAATCAAACTCAGTTTCCTATTTAGATCTCTCGCCCTCCTCATCTTTTCTAGATAATTCAACATATTCATTATTTGGATAATTCAAAGGTTTATTCTCGTCATATGTTACACATACATTTATTTCATAAACATCGTCCTGAAACGCTTCACTTTCAATTCTCTCATTTTCTCCTTTTCTATATAATTCAAAAACACATCTAGGTTTTACTTTGCAAATGGCCATCTAATCTAACTTATCTCGTCGTAAGCTAGGAAAAGAGACATAATATACCTAGATTGCTTGTATCGCCAGTATGAAAGATTCAAGTTGTCTAAATCTTCTTCGCTGGTTGATTTCAACTAGGTTGTATCAGCTGTGCAATTTTGCTCCAACATTAAGAGTTCGATCAAACCATTTACACTTAAATATCACACTTCATTTTATTGGCAATGTAGGGTACTCAATTTCAAGTATCTCAATAATTTTTTCATAGTAATCCATCAATTCTTCCTGTCAATAAAAGCTTGAACTCCCTCAACAAACTCAGGATTAATAAAATCATCGGGGTTTAATCGCCTATACATCCAAGATCTATCAACATTACTCATTTCTGCAAAACTGTTATTTAAAAAATTGATTTCATAGTTAGATATAATAGTCGTAATGGTAGTATCTATATTAATCTTACAGAACATTTAGTCTTTACTTTACACATCATTAGTTCCTTCATTTCTCCTAAGTTTTTACAAGTCTGTGACCATTTTCCCTCCAAAATGAAACCAACCAATCCCACCAAATGATTTCACAATTACAAAACTCAATGAAAACCAATTCCACCTTAGTGATTGGAAAATCACCACATTCTAAGTCATAAGAACCTTACAACTTCATCGAAGAATTACAAGGAAAGATAAGGCTTTGATCTTTATTATCCTTAATATATGTTAATACCCTATAAACAACCTACAAATGAGGTGTACTTGACTGATCAATTTATTGAGTTAGTTGATGGAAAACATATGTGAGTATGAGTCAAATAAAGCAATTTGCCAACCAATATCCTGTAAGAAGTGACATTAAGAAGTAAAAAAAAATCACCTACAAATTATGTTTAACTTTTTATTAAAATTTTAAAAAATGGAAACTGGTTAACAATAAATAAAATTAGTTTCCTCAAAAAGATCAAAAGCACATTTTTTTGTTTACATATATTAATTCCAACACTAGATAGGGCAATCTCCAAGACAAGAAAAAAATTTAATGGCCTCAAATCTTTAATGTTGAAAATTGTATGAAGAAAAGCCTTTGATAACATCTGAAGTAAATCACGTTAATATATTGTAATAATATGATCAAAATACACAAGAAGGGGGGGTTGAATTGTGATAAACTTTTTGTTTTATCCCCTCAAGAACAATTTCGTTTGTTTAGAAAACTACTTGTTCTTTTCAGAAAATTATCGCAAATCAGTTCGTAATCAGTTTTTGAAAATTTTGTTTCACAATATCAATATCAAAAACTATAATTTGAGTAAGATAGAGTTGAGAAGTATAGACACAGCGATTTATCCTGGTTCACCCCAAACCGTGGGCTACGTCCAGTCCTCAGAGTTCCTTATGAGATTTCACTATCTCTCAATCAATTACAAGTATTGTTTTTCAACTGAGCCTCTTCAGGTCTCTTTACAGTAAGTACTCTTTTACACTTAGCCTCTTCAGGCTATCTGTATCAC
>JANZLC010000006.1:8322790-8336094 GCA_026413385.1 Erythroxylum gracilipes | reverse complement strand
GATAGACTAAGCAAAAGAGATGAACTAGGATGAAAATGGTGATGAAGTGTGCTGGAATATGTTAGATGGAGTGTTTTAATTGAACATGCATCTGTATTTTAGCCATATCTTGATTTGTACATATCCAAATGAGATGATTGTAAGTTTAGATTTAACTAGAGACATATGGCTATATTTTTCATGAAGGAATCAAATTGTAATTCTATCTTTAAGGGTTTCAAACTTTGGCTTGAATTTGATTACAATGTGCTGTCACGGTTTGGGAACAGTCTGTAGTATTTTAGGTTTAATTTACAAAATACTAAACCAAACTGAATGAAATTGGTGTCATCAGAAACTTAAGACATATGGTAACATTATTTTATAAGAATTTATGGCCTAAATACTTCTTATTCCTTGTAAAATAGCCATGCAAAAGTGACCTGAAAATATGTTTTGAGAAAAGCCATCAGGTAGTGCACGATCGTGCTAGGAAATCTCAGGGGAGCTGCACGATTGTGATAGAGAGGAAACCTTAGGGGAGTTGCACGATCGTAATAAAGAGGAGATATCAGGTAGTACACAATCATGATAGACAGGAAACGTCGGGTAGTGCACGATCGTGACAGAGAGGAATCAACAAGAAGTGCACGATCATGCACAAGCACGATTATGATAGTGAAGGTGCAATGTTTTTTGACAATTTTAAATACCCTTCACTCTTTTGACTATAACTTCTTCTTTGGACCTCCGATTGACTTGAAATTTGAACCATAAACTTCTCACACATTGTCCGTCCTCTCCATCAAATTTTATGGTCATCTGAATTCATTAGGAAAGGATTGGTAAATGATTGATTGATGATGTTACAAGAATCAAGTGTATTGAGCCATGAACCTTAGTGCATGATTGAGTGATGAACTTGGAATAAGTTTGTATTATTGAGGTGTAAACCTAAGTTCAAATTAAACATATATGAGTTTTGAAGTATGAATGATCATGAGATGAAAAAAAAGAAAATATACCTGAGATTGTCATTGAGCAGGCATTGTATATAATCCATATACACATTTTTGCATAAATGAGTATTTATATAATTGTGCAAAGCTGTGATGTGTGTAAATGTGTGTTGCATGATATAGAAGAGCAATTAGAGTGACAACATCCAGACGTTGCCAGGACTTCGAGGCAATAACTATCTGGAGCAAACTGTGAGTGACCTAAATGGTCTCACTTGATTAATTGTTTGTTTTAAATTCTATATTGAATTATTATATGAATGTGATTGTGTTGATTCTGTACATTGAATGTCTGAGGCATTTGATGCATGAATAATATATCAGAAGAGCTCCTTATTAATGAATTTAATGAAATAAGTGATACTCAAGATTATTGTTGAATGCCGGACTAAGGTCTGATGATAAATGTGAATGTGAATGTGAAACTGAAATCAAGCGACTGATTGAATATATGTGAATGTGATGCATTTCATTATATGAATGCATGACAACATAAAAGTTGTTATGACCGGAGTAGCCATCGAAAAAGAGCTTAAAGCTCAGAATGTGGTAAGAGCCTCTGGCTTAGTTGTTAATGTACCCAATATCCATTAAGGGATATGGGACAATATCTGAAACAAGTCCGATATCCACAAGGGATATGGGCCAGTAAAAAGATACTCGATCACAACTAAGTAATAATTAGAAGTGAGTAATAATTGGAAGTGAATCTCATGTGTATTGCATTTATAATTGATATATGTGTTTTAAATGATCAAAATGGCCTGTTTGACTACTCTAAATGTGAAATGTAGAATAAGTGAACAAAGTGTTATGCGATGTTATATGATTATTGGTGAAAATATGTCTATTATATGATGACATGAATTGTTGTGTTATTCTATATCACTTATAATAAATATGTTATAACATGAACTGTATGTGTTATGTGTTATAAGTGAGCCATCGATGATGGGTAGCTCACTGAGTTTGTAAAACTCACCAAAATTGTAACGTTGAATTTCAGGTTCGAGAGAGGATACTAGTGACAGAGAAACTATAGAAGAAGTATAATTCTTATACTTTTGGATAGAAGAAATGGCTCAAAGGTTGGTCAGCTAAGACTGAAGGATCTAAATAAAATTTTTGTATAATTTCTCATATATGTAGCATGTTCTGTATACAGAGATGTAAAGTCTGATTTGTTTTTGATAATGTACATATATGGATGTTATTGTAAAGCTACAATGTACATACTCAGTTTTATGAAATGAAAATGAGGAATTGTGTTTTTAAATATTGTGACATTTACGCATTAAATGCTGATGCCATGATTAAGTTAGTGTCGCGATTGCTCTAGCATATCACCCTTGGAGGTACGTATTCGGATATCCTTCAGAATATCGGGTATGTGTCCTGTGAGAGTGAGGTGCTACATAAAGAAACTTGGGGCTTTTACATTGCTTCTTTTTTAAATTACAACTTTGCTCCCTTTTTTGAATTACAACCAAGCTCCCTTTTTACATTGCTTCTTTTATACAATTTTCCATTTTCCCTATACTTATTTCATTGCATCTCATTTGTAAAACATCAAATTACAAGTAAAAACATTAATCTATATGAATTAAAGAGTAAATATTTATTTTTCTTTTTAGGCTTAAGGTTATCTAGGAAAGATTACAAAGAAAGAGCTTGACTTTTAAATTAGGCTAAAAAAGGAAGCACTAATATATTAATGTATAAAAGGGCTACAATTTGGCTTGAATTCAAATCCTAGGTGACCTTATAATGTTTGTATGCATCTTATATGTAATCTCAAAAGATGATATTCAAGTTCTAGATTTCCATAATCAAAGAATGTATCCGTATAAGAAAATAAAATTTTTATGAATGTGTCAATCCTTATAGGATCACTCATGTCCTTTACTTAACAAAATTAGTTTCATATTATTCACAAAGTCAAGATTTACATAACATCTGCTTAATTATATCATGAATTTAATTTTTAATACTCAATCTCAATCTTAAATTATGTATAAACTTATTTAATCAACCTAAAGATACTAATGAGAACCTAAACTCATAACCTAATAAAATCTAAAAATATATTAAAAATGACAAAAAAACAATGGAATTAGATTTACTTCTAGTCCACCCGTATACCTAGAACAATATTATCCTCAACATTATGCATCAAGAGTAATAAAAGGATATAAAAAGCTCCTTGAACACCTAAACAGTTGAATTGGAAATTCTCTGGTATAAAATATTCATTTATATTTAAAATCTACAAGATACTCAACATTGTTAGAGAGTTAAAAATAATAAAATCTAAATTGCAATTAGATTTTCAAGAAGTTTAATTTAATATAAATAATAGATCACAAGTTAGTAAAACAATACACATTATAAATGATGTTATAAATCTCTTACGGAACTTTCATCAAACACTTGGTACGCTATTGAAATTCATCCTTAGTTTGTTTCAAAACTGTCTTTTTCCATTATTCACCAACATAACCACACAACAACAAACAATGAGCCATTAACAACCTAAATAAACCCTCACAACTCAATCCACTCTAACACCAAGACATTGAACATACAACAGTTCACTACAAAAATTGAAGACAAAAAAATTAACCTAAGAGTACTAAATGGGCAACCAACCTCGAGACAGAAAACTCAAGACAATGGAAGCAGTTACTGAAAGAATGAAAGAAGATGAGCAATGATGACCACAGATGGAAGAAGACAGTGCAAAGAGGAGCAACGAAGAAGAAGAAAAAAATGAAGAAGAACAACAGGGAGGGGGGCTTCGTATATTTAATTTAATTAACAATAAAACGACGTCATTTTTCTTTAAATTTAAACAATAATACTGATGCCATTTGAATTTAATGACGAAATGATAGTTCTGTAGGTAAATTACCGATGGAATGGAGTTTTTGTAGGTAATTTTCTGACGAAAATTTCTTTCGTCGGTAAACTTCGTTGCTTATTTTTACCGCAAACCATTGTTGCCTACTTTTAGGATGATTTTCACTATTCCGTTGCTCAATTCCGTTGGTAAATTTTTGTGTATAAATTCCCTCCACCTTTATCGATAAATTCTTTTGCCATCGCAAAATACCATTTTTTCTAACAAGTTTACCAAAAGAAATAAAATTTTGTCGCTAATTTACTAAGGAATTTCCTCCATCGGGAATTTTTTGTTGGTAATTTGTAATTTTCTTGTAGTATTAAATAGTGCTGAAGAATTTAATTTTTTTGATAATGATAAGATATAATTTCTTTCAGAAATACCATTTTAATTATAATAATAAGCTTTTAGTTACAGAGATAAGGATGATCCGGTGGATGTGTAACCTTACCAAAAGAGATAAGGTTAAGAATCTAATGGTAAAAAACAAACTAAAGGTAGCGGGTATAATGACAAATTGAGATAGACAAGGCTTAGGTGATTTTGACATATTAAAAGGAGACATCCTAACTCTCTAGTGAAAAGATGCGAGAAAATAATAATTAGAGACTATAAGAGAAAAAGATGAAGGTCTAAAAAGAACTGGGGGAAGTAATCAAAAATGATATGGCTCGGATGGATCTCACCAAGGATTTGGCCCATAACAAAAAATTTTGACGTACTAGGATAAAGGTAAAGAAGCTCTTTTAAAGAGAACATTTGTGTTCTTATAGGTACCATTAGACCATGTCTATTTTAGCTTAGTTAGTTTCATTCTTAGCGGATTTACTGAATTGATTAGCCTAGTCGAAGTTACTCTTGTACGAGTTTTTTTTGTCTGTATTTGTATTTTACCTTTTGGCCTATTTGAAGTTACTCTTATTCGGGTCTTTTCTGGTATGTATATTTGTCTTACTATTTATTGTTAATCTTTGACATGTTCTAAACGTACCTTATTTTGTATTACAATACCTATTTATTATTAGTATTAGTATTTTATGTATCTTTTTATTTATTATTATTATTTTTTCATGTATATACATCCATTTAGAATTTTGTAGTATTTTCATGACGCATTCGCATGTGGATCTATTGGAAACAACCTCTTTTCTAAGTAGGGGTAAAGCTGCGGACCATCGAACCTCCCCAGATCCCGCATCGCAACGGGACTTCTACTAGTTGTTGTTATTATTTTAATTTTATATTAGATTTAATAATAGTTTGCAATATTAGAATTATTATTAATTTAATATATATCAATAGACCTTGATATATGCTTTTTATTTCAATAAATTAATTTATTATATTTTAAGTTATTCTTGTAATTTTTATTTCTTATTTACTATATATCTATTTTATGACGGTCTACTACTAATTGCATCTTTAAACCTTAAAGATATCTTCTTATTGATTTAATTTTCGACCTAATTTTGAAAACATTGTATTTTATCATTAAAAGAAGTAGAAGCAAATGTCTTTATTTTTTGAATAAGTGTTTATAAGCATGCATTTTGTTTGCAACAACAGAATACAATCATGGTAGAAGGGAGGTCAGATCGCTCGAGTTAGGACAGGAAGAAGGCAACTATTAAAATTCATCCAAAGCACTAATACTAAAATCAGCAATCATAAAGTTAAACGATGAGAAGTACCGGGACTTCAGTGTAAACAACATACATGAAAAGGATAGTATACAAATATTTATTAATCTAAAACATTGAAAATAATGAGACCTTTCTTTTTTTTAAAAAAAATAGAAAGACATGAAAAAAAAACATTAAAAAACTTGAATTTTACGTAAGAGTTGCTCCGGACGGATAGTATAAAAATTAAAAACATATCTATTTGTGTCCTCCCCATGATCATTAAGGATTGGTTTTATTTAAAGTTAACTACACCACTTAATTAATTATTATTAAAATAATAACTATAATCACTTTAAAAACTATTTAAGAAATAAATTTTATCCAATTTAATCTAGATCATGATGCTAGTGTAGTTTCTCTGATTCTTTTTAATTTAAGAGCATGGTCTGGGATTTCATTAGGAGCGATGTCAATGCCATAACAAATTGATGAACGGAGCAAGACAAATGGTAGAGGAATTGAAGCGAAATCCTCAAAGTATTAAGACGCACAATCCTTTTAGCATTAATCGAATGTAGACCTCTGTCTTCGTGTTTAGGAGTTAAATCATCAAAACTTTCAGCGCTGCACCAAATAAACAGATCCACGGTCATCAGATCTTTTGTACCATTATTCTGTTTTAACCTTATTTCTATTCTAAAAATGACGTAGTTTTATGTGTAAATGATATCATTTTAAAACAAAAATAAGATTAAAACAAAATAACGGACACAAAAATAAGGTTAAAACAAAATAATAGACACAGAAAATCTGAACCCGACCCACAGACAAAAAAGAATGCAGGGAATCAAGACTTCTCATTTCTCTATGTTCCATTCCCCAAGTCCTTTAGTCTTAAAATTACTAGCACATTTAATTCAATATCAGAGAAAGATATGGTTTCATTTGAGATTCAAAATGAAGGTCGTAAGTGTATTAGCTGAATTACATTGGCCCAAAGCCAATCAGTTCTTCCTTATTCGCTACACAAATGTCTAGTTTAACTGCCACGCTTCAGCGTTTTAACCACTAATCACAAAGGATTACAAGCTATCTCTACAGATTTACGGAAAGCACGAGCATATATTGGCTATCTTGTAGAAATTTTGAAGATCCTTGGCCGCTAAAGGCGCAAAATTGTAGGTCAGCACCAACATCACCTGATGCCAATTGCCATTTTAAGCTGGGTGCCTCTCTCGTATCAAAATGCTAGTATGGTATTAACATAGTGGTTCTGAAGAGACTTCTTCTTTGACCTATGAGGATTATAAGATGGGTCAATGTAAATAGCAACTAGAGAGAGCATAGATAAGATTGTCAATTTATTATCCATCCATGGTTAATATCATTGTCACTTTATTATCCATTCATGGTTAATATTAGACATGATACAGAACCAAGAATGCTTATTTTCCCTTTAAAAAATCTTTACAGAAAGCATACCCAAAAGGATTTGTCAAGTGAATTTCATAATCCACTTAACTAATCTGTGCCTAAAGAGGCACCCTGTTGGTCAAAAGCATGTACTTGTGGTGGATCTGAAGTTTTTATACGTCACATATAGTTAATTCAAGTTACTTGTCACAGATGGGTAACCAGCTTTCTTGGAATCAGGTAAGTAGATATTGCAGATTTCTAGGCAGTAGGTACCAACTCAAATTCAGTTCATAATAAACTGGGTGATTTGATCAACGGCAAATACCTCTAGTCAAATGCGTAGGGATCATCTGCATATGGATTTAGTGATCCCTCTGAGAACAAATCACCTATGTTTGAAGGATGTGAACGAACGCCTCCCTTAATTCCCTGCATACAAAATATTCTTGTTTAAACATTTCAACAATGCATGACTGGGGAAGCAACAACTCACTGTAATCCAAATAATCAATCATATAGATCGGTATTAGCCAAATATAAGGCAATTCTCAGAAAAAGGCAGTTCCAATAAAGCTACATATATCCAAAGAAGGTAATGAGCAAAAACTTCTCTAGCTTATAAATTTTCAGTGATCAATCAGTGCTCCACCAGGAAAAAAAGAAGGGTTTTAGTGAATCATACCGAACAAACAACCCACAGCAGAAAACAAAGCATAACTGTGACTTTACCTTCCCAGTGGTCTTGGGAGTTACCACCCTTGGTGTAATCCTGTTTTCATGCTTTCTTGGGTCCTAATTTGAACATACAAGGAAGTTGG
This sequence comes from Erythroxylum gracilipes, assembly GCA_026413385.1. Classification (NCBI taxonomy): domain Eukaryota; kingdom Viridiplantae; phylum Streptophyta; class Magnoliopsida; order Malpighiales; family Erythroxylaceae; genus Erythroxylum; species Erythroxylum gracilipes. Next base: position 8,328,335 of record JANZLC010000006.1, on the reverse strand, counting down.
AATCAACATGCTATTTTTCTTTGCCGTCGTCTACATAGGCTTAATGGGCTGCCAAGAAGACTGATCCATACCTCAAACATGACAGTACTTTTTGTTTTTCTGCGTTTTGTAACTGTTCTTCCATTGGTAGTTTCAATTTCATATTCACGGCGAGTCACCTACTATGCCACGGAGGTAAGTGAAATATATTTTGTTGTTGTTAGACAATCATAGAAGGATGTAAAAGCACGTTAACTTCAAAGATTGACAAGCATTTCACCTTCTTGTGGTGAGTAGGAATACTTGATACATTTCCTGTGTTGACATTCTCTACTTTATTCAATATTTTTGTTACAGGTGTTTGACCACCCCTTGGGAACTGTTTACCCTACATAAATGCGGTGAGATAAACTGAATTATGTACTTCCTTTTGCTGAAGTGGTTGTACTGGAGGGAAAAATAATTGATCTTCTTCACCTGATCTCCATTCCCTTTCCTTACAAAAATACGCCGACTTCTACAACAATCACTAGGATCTCTCATTTTAATTGATGAAATAGAATAATCCTGCAAAATAATAAAAATCATAGCACACAAGTGAAAGATCTTCCATATTCTGAATCTATCTATGATAATTATTCTACCAGTCATGTGGTTTAGGAAGAATATTGTACTTGCAAACCGAAAGCATGCAGACTTTTGCATTATAGACAGAATTTTCAAAAATAAATCACAATATTGTTTAACGTTATAAAATTATTGTCATTAAACCATAGAAAAGATTAACTACAATTTTTCAAAATGCACCGAGATTAGGTTGAAAGGAAATAATCACTGCGCAAATTTGACAAATCTAGATAGGAAGAAGGCTAAGCTAGTGATCGCAACACCAGACACTAGGCGCTGAGAAATAAATAGCAGTCTCAAAGCATTGTAATTAATCCGTAGGCTCATCTATTTCTATCAATAAGGAACGCAAAGAAGCTCAAACCTTAAGATTTAAGGTTGCTAATTATCCGATGATGCACGGAAATTCAACCTTATAAGAACTTTATTATAGGTGACAAAAAGCAGTGCCTTCGCATGGCAAAATATGTGCAAAAAATGCGAATGTTCGTCGAGTGATGTAATGGAAATGCACAGGCCGCATTCACAGAATGAGAAAACTACAAGAGAAAACAACCTACCTTTTTTGAATTTGCTTCCTGATCAACTTGTGGCTTGTCACTCATCACTTTCCACTGCAACTGTAACAAAGCTCTTTGTCTGTCCTCCTTCAGGATTTCAAAGAACTAACTCAGAGCCTTTTGATAATGTAATGGAACACAGTGCTGAACTATGAGGCGAACCTTGAATTTCTGAAGATCCAACTCCTCTAGGAGCCTCCGGTACTCGTATTCATGCTCACACCTCAAAGCTCTTATTTGAACTTCATGTTCATCTTGCAATTGTTTTATCCTCTGAAAAAATTGTAAAACATTAGCATCTTGTTTTTTTTAGAACTGACATCAGATTTGAACCTGACTATACCTCTTTCAGCTCATTCTCAGTGTGGAGTTGAGCTCGTTTGAGGTCTTCATTGTGTTGATCTCTAAGACTCATTTCCATCTTGTCATGCTCCTGCTGAATGCGTAAAACCTGTGGAATATAGAGGATTTGAAATACTTGGATATGAACATTCAAACAACAAGCAATTCCGGGTCCACAAAAAGTTCACATAACTAATGAATTCATAGAGCAGCTGTAAGGTTGCAACTTAAGAGACCAGCATCAAACTAACACGTGGGAATCTGCAAAAACAGTATATTGAAAGCTTGGCACTGATTTAAAACACTACCAGTGCTTAATGTAAGAGTTAAATAAAGAACTCATGCAAATATCCATGATTGCTATATGTGTCCTGGCATAAAGTTTTCCACTTAGAAACAGGGAAGAGTTCCACCATAAGGTTCTTTTAGTTTTAGGTTGGCAATAACTTTGGCATCCTACCAGAGCATCATTTTCCTCTTGAATGGACATCAACTTTTTTCTTGATTCTTCTTCACATTCTGCAAGTTTCTGGTCACACTTTCTTTCGATTTCCAGCACAATTTTGTCTGCCTGAAATGTCAAACCTATAAAGAAGATGATCCAAGGCCAAAAGTAATGAATAATTATATGCAAAAGCAGACCTTTTCCTTTTCCATGTTAACTATATCATTCTTCTCCATCTCATACTTGTTCCTAATCTCATTGATTGCCTGTAAATAAAACGTAAATATCCACAGTATATGAACTCAAATATTTGAGGTGAATATTCAAAGTCTATGAAATCAAATAAGGGAAAGGAAGCATCTAAAACCTGATCATTCCTCTGAGATAGTTCTTTCAAATGCCTTGACAACTCCAATTGTTTTCCTGCTAGCATCACATCATGCTGTTTCTTTGTTTCTAGGAGTCTGCTTTCAGCCGCAGTTAACAATGCTTGCTTCTGCAAGGGTATACAAAATCTTAAATATCCTTGAAGGCCTTAGCAACTCCACAAATTGATTAACCTATTAACCTCAGTCATTTGATCATTTAACTTTGTCGTTTTTTCCTTGTGTTGCAAAACCAGTTTTTCCTTCTCCTCTATAATGCCTTGAAACTCTGCCACTTGCTTCTCCAATGAAACTATATGTTGCTTGTATTTTTCAGTCTCTTTTCTGGAATTATCCATTTGCTCTGATTTTTTCTGTATCTCTTCCTGTAATTTCTCTACGTTGGCTTTATTTTTCATTTCTAGTGCTGAAATTTGTGACAACAAGTCTTGCTGCACAATGCGATCAATCAAGCTTAGTTTAATAGAAATAGATGCTCATACATACCTATGTACATATGAAAAGGAAGAATCTAAACCATTTTAATCTCAGACAATCTTGAATTTTCTGAAAAAGCATCAATTTTCCTCTCCAGTTTGGAAACCAAGATCTCTGTTTCATTCTTTTTTGACATCAGTGCTGCAGCTTCACACTCAAGTACTTGGATTCTCTCTCCTGCCAAACGACATTCCTCAGAAAGCTGTGTCTTAGCAGTCTCTTGGGCTTTCTGAAGTTCTATGATCTTGTTGTTTAGTCCCAGATTTACGGATTGCAAGGACTCTTTCTCTGACGTTGCACACAGCAATTTGTCATGAAGTTCATTGTACTCTTTTTTAGCATGCTTAGCAACCATGTCTTGCTCATGTTGAACCAACTTAAAGCAACCATCATAGAGAGAATTCAATTGATCAAACTTTTCTGAAAAAGTCCAACTTTTTCTGTCCAGCTCAATCAATTGTGTGGCTAATACATGAACAAAACTTTCAAGGGTTTTGATCTTCTCAATTGACAACGCTAGATTGTCAGCAAGATCATTGTTGCTCGATTCAAGGTCACTCTTTGTTTTCTCCAGATTCTCCCGAATGGTCATCAAACGTTTGATGTCATCTTCCTTCAGTCTCAATGTAAGATTCGCCTCTTCCAGCTTAGAGTTCAGACTGTCAATTGACACTCTGTTTGTCTCAATAGCTGCTTCAAAGTCCTTTAACATAGCATCTGCACAGCAATACATGAAGAAGAGTGCCTTTACCAAACAGTTATCAATATCTAGGACTAGCCTAGGCTCCAACTTCAAAAATATTTACATAAGCAAATTGTAAGATGAGCTATTTATTCTACATCTGAATGTAATATAGTTATCCTCATGTTCTGATATGTTCAAGAAGCACTAATGAGGGGACCACATTGGAAATTTATATATTTGTAAAGTGACGCACTAAAAGTATTAGAAACTAAGTGAGGTGCAATTTTGCCTCTGCAATGTTTGAGGGATTCAGACAGTCAGCCTCTTCCGATCTTACATACCTTTTTCCTCAAGGAGCTTAGTCGTTAAGCACTTTTCTTCCAGGAATATCTTGTTACTTTCTTCTTTTTCAGCCCTGAGCTCTTCCAGTTCCTTTTCCCCTGCATCAGGATCCAACTAATAAATGATGGGCATAATAAGAAGGCCCAACATCAGAGTCCAGAAAACTTCTAAAATGGCTCCTCAGTAATTCTAAAATGGCTCCTCAGTAATTGCCCTTTTAGAAGAAAGGATCGTTACATAAGATTCTCATGACTCAAAAAGTCTTAATTCAATAACCAGGGAGAAACAGTGGCATACGAGTTCTAATAATATTCTCTGCCGAGCCTAGTTTCTCAGATAGAAAATTTAGCTCCTGATTCAAGTTGTCGATAGCATTTGAGCTTGTGGATAGTTTTTCTTCAAAAAACTCCTTATCTTTTTCAGCTGTAGAAGGAAGTTAACAGGTAGTTATCACTGTCAACGAGTCGATAAGAAATCCAAACGCACAGAAAACCCCTACCATTCTGAACTTGATCAGCTAGGTGCTGTAAAGTTTCAGTCAGTTGGTCACAAAGTATCTTAGTTGAAGAGAACTTTGACTCCAATCCTTTCCAGAGCTTCTCATCCTCCTTCTGCTTTACTTTAAGCTTAGCGTTCTCATTAAAGGCATTCTGCAACTTTTCTTCCAGTGCATGGACACTTTCCATTGATTTCTTCAGCTTAGAGTTCTAAATTGAAAATTGTGTATCAAAATAGTTCCAGAACATTGTGTACAAAAAGGTGAAAAATCAATGAAATTAAAAAGAAAGAACTTGTTTCAGTTATGAAAGACAAACTCATGTCCACGCTAGCATACACTTACGCTAGGAGCCCAAAGGTTTTTTTTTTAATATATCCACAAATACATGTTATATATACAAATTTAGATCGATAAAAATTGATAATACCGCCATTTCCAGGTCTGCTTTCACGGAAGCTTGTTCCTTCACCAGTTTCTCTACAGACAAGCACATCAACAACACAACTCAACGCTAGTATTATCAATTCTCCGGTAAACTACAGAAATCACACGAATTCTTGGAACAAACCTGCGGCGATCTTCAAATTAGTGAAATTCCCCATTGAAATGGAATCCGAAGACGAGCGGGAAGAGAATGAGAAATTCTTAGCGGATCCTGAGAAAGACTTGAATTGATCGAAGCTTTTCATGCTTCGAGACCCTAGATTTTGCATCTCGACGCCCAGAAGACAACCCTAGAAATTTCGCGGTCGATTCTCTTTATCTCTCTCTCTCTGAAGAGCTACGGTGCTTTCCGTTTTCGTTCAGAGGAGCCGTTGAAGGGACTCCTTGGAGAAAACAATTTGGGCGCCAAAATGATACGGAATAATTTATATAAAGCGGCTAGTGTGCCACGTGGAAGACTGGCGTGGGATGGTTCAGGAGTTTATTCCGGATTGACTTTTTTATGAGAAATAATGCATCTATCACTTCCCTCCAGTAAAATCTCGATAAATAAATATTCGATAAATTAATAATTTTGATTAAATAATAATTTTTTTCGATCCTGACTTGAGTTAATGGGATAAAATAATAATCTCGCTAAATGTATAAGATAATAATTTAAAAAAAATTCCTTGAGGCCCATTGAAAATATAAAATAATAATTCATTAAATAAGTATGAAAATTACATATATAATTCATAAAATAAAGCACTTCCTAAA
>JANZLC010000006.1:8296548-8308883 GCA_026413385.1 Erythroxylum gracilipes | reverse complement strand
ATTATGTTATGAAATGAGTAAGTTTGGATTAAAGGCTAATATGATGGTGTATAAATATGAAATTTATGTTTAAGTAGTAATTTCATTGTATGTCTTTTTATGTTTAAAGGCTCGGGAGTCATGAATTAGGGAACTCGTATCGAGGATTGTTGAAGTTAAGAGAAAGAATATCTTCTTTTGAGGTGAGTTGGGGAATCATATTTCTCATATGGGATTAGATCACTCTAAAACATGTATGATGGCTTGTATGTGAATTTGGACCTAGGTAATGCATAGTAGAATTTAATCTCCAATAGATTCTCATATATTTGTGTATTAAATAAACAACTTTGTTTTGAATAACTCTTTGCAATTGGAGAGCAACTGATGTTTTATTTCATATTTTTGAGAAACAACACTATTTTTAACAAACCTGCATTCAAAGTGTAAAAGAAAAATGTTTTATTTTCCGAAACTATGTTTTTGAACAACTTTACACTTAGAGTGCAAATGATGACTTTTTATGGCATGAAATAATGGTATCGAACTTACTTATGTACAAATGAGTCATACATGCTACGCGTATATTTTCTCTATTGGCTTAGAGCTATAACAAGTTTTCATTTTATCGGTTAGACCGATAAATAAAGGCATAGTGCTTTACTTGATTTTTGTACTTAATTATTATATATGACTTTTTGTGATTGGTGAGGAAACGATTGGCCAATCGTGTGCTGGGCACAACTGATTATGATTAAGTGACCCCCGTAACCTTGACATTGGTACAAAGTCGAGTCACCGTATCGACACCTTTCTACGGGACTTACGTATGATTCCACACCTAGGGTCTGGACATCGACGAGGTCATCACCTAAGGTTATGACGCCCTTGTTGACTGTAGTTCGGACTCACCTCGGATGAAAGTTGAGCCAACACCGAGTATCGGTAGGTGTGCACATTATTTGGCCAACTAGTGGTGTCACACATGATTGTTTTGGCTTATCCTGATATTAGTTTTCCTATCAAGATTTGATTGATACATATGATGTTTTATGCTTTTGTGTACTAGAATTGGGACCTATGTTCACCGGATGCGTGAGTTAACAGGCTAGGCCTATGGTTCCTAACCAGTATATGTTGAGTCATAGGCTGGGTCTATATATTTTCTATGTGATATATTTTTACTTCATAGGTTATCTACACCGTCTTGGTATGAATCGAATTCTATTTGTGATATATGTTTTTCCTGCTCACTGAGTACCTAGTGTACTCACCCCCTCTGCTTTCCAACCATGCAGGTTAATTTAGTGAGTTTGAAGCCCTGAGTGGATCGTGTGGTCTTTTGACATTTTTGGGGTATTACCACACGTGGGTAGTTTCTTATTTTGTAGTTTTATTGTCTAGTGGCTCATGAACTGTGTTTATGTAGATACGCTTTATGGTTTTGTAAGCTAACTTTTGATTGCCTTGTGATTTGTAAAAAATTTTATCTATGAACTTTGATAATGTTGTTGAGATTGCTTGGAGTTGAGATTGTCTTGAGTGGAGTTGAGATTGTGGACTAGAGAGTCCTGGTGTTGTGGTTAGATTTGAATATATAAGTGCGTTTGAAATTGTCTGTAGGTTTTGAGATTTTCAAAATATGGCCCTTGTGCTGCCCAAATTTTTCCAAAAAAAAGAAAAGAGTTTATATTCAGTTAGGATTGCTTAGTCGGATTAAGGATACCGTTAATGTCCTTACCCCAATTATGCAGCGGTTGTCATAGACCTGATTTGGTACCGAGTTGTGACACATTCAACTTTCGTTAAGAATCAAATGTCATTCAGAAATTCATATCAAATCAAAGCACTTCCAATACATGCCCAACTATTAAACTCCTCAGACTTCAAGTCTAAAATTCAGAAACAATTCACAAATAATTCAGTAATATGGATGTTTAACAATTCAAATCAATTTAAAACAAATCAATCCTAGGAAATCATCTAGGTTGTCTCACAGTACGCCCCTATATGCTATTTCCTGGATGGACCGGCAATGTTTGGAGGTTGACGTTCTAGTTGCTCCTCTATATGAAAGAACCTACACAAATATGATAATTTTCATCAAACTTACATATAAACACCTATATATTCATACATGCACAGTGAAGAAATAAAGCATATCACCTTTCCATATCTAGTTCTCTACACTAATTCTATGCACCATTTCAATGCTACTTCCACTTTAAGAACCATTTCCACAACATCTGATCACTAACAATCCATCAAAAACTAAATAACACCATACCCACAATTTTCATCCCCTTAACGCAGTGTTCAAGAATATAAATATATGTAAATTCCATGATCATGCACTGACAATAAATTAATCAACTTTATTTCAAAAATTCATAACTCTAACAATTTTATTCACTACTTACTTATTGAAGACCTTAAAAGCTTCAACTATCTTCAAACCCTAACTCCATGAAAAATCAAGTACTCCTCTGTATAAACTAACCAACTTTTGGTTTTCCTTAGGTAGAAAAGACAAATACCAGTGTGGTAGAGGAAGGAAAAGTAAAGTAATTTCTCAGAAGGTGTTTGATAAAGAATTTTGTGTTTTAAGAGGAAATTCGAACAAGGTGATTATGAAGAAGTTATCTAGACAAAACTTAACCTTTCAACTCTCAAAGAGCAATAACCTACTTCTAGAAAAAGTACAACAAGCAACTTGACACTTGTCACTTTCCTATGGTCTAAGCTTTAACCAAGTCTCTTTTGAACTAAACTCCATTAATTATATCTTTACATTCCAACTATCTCCAAATCTTCTTTAGGTTTCTTTTCCCCTATTTTCTATAATTTTTCTCCAAAAATTTATTCTTAAATTCTCCGAAATTCACAATTCTCACAATCTTACTAACCAATAATATTTCCAATATAGATAAATTCAAAATTCACTAAATTTCTAAAAATCCCAATTCAATTCAATTATACCCGGAATCATTCATGAATGCATGTACAATTATTTTCATGTCCAAAATTTTCACTATTCACGCATATATGTATGGAAAATTATGCATGGACATGGAAAAATGCATTTCTAAGCTCTCATTAATCACTCATATTTACTATTCTAGCCTCCCACAGGTGATGGGATGTTACATTAAAACTCCTTTTAATTTATCTATAATTCTGCAATTAAGTAATTTATAATCATAAATCATGATTAACGTTTAGCAATGCATCATAACCATCCAAATATTTAGGAATGTCAAAGTGATTTTGATTAACCTTTTTGTGCATGATTTTTTATATAATTCAATCCTTTTATCATACAATGTTCCAATTAGACAGAACATAAAATTAATATCTACACTTTTGAGTCTAATCATATTAGTTCATTGCCATTGGATATTGGTCCAATTAATAACATTTGTAAACTATTTACAAAGCGTCATTCCACCTTAGCCAAGGATTTTACGAATTTATACTAATCGAAAACAACGGAACATTCTCCCTAATTACTTTAGGGTGATGAATCTTATCTTAATCACACAACTATCTCCATATAGTTCATGCTACATTCAGTGACTACCGATTGAACAACTCATGATTAAGTAGGTCATAAGTAGTATCAAAATATAACAATCCCTATACAAGATAACTTGGATGACCTTAAGTCAAAGGATCACTTATATAATCATCACAATGAGAATTTCATAAACATACAAGTAATGTTCTAAATGTATTTATCGTATGTTTAATGGACTTGTTCTCTAATAAGCAGCCGCATGTTTGTTTATCTCCATACTTTAGTGTATAAGATCAACAACTTCCTTCATAAGGAAAAACATAACATGTGCTAGCCTTTTCGCATTATATTAAAGTCTAGTATTAATAGAACAACAACTAGGAACAATTTTGGGATAATACATAAATACAATATGAATCTTGTAATTATAATTTCTTTTGCAATGTATAATTATCTCATGGACTTTGTCATATACATTTAAACATATACAAGATAACGACTGCCTTTAAATTATTTTATCACTAAACTACAACCAAAGCCATTAGCTGTAAGGTATAAACCAACAAGAATTAGCTGTCTTTTGCCAATTTAATTCACGATTATGCCTATTTCTTAATTTTTCATGTCAAAAAGTTTATCATATTATTGATTTTTTATTTAACAATTTTTCTTAATAAAAGTTTATTTTGATTTAAAATTTTGGCTAATTTTTAAGTGATATTTTTTAAATTATATTAATAATCCTCTTAATTATTATAAAATGTTATTTAAATAGTTTTAAGTATTATAAATTATTTATTTATATATTGAAATACTGTAAGTAATAAGTAATAATTACAAATACAATTAGAAAAATTATAATGCACTCGAAAATATATGATCATGTCCTATAAAGATAAAAATACAATTAAAAATATATGACTTTATTCAATAAAAATAGGTAACTACAAAATAATGGACGGAAATAAAAAGATCTTTTTGATAACGACATTTCTAATTTTCTATTAAGTGAGCTTGAATTGTAGTATATTCACTTAAGGTTGCATGTTGTGAGTCTTCTTTAGTTATTTTCTTTCTTTATAAAGGTTGTGTTGATAAAATATATACAAAAAATTGTAATAGTATAAAAGAAATAAATAGGAACACAGGAAAATTTTTAATAAAGTTCAATCAATTTGTGTACTTACATCATTAGGATTAAAGGACATTATTTTCACTATTCAATAATAATAATGATGAGTCAAACTAGAGTTACACAAAAGATGATTTATATGTAAACTCTACCGAATACAATCTTACATAAATTTCCTTTTTCTAATACCTAATATATAAACATGAATCTAATAACATTATTATAAAAATGTAATGGTATAAAAGAAATAAATAAGAACACAAGAAAATTTTAATGAAGTTTAATCAACTAGCGTACTTATATCATTGGGATCAAGGGCCATTATTTCACTATTCAATAAAAATAATGATGTATCAAACTAGGGTCACACAAAAGATGATTAATACGTTAACTCTACCTAATACAATCCTACATAAATTTCCCTTTAATAATACCTATGATTCTTTCAATATTTAAATTCAACCTAAAAATATATTTTCAGATAAAACAGTTTGTCATAAACATTTCTTGAAAATAGTCATATCCTAAATCATGTAATTCACTATTCTTCTAGAAAACGATAAGAGCGTGGATGCTTCCATGTCTTAGGTGATGTTTTTAACTGTATTTATTTTAACATTGACATAAGAAATGACAAACCTATTTTTTAGGTTGTTTATTTCTTTTAGAATTCCTTTAATCCGATTATGTTATTACTCATGTCTTCAACTCTACATTTCAAAGAACACGTCCTAATACACAAGCATATTCTTGTAGAAATACTCTAAGATTGTACGTTTATGAATATGAGTCATTATACAAAAATCTTTGCCCTAGAAAATATACTCTAAATAGGTAAAGTTGTTTCCACGTATAACATCTCAAGAAAATAATCAAGGTCAAGCAATGATTAAACTTCTTTATGGCAACTGTCTTTATCAAGATATTAGTTGCATTTTCTAAAGTGTAAACCTTTTCCAACTAGAATTAACCTAATGCAATTAATTTCATGATCTTGTAAGACCTTACATTTCTATGCATGATCTTTGTATGGTGCACTTGATTCTTTACTAAATAAATGGAACAATATACTCAAACTCTACCTTGATCGATGGTTACTTGCTTCATTAGTCTTGTAAGCTATAATTCTTCTTTAGTAGCCTTAACCATTTTAATTATTTCACTTAAGTTTATATATTGAATCATTGAATTCCAACTAATAGGCTCCTATAAGAGTTAAAATATACCCTATGATAGATATATTATTATTTGAATCTCCTATATAGTTTCAATCCACTTACCTTATAATTAAAGGATTACTCTATTACTATTGAAAATAATTTTGTAGTTCGTCGTACCTCTCAAGCATTTGAATATCCATTTAAGTGCTTCCTAATGTTGTCTTCCAAGTTTTAGCATGTACTTACTCACATGACTAACAACACAAGCCAAGTTTGGCCTAATATAAATTGTCACATATATTAAACATATCACAACATTAACATGTGTACTTTAGACATATCTTCAATCTTTGCATGTCTTTTGGGGCAATTATTAAGGGAAAACTTGAAGTGGTTTGTTAATAGCATGCTCATTGGTTTTACTTTACACATTCTAAACATATTTAACATTTTCTTAATATAATTACATTGAGATAACCACAATTCTATAAATTTCTTATCCTTACAAATAGTATTTTCTTAGTAATACCCAAATCTTTTATCTTAAATACATTTCCTAGCAAGGTCTTTAATTTATTTGCATCCTACATATTCTTTAAAACAATCAAAATATCATCCTTATCTAATAGCATAAAAATAAATGAACATCATCAAGTATTTTAATGTATATACAATAACCATACTCACATTTCATGTGGCTAATTCGAATTATGTAAGAGCCAAACCTTTTATATCATTATCATGAAGACTAATTAAACCCATTAAATGAATTTTTTAATTTACACACTAAATGCTCTTTTATAGGTTGATTAAACCCTTTCGACTTACTCTATATACATTTCTTCCTCTAAGTTGTCATAAATAAAAGTTTTCTTCATATCTATATACTCAATGTGTATATCCAAAATATCTATGAATACTATCATTATCTTGATAAGCGTATGGCTGACTTCTAAAGACAAATTTCATTATAATTAATCCCTTCTATAGTGCATACTCTTTTGCTACTAGTTGATCCTTGAAAATTTTTCCTTCTTTTTTTTTTCATGCTACTGACTTCCATTTATATACTCAATTATATCCTATAAGCCTCTTTCCTTTGAGAAGTTATACCAACTCAACTCTTATATCTAGTTCATGTGCAAAGAATCCATCTCCTCCACCATAACTCTTATTTAGCTTTTATTCTCCTAACTGCCTATAGCTACGTGAAAGGTTGTTGGATCCTTATTAGTAATGATAAGTGCAAAGAATACTAGATCTTCCCAACTATATCTATTTGGTGGATTAATATTGCATCTCTCTCTATCTGTAGCTATAATGTGAGGCTACTCTTCACCTAAAATAGAAATTCTATTTCATGAACTAGAACTTCCAACCTCTCTACATTCTATTCTAATGTTATTTAGTTTCACTTATAACATCTTTAAGTTAGTATGCTCTTTGTTGACCTTTATATATCTACTATATATGTTTGCTTCAATATATACTACTTATTAAACATTGCATCCTTACTAATCACCATCTTCTTTGGTATTGTGTCCTAAAAATTATATCCCTTAACACCTTTTAGATAGCTAATAAAGATACATTTGTTTTATTTTTGATTCAATTTAAACCTCTTATCACTAAAAATCAGTAAATAAGTGGGATAACTAAAGATCTTTAAACCCAAAAATATACCTTATTCCATGTCAAAATTTTCTTTTCCATCCCCCTTATAATGAAATTTGTGATGATCTATTAATGAGGTAATATGCTATGCTCACTGTTTTCAATTAAAATTTTTTAGGCAGCTTGCATTCAACCTCAAACACTTTGCCTTTTGAATTATCAATATGTTCATCCTCTTCGAAACATCATTCTATTGTGGTGTTATGAAAATTGTATAATGCCTCTAAATTTTCCTCATAAAATTTTAGAATTATGAGTCCATGTACTCAATTTTGTAGTGTGATCTTAGGTACTTGATCTAGATGTCTATCTAGTTCTTCACCTTAGCTTTTCATACCTTAAAGTTTAAAAAAGCCTTAAATTTGTACTTCATAATTATATCCAAACTTCTTCAAAAACTTATCAATGAATGTAACAAAATACTAAGATCCATCCATAATAACTCTCTAGTGTAACCCCATATGTCAATATAGACATAATCTAGAATCCTTCAACTTTGTGCTTACTATCTTAAATGCCATCCTAAAATGTTTACTAAACACACAATACTTTTAGAATTCTAACTTATAGCATTTGATACCCTTCAATAAGCTTATTTTATGAATTTATGTCATCTATCATTCACTAAGATGACCCAACTACATGTGTCATAATGTAGTGTTATCTTCCTCATATTCTATTATAGCAACTTCTCCACTTATAAATGTACTCCTTATCAATCTATAGATATTTTTTTGTTGGCTTTGGCCCTTTTATTACAGTCAAGGCACCTTTAACCACTTTGATATTACCTTCGTTGATTTTATAGCAAAAACTATTCATATGTAATGTGCCCAAAGAGATCAAATAAGTTTTTAAATCTAGCACATATTGAATATCACACAATATCATAACAATGTCATCAAATATTTTAATCTTAACATATCTTATTTCGATGATTTCATAAGCTTTATCATCTCTCACCAAATTGATTTGCATGTACGACACAAATTAATCCTCGTTTCGTATCATATGATATGAGCATCTCATATCTAAATTCTACGTGTCCTATAGTTAACTAATTGAAAGATGTAATATGTCTCTTTCACTGCAATTTAATCCATTTTATACACTATATTGACCTAATAACACATATATTTAGACAGTCCTTCTTGATATGCCTAATTTTCTCATACTTATAGCACTAAATTGTCATGTTATACGTGAATTTTGATATAGAACTCCTCCTAAATAAGTCATCTTTCTCCTACTTTTTCCCACGAACTTGATTTCCTCTCATATACAACCCTTCACCTTGAGGCCTTTCACTAGTGTTTTTTCTTTATGAGTTACAAGAAAAAAATGCAACATTTTGATGTTCTATGCTAATTGTCTCTTTATTTAATGAGAGCATGGTCACCATATGTTCATAGAAGAAGGTAGATAAAAAAATTTACTTTATCCTTATATATAATAGTCAACTAAAGCCTTAAAAAATTAATTACTATTTAGTTAAATGCATTGATATGTTGTTCCAAGTTTGATCCCTCCTACATCTTTTACATGTATAGTCTCTACTTCAAATGCAACTTATTTATGAGAGACTTCAACATGTATCGACTCTCCAACTTCTTCTATATCTCTATAAGGGATATAATATTATATGATATGGTACATGACCTTGTCTTCTAAAGACAAAAAGATGGTTTCAGTTGTTCATACTTATAACTCTTCTCAATTTAGCTTATTCATGTCTTTCAGCTTATTCTGACATAACCTCTTCAGTAAGTCTTATTGTGCTAACAAATATTACACTGCCACAAACCAAAATTCTTAGTTATGTTAAACTTCCTCACTTCAAACTTATAACCAAATTCATTGTTAAGTCAATTATGCTCTTGTATCACTTGTCCATAAATTATATGTAGTAGGAATATAATAATATAAAAGAAACAAATAAGAACATAAGAACATCTTAACAATTTGACAATTTTTAACTAATAGATGCTGTTACATCTTTAGGAGGAAGAGTGATTATTTTTACCATTCAATAATGACAATGGTGATATATTAAGCTAGGTTATATGTTAATTCAGACCAATACAATCCTACATTAATTACCTTTTACCATTCCAAACCTATTTTAAATATGATTTTAATATGATATAAAAGATTAAATTCCACCTAAAAATATGTTTTCAGATAATGCAATACAACAAAAACATGACTTAGGATACAATTGTATCTCAAACTGTGTAATTACTATTTCTTATACAAAAGACATAGATATGAACACATTCTTCTTTTAGACTATGTTATTTATTATATCTAGTCATATATGGGTATAGAAACTGACGCTTTTATGCTCCAATTCTTGTACTTCTTCAGAAATTCTTTCTCTATTGAATATGCCCTCCAAGACAACTGTGTTTTGGCCAATATTTCACCTTTATATTCTAGAAAACAAGATAATTGACACAAGGTCATGTACCATGCTATGTCTAGTCAATGAAATCTTATATAAATCCATAATCCAATCACAATATATTGTTTAGTGATCAATTCCTCCTATTCAAATTCTTCTCATCAATACCATATTTTTTATAGGATTTTAGGCAAGGAAGGAATGATGTTAATGGATTTTTTTTAAATTTATAAATGATGAAATTGAACTCAAACCTATAGTGTTATTATTAAAGGAAGAAAGCTATTACAACCATAGTTTCAAGAAAAGTACTTTTTGTTAGAATTTTCAAGTAGCTTGTATTTATGATAAAGAGGATTAAAAGCTAAAATGAGTTTTATTATGGCAGTCACTGTGATAGGTTTCTTTTTTTGTGGCTGTAATTTGCGGCATACCTTTTATTGCTCCGGTGGTAAGATTAAAGTTGGAAAATATAGTTCCTTATGAACAAAGGAATATATTCGAGCTTGTTAAAAGAATTGTAACTTTTATAAGCTTAAAGGGCTTTTAGAAGGGAAATTTCGTTAACATTGTCATCATAGATCCATCTAAAACTGTCGATTTTTGTGCATATTGTAGGAAAATTGGAACGAAATCCGATCTCTCGCACAGTGGAATAAATACAAAATTTTTTTGTATGATTTCCTGAAGTCAATATCATTTAAATTCTATAACATGATTAATATATAAAATATAATAAATCATGAATCATAATTTATACCTTATTCTAAAGCTTGATTCTTTTTCTTGTTGCTACGCTCGAACCATTTCTAAAATTAGCTAATCGCAATCATTGTAGATGTACAAGTGTCTGACCCTTAATAGTATCCACAGTTCTCTCACTGTTGTAGAGAGGATTAGCAAGGAGTGCTAGCTCCCTTTGAGCCTAAACTTATTTATAATATGTTTTAGATATTTTAGTAATTTGATTAAAATAAAATTATAATTTCAATTAAACTTTAATTAGAATTATAATAATTTAATTGAATACTAGTTATTTTTAAATAAGATTCAATATCTAATATTGATCATTGTTTACTAGATATCTCATATTTAATTATAAAATTTCTCAAACTTTACAATCAAATATAACTATATTAAAAACACCTTTTCTCTGTTCAACTTTTTCTTTATGTGTGACCCATTATGTTCCTAACTATGTTACCTATGTATATAAAATATAACCCTAAATTAAGTTTAGGATTAAATAAATTAAACTCCTTTATATTATCTTTAATTGTCTAATTATATAATATATATCCATATATTAAGATTATTGAAGTGAATCACACGTTAATACAATGCTTAATAATGAGATACAAATGCACATGAAGGAGGGGTTGAATTGTGTATTCTTTTCGTTAATCCCCTTTTAGAAAATTCGTTAGTTCAAAGAACTTCGTTCTTTTCATAAAACTATTTGAAAAACAAAGTTGTAAAGTATTTTCAAAAACTTGTATAACAACAACAAAATCGAAAGTTAAGAGTTAAGAGAGATTTCGACACAACAATTTTATACTGGTTCACCCCAAACTGTGGGCTATGTCCAGTCCTCAGATGTCTTTATGAGATTCCACTATCTCTTAAACTTTACACGTATTCTTTGTTTCTGAGCCTCTTCAGGCTATCTGCACAACTTTCAATCTGAAAGGTGTTTCGAGCTTTGTTACAGAAATAACAGTTCTAGTTTGTTCGCACAATATCTCTCAAGAATTGCTAAGCTTTTTAATTTCGCTAAAAAAATTATCAATCTCTTTGACACGACTCGTATTTATAGCCTTCGTCTTCAACTGCTTATTGAAAACTGCTTCTTGATCTTTCAAGAATCAGTTATTCAGTTGAGTTATGTAACTAACTCAAGCTGATGTGTCTTCTTGATTCTTCCGTCTGCTTTTCGCTTTTGCGTCTAGCGTCTGCTTTTCTTTTGTCTGCTTTCACTTCCGTCTG
The DNA here is from genome assembly GCA_026413385.1 of Erythroxylum gracilipes. NCBI lineage: Eukaryota > Viridiplantae > Streptophyta > Magnoliopsida > Malpighiales > Erythroxylaceae > Erythroxylum > Erythroxylum gracilipes. Next base: position 8,297,031 of record JANZLC010000006.1, on the reverse strand, counting down.
CTTTTGCTTTCGTCTGCTTTTGCTTACATCTGCTTTTGCTTACGTCTGCTTTTCACTTAAGCATCCGTCTGCTTTTGCTTTTAGCTTCTGTCTGCTTTTCACTTAAGCTTCCGTCTGCTTTTGCTTGTGTCTGCTTTTGCTTGCGTCTGCTTTTGCTTCCGTCTGCTTTTCACTTAAGCTTCTGTCTGCTTTTGCTTTCGTCTGCTTTTGCTTGCGTCTACTTTTGCTTGCGTCTGCTTTTTCGCTTAAGCTTCCATCTGCTTTTTATTCAAGCTTCATTCCGTTTGCTTTCTTTATTTTGCTTTATTATTTGTTTTTCATCAAAATCATTAATCGTAACATTATTTTGACTTAATAGCTTCCATACAATCGTTGATTGATGTAACATCCCATCCCCATATGAAGAGTTAGGACCCGAAATCTTGGTACATGTGAGCTAAAAAGGAAATTAAGACAATGCATTTTCTTGTTCATGCATCATGT
>JANZLC010000006.1:8269090-8279182 GCA_026413385.1 Erythroxylum gracilipes | reverse complement strand
AAGAACTTTGGAGACAATCTTGTAAAGCACGTTACACAAAGAGATAGGACGATAATCCTTCAGAGTTGCAGGAGATGAAATCTTTGGAAGTAACACAATATGAGTATCAGTAAGTGTGTCTGGAAAAGTACCTCGCTCAAGCCATGCCGTGCAGCTATCGAAGACATCGCGCCGCACGACATGCCAAAAATTCTGATAAAAAGTAGGATTAAGCCCATCCGAGCCTGTGATTTATCCGGATGCATTTAGGATACTGCCCGTTTGAACTCCTCCATGCTAAAAGGCCCTGTTAGCTTCTCATTCTCCACCTCCCCAACCTTTCGTGGAAGTAAACCTACCACTTCTCCTAAAGCATCACTCGACGTCACACTCTCCCCAAAGATAGAGGTGAAATAATCAACCACCATTGTCCCCATGCCTGCCTCATCCCTAACCCATTCTCCCATGTCATTCTGTAATCTCGATATACAATTCCGTCGTTTCCTCTCATTAGCCATCGCCTGAAAAAATCGAGAATTCCGATTGCCATTTTCTAACCAAAATTTTTTTGCTCGTTGTCGCCAATGGATTTCCTCCTGTTCCATAATCCTGCTAAGTTCAAGTTTGGCCTGAGCATATAAGTCACAGCCCCCGCCATCCGTAGTACCTCAATAATTATGAAGTTGATGATTAAGCTCTTTTTTATGTGAGACCATTTCACAATTGCGCTCCCTACCCCACCTTGCAAGAGCCAAACAATAAGAAGCCCTTTTATCAAGAATGTCATGCCCAACACCACTCTGCCAACTTCATTCAACTACCCCAGGCAAACCCTGGTCCCTTAGCCACATATTATTAAATCTAAACTTCCACCGTCTAGCCGCCAATTGCACATCTAAACAATCAACTAAAATCGGCTCATGATCTGAAATCGGGGTGGCTAACGTCGACACCACCCCTTTCAGAAACAAAGCAGACCAAGCCAACGAGGCAACGACTCTATCCAACCTCTCCCTCATCCACCCATCCGAATTCCTCCCCCTCTCCCATGTAAACATATACCCCACACATCCCAAATCATGCAGCGCGCAATCCTCAAGAGCCCCACGAAAACCATTGAACAAAGATTGGGGGTGGTCAGCGCCACCCTCCTTCTCCTCCGCTGACAATAAATCATTAAAGTTGCCAAACACAATCTAGGGATAGTCACACCGTTGCGATAAAGAACGCAACAAGTTCCACGATCTCCGCCTCTGCCCTCTCTCAAGATAGCCATAGTACCCCGTCAAATGCCAATCCCCCCTGTCAGCGTTATGGACAATGGCATCAATAAAATTTTGAGAGTACTCACGGACATCCAAATTAACACTATTCTTCCACATCAGAGAAAGGCCACCACTCTGCCCTAGAACATCCACCAAAAAACAAGCATCAAGACCCACCCTGCGCTTCACTGTATCAACCCGCACCCCATGCACCAAAGTCTCCATCAAGAACACAATATCAGGAGTGTAAGCCCGGCACAAGTCCCGTAGGACACCAACTGCTCGAGGGTTGCCAAGCCCTCGGTAGTTCCAACTAAGGATTTTCATGGTGCGCGGAAGGGCTGCCTTGCTACAGCTTCCGCCGATCCTCTGCTCATTGAAGTCGCACCAGAATCTGCTTGTGAAGAAACTGATGAAACAGGTGTTTGCGTCCTGGGTCGTTTCTTCCCTTCATCTTGCTGAATGGGGAGGGTTTCCTCATGTAAGCCCATCTCATGATCCAACACCGCTGGGCCCTCCCCAACATCTGCGTCTGAGTACAGTACACCACTCCCACTTTGCCTAGGCCCTCCAACACTAGCAGAACCTGCCACACTTCTGTCTTGCCCAATCTGTCCTACCCCAGCCGAAGTGCCTCCGAAAATGTCACCATTCCCTTCCCTCAAACATGCACTCACCTCCTGCCCTCTCCGGCGAATCCCCGCCCGTAAGGAAGCATCCCATGCTAGCTGAAGCTCTTGGCCTCGACGCTCAATCTGAACCATGCAAAAACTATAATTATGGCCGAGCCTACCACAGAGAAAGCAAAAAACTGGAATCCTCTCATATTTGAAAGTAGCATAAAAAATATTACCCCTTGGATCCACAATCTTCTTCCTTCTTTTCAACGGCTGCCTAACATCCATGGCCACCCGGATCCGCATATAATCAACATTACCCAACTGGACAGCCTTAGCATCATATTGGACAAAACTGCCAATAAAATTACGAAATTGCATCGCAATCTGCTCGGATACAAAACCAGCCGGTAACCAATGCACTTGCACCCAAAAATCTGACAGTTCCAAGGACACATTGGCTGGGCCGTCCCCCTCCTTAAGTAGATGTCTATTGAAGGTCCATGGTGTGCCATCCATAATCCGATCTACATCCTCTATATAAAAGAAATGGAAAAGGAATCGCTTCCCCCTAACCTCCGTTATATTCACCCCTTCCATTGGATGCCAAAGGTCTGCCAAAGCATTCCTCATAGCCTGAAAATTAATCTGACTAGCTGTGAGAAATCGTCCTACCAGGCACAAATCATAGCCAACTGCCCCCATACCCGCAACCTCACCAAGCTGCCACTCGTCCTCCTCATCATCAACCAAAGACAAATTCGTAAGCTGTTGATCCATACCAGAGAACAATCACAAAGAACCAAAAGACTGGGAAAGACAAAGCCACTAAGAGCTTACAAACGACATACTTGAAATAAAGAATGAGACTGTGGTGTTATTCCATACTCAAGCCCCCATTAATCCGCCTGCCACTTAGATCTAGAAAAATGTGGCTAAGAAACTAAGCATAACATCAGATCTGTGAGTGCGACCAGTTCTTGTTAACTAACCTTTCACAGTCGAAACTCTGAAGAAATCGAACACTGAGAGTGCCAAGAAATCACCATAAACCTTTAAAGAGAGATAAAGCCACCTTGAATCTGGCAATCTGATCCTCGGTGAGCGTCAATAGACACTACAGAAGAAGAAGATGATGAAAGTGATAGGAGAAGATGACAGCGATGACGATGCGATGATGTTGAATGCGATTAACCCCAGATCTCATGAAACTGCCTTTGGCTTGCTTTGCAGGTTACGGCTTCGTGCTATGTACTCTTGCTCTGCACCTGAATCTGAATGCCGTAGTAGAACACATTAGGTTTGTGTTTTGACGGTGGAGTTCAGGATATCGGTTAGAGTAAACTTGAGAGAGACCAGACTGCCATTGAATCAATTAGGGTAAATCTTAGCGATGACAAAAGGTTCCTCTAAAGGACTTGGAACTATCATTGTCTTGAATTTCAATTGCTCTATGCTATTTGTGAAGTCATTCAACTTGGATGGAAAAAGCAACATCACGCATGAGAGGAGTGGAGCCATCCTGAATAATTATTACTACATTGCAAAGGTTGCAAATGGGGTTTTGCTTTACATCAACAGATCACTTACCTCACCATTCTTTACCATCTCTCCTACTCCATTGACCTCTCCCACAATCCACAACACTCCTAACATTGATTAATTTTCCAAACATTAGGATAATTTTGTAGATTATGAACATCAACTATAAGCCTATAACATATCTTTGAACCATATATTACATACAGTTTTATAGTTAATTAAAAATTAATTATTAATTATTGTGATCTTATGTATCTCACATTCAATCAGTGCAAACTTAGCATTAGTGACAAACATTGATGACAAAACTAAATGGGAGAGGAGAAAACTTCAAAGTGTTAATTTGATTAGGTTCATTAAATTAGTGAATAGTGATCAAGTTCATTTAAGCACAAAATTGAAACCTTTTTCCCCTTTCAATTAGCTCTTTAAATCATTGGAAAAAACAAACAAAAAAAGATCTACTAGGCATTTGGTTTGAGCACGGGGTTGACTATGAATATGAGTATAATAGTAGAAGGGGATGGGGATGGGTATGAAAAATTAAAAAATGATGTTTGGTTTGTAACTTGGGTTTTTGTATTAATACCAATAATGTTGTTTGGTTTGTTGCATTAATGGGAATGAAAGATAATACAATACCATTTTTACCCTCAATAAAAGTGAAAATAATTTGCCCTTCATATGTTTATTGGGGCTATCTCTATATGTTTGTAAAAAAAATTAATCAGTTTTGTTAAGAAATTTTATTACAATTTTCGATGAGCTATATGATTGTTAAATTGTAAAACCAAATAAAAGTAATTCTTCTCTTTATCCAAAGGTTAAGGCTTTATCAAAATAAAAAAGGCATGACTTTTATGAAGAAACAGACATTGGATAAAGATGAAGGGCTTGCGCCTTTATACGAAGGTTAAAAACTGTAAAAAGTGCTTCCATTTTGTTGTTCTTGAAAGCCATGAAGAACTTTACAAAACAAATAAATAAATACCAACGTAGAAGATGATTCACTATGTGTTTTTCTTTTTTTTAAAGAGTTAAAACCATATACGAAAAATCAAATTAAATCATAAAACAATTATAAGGGAAAAAAAGAGCAGATTGGTTTTATGATTCTCGTTCAATCTATAACCATACGCACTTTCACATCATCAAACCATATAGCAGATTGGTTATTCTCATGATTAACTCATAAACCTAGAATATATAAGAAAAAAAGGAGCAAAAGCCCCATTTACAATGAGATGAAACCATGTTCTATCCAGTTCATTTAACATCAAATTAAAACGACGGATTTCAGAAAATATACCTGGAGGCGCAGAACAAAAAATTCCTTCATTGATGAGACGTGATAAGGCAGGATGGGAGATCGTAAGGAATTGAGAGGTGATAAAGAAGTAACGAGGATGGTAAGGCAAAGGCTGGGGATAAAAGAGTAAAAAATAAACGTGATAAAAACTTAGATTGGAATGAAAACTCGATACCTACCCCCTTGGTGGGTTTAGTAGATTCCCAAATTTAATGGGATAAATCCATTCCCCTAGAATTGAAAACTCTAAAGCAAACAATATTTTTTACAATTATTCCATTCCTTCGTTCCCAAACCCTCAAACCAAACACCCCCTAATTAGGCAGTGTTTACTCATGGACTGAGCTAAACTAAAACTGAAACGGCTTGTTTGAATTCTCTAAAGCCGAACTTATATGAGCAACATTTTCACTTCATTTCCTTTTATGTTCATCCACAAATATCCAAACAATCCTCGACCCATCAAACAACTAGATAAAACAAATGAAAACCAAAGCAAATAGAGAGAGAAAGAAACCTAAAACCACATGCTTAAGCAAGAGCGAGCTTCTCTTGTTCAGTAATAGGAGAGAACTGGTGAGAATAATCCCTTTAACAAAAAATTCTCAATCAGGCAAGAGAACACCAGCTATACCAAGTACACAGGTGACATAAGCGATGAATATTTTCTGCAAAGAGTGAGTTCATATCAAGAACATAAACGTGACCAACCAAACGAGGGAGGCCCTCAGAGCTGAACCATTGGGCATACATGATTTAGGCAAATAGCAGAAGTTAAGTGGTTGTTGATTTTTGTTCTACACTAAAGATAAAGCCAGAAAGGAATATTTATTATAAATAAAATTATGATAAAATAATAATTATGATACTAATATTATATTTATGTATTATCTTAAAATTATTCTCAATTATTGTTTTACTAAGACTGAAAATTAATAAAATATAAAAATAGTATGCTTTATGTTTTTCTTATGAAAGAAGTAATAGATCTTATAGACTAAAGTATGAACATGCTTAAATAAATATGTAGTTGCTTTTTAAAGAACAAGTTTATTGAATATGAGGAATCAAATTGGAATATTAGGCTATGAAAATTCTCGATATGATAATTATATAAGTGATCTTTTGATTTGAGCTAATCAAAGTATCTCATAGTGATTGTTAAGTTTTAATACTACTTATGACTTGTTATAGTTAAGGGTAACTTAGTCGATAGTAATTGTATATAACATTAACAATATGGAAGTAGTTGAATAATCAATATAGGATTCATCACCCTTAAGTAATTAGGGAGAATATTCCATTGTTCTCGATTAGTATTGATTTAAAAAATCCTTGACTAAGATGGAGTGACACTTTGAAAATAGTTTCCAAATGTCATCAATTGAATCAATTACTAATGGTGGAGAACTAACATAATTTGACTCAAATAAGGTTGACGTTAATTCCATGAAAAATTATGCATGGAAGGATTAGTCAAAACCAATTGGACGTTCCTAAATTGAGTGGTCATAATACGTTACTAGACATCAACCTTGATTTATCGATATAATATTTTTAATTAAAAAATTAAAGATAAATTCAAGGAGTTTAATTTATCTAATCCTAAACATAATTTAGGATTATAATTTATATCTCCTGCCAACATATTTGGGAACCTAATAAGTCATACACAAAGATAAGGTCAAAAAAAGACCAAAGGTTTTGGTTAAATTTAGGTAGGACCCAAACGTTTACGAACATTCAAATAGGACTCAAATGTTTGATAAATATTTAAAAAGACATGGTATGGGGTCATTAACATTTAAGTAGGACCCAAACGTTTATGAACATTCAAATTAATGACTCCATTAAATATTTTCTACATAAAATTTCATATTTTTTCTTTTGAACCCCATTGCCATGTAGAATTTTTTTTTGACATGGCATGGGGTCCATAATTTCAACAACCACCTAAATAAACTAAAGTTTTAAATCCTAATTCTCTCATTTTGAAAATCCCTAAATTTTTTGTTTCTATTTCAACACCTCCACACGATTCATCTCGTTTTCTGAAGAACTCATGGCTAGGAGTAGAATTAGAGGAGCTATTAAAGAGCTATAAAAGGGTATTCACAAAGCGTTGTCTTTCCTACCGCTTATCCTCAAGGCAACGCTAGATTTTGGCGAGGAGAGGATCAAAAGGAACGGGTTTGTAGGGGTGGTGAAGAGGATTTGTGCTAGAGAAGTTGATAACGTCAGTGATGGTTAGAGGTTGGTTTCTTAGGGGTATTTAAAATGAGAAAGAGTATAAACACAACAATATCAATATCTATGATGATGGAGGCTTTGCCCATTGTTACACTAATAAAAATCAAACACAAAGAAATACAAAGAAATTGAAATCTAACCTAAAGATCAATAACCACTTGTACACATTTTATTTGTGTATGTATATATATGTATATAAAATTGTAGAAAGGTTTTAAGATATGTATATGTTGAGAATTGAGAAAATTAGGGTTTAAAACTTTAGTTAATTTAGAAGATTGTTGAAATTATAGACCTCATGTTATGTTAGATAAATTCTTTACATGGTAATAGGGTCTAAAAAAATCTATGTATTTAATGTAAAGGTTAATTTTCTATTAACTTAAGGTTTTTCTTGGATATTGAATCTTATTCAAGCATAATTAGTATCTAATTATAATTCTAACTAAAGTTTAATTGAATTAGAATTTTATTTTAATTAAATTTACAATCACTAAAATATTCAAAACATATTACAAATAAGTTTAGGCTCTAAAGGAACTAACATTTCCTACCTAACCCTCTCTACAACAATTATAGAGTTCTCTCAACTTGTTATCTAGATACTATCAGAGGTTAAACGATTGTGTGTCTAAGGTAGTTGAGATGGAATAATTTCAAATAAGGGAAACAACAAGAAAATGATAAAGCTTCAGAATAAGGTACGAACTATGATTTATGTTTTATTATATTTTATCTTAATTATTTTATAAAATTTATTTTTTTTATTTTTGAAATTTTAAAATTAAAATTTTTGTATTTATTTTGCTAAATGTGAGATAAAATATTTCCACAATTTATGGAGTATGGTATCCTCTCAAATAGAAACAATGGAAGAGTTAAAATGGTAAGAGATAGATGTTAAAAGAAAGAAAAAGCTACAAATGGAAGTGGTGATGATAATAAAACAGTAATTATTTTTATGTTCAAATGGAGAAGAAGATCGTAGTTTATGGGGAAAAATATAACAATAAAGGAGTCGGACAATATTCTCTATTTTGCACTGTACCAGATGAAAAACTATATAATAATCTATAATACAATACCAGTACATAATACCTGTCAGTACTAGCCAGTATTCTAAATATCTATATGATATTGAGGACCAAATTGTAAAACTAAGAAAAAATAGGACTAAATTTAAAAAAAATCCTTATGTAGATAATATAACTTAAACCTAGTTATCAACCCTTCCCTCTCTTCTCTTTGCCTCACTGTCTCTCTCACCGTCTCTTATCGCTCCAACTCTTGCCATTGTTCACGGTCTCAGTCACTCCAGCTCTCGTTATCCAATCACCTACTCACCATCACTAGCCCCAGTCGTCCTGTTGGGTCCCATACCCATCCATAATCGGTATTGTCCGCTTTGGTATTTTCTAGGTTAGATTCCCTCAACCAAGCTCAGGGTATTTTCTAGGAATCGAACCCTCAACCTCACGGTTTTATAGCTTCCACATGCTCGCTTCTTACCATTGACAGTTGGGTCCGGAAGCGGGATCCAACAATAGGAGTTATCGTAGGGTTGTTTAAATAGCAATCTTTAACTCTTTCTTGACCATTTGGGTAGAGAAGCAATCTCAAGAAATTCAAGATTTGTTAAATAGATGGTGGTTGGGTCGGTCGTGCTAGGCCCAAGCCCAACCTTAGAACGACACCCGGGCCGATCGACCCATTCCCAGATGTTGACCTAACCCCAGTAGGTATTCACTATATAAGTTCACTACCTCATCATGACGCAGGTATGACACTAAAAAAAACCCTAATACTCTCTATTCACAGCCACAGCAACTATCACCAAAGAACTGACTTAGGCATCGGAGGGGCCGACCAGCGATCAACCCTTGGTGTGCCTTTATTGTTTTCGCAGGTATTTCTTGGCTGAAGCTAACCGAACTCATGGATCCAAACAACGGCGCCCAGCCTCAGCAAAATCAGACTAAACCAGTTGGCGCTCACCGTGGGATCGGGCGTCAGGGCACCACGTCTAGAAGCACTCAGATAAGTCAGGCGGCAGCAACAAATCCTGATGTAGCTGCTGTCGCGGCACTTGCACTACAACGAATGGGCTTGCGATTACCCGCCGCCCTTTCACCGATGCATCATGATCCCCAGATCTGTCCTCCACCCATCACCCAAAACCCTAGCACAAACGAGTTGCCCCATTAAACCCAAATAACCAAATACAATCTTCGCATCCGAATGATCAACTACCACCCCAAAACCGAGATCAAGAAGAGCAGAGCGTAGCCCTAGAGGATAACGCTGGAAATAATTCACACCCTAACATCCAACACCTCGTAAACTCAAACCCTCCTGCTCCACAACAAATCTCCCTCACCCAAAGACAAATAGAAGAAGCGGCTGATCTACTAATTCGCCAAGTCTTACAATCTCAAACGGAACAGCAGGAAGCCCCTGCTCGGCAGACAGGTATGATGGCTGATCGCCATTTTGCTGAAACCCTAGAAAAAATCATGGACGATCGAATCAACTTGGCCATGAATTCTCGTCCGACTTAGCCATCAACACAATACAGATCTCCTTTCATTCCAAAGACGAAACAGACGTTGAACGATCAAGTTGGATGGAGCCGATCAGACAATACCTTCTTAAGGGTACACAACCGGTAGAAGCCCTGGGAGCCAAGAAACTAAGGGTAAAGGCTGCGGAATATGTGATTGTTAATGACATCCTGTACAATCGTTCTTATGACTGGCCGCTATTACGTTGCTGGAGCGAAGAAGAGGCAGAACGGGCAATGGCTGAAGTTTATGAAGGAATGTGCGAGAATCACTTAGGAGGCAGAATGTTGGCTCACTGATTGATCAGACAAGGGTATTATTGGCCGACAATGAAGAAAGATTGTCAAGAGAAGGTTAAGCGATGTGAGGCCTGCTAGAGGAACAACAACTTGTCTCATCAACCGACCGAGCAGTTGAAAATTGTGAGCCATCCCATCCCCTTTGCTCAATGGAGAATGGACATACTAGGTCTTTTTCCTCTCTGTCCTGGGAAGAAGAAGTTTTTGATAGTAGCAGTCGAATACTTCACCAAATGGGTAGAAGCGGAAGCGGTCGCCACCATTACTGAA
>JANZLC010000006.1:8234984-8260052 GCA_026413385.1 Erythroxylum gracilipes | reverse complement strand
ACCAAAATAAGCATAAAAATCATAAATCAGGAGTCAACAACTGCATAATTACTAGAGAAAACAGGCCTAATTTATAGCATAAATTTGGTCCAATCAGAGATATAAAAACTGCCTCGGCCCAGTCTGCCCTTCCCTTAGTTTTTGGGCCATAACTTTAACTATAGAGCTTTGGTTTAAGTCAAAAGAGGACTTGGTGGAAAGCTGAGATATTGGGCTACAACTTAGTGAAGAGATCGTGACCTAAATAGAATGGATTCAAGGTCAGAATTAAGAGAGAAGTATCTGGATAGAAAGAGAGTTGCAGAGGGAGAATCAATGGAGTTTTGTCATCAACATTAATTGAGAGTTAGAGAAAATGAATGAGAGTTTCACTCCCAGTCATCAAAAGAAATGAGAGTTTCACTCCTAGTCATCATTCAAGGGTTCTTTTGTTCTCTATTCTTTTGGATTTGCAAATTTTCCTATTTTAATTTCTCTTTGATACAATGGAATTTACTGGTTTGAATTCAATTAATATGAGTATTATTTTCCCTTTAATAATGAGCTAAATTATTTTTACTTAGGGTTTGCATCTAGATTTAATTGAATGTCTTGATTCAATAATTCCCATTAATATATATGTTTCTTAGATTGATTGTGTTTGGTTGAATGCTAAGTTAATAAATTGGCCAACTATTAATCTTAAGATATTAAGTGAAGAATTAAAAGATGAAACTTGATATTGGAACTAAACAATCAATTACCCTAAGAATGAATTAGAAATATAAGTTCTAGGGATTGCTTAATTCGTAACTTCAAATGGTAAGTAATTGTCAGTTTATGAAATAACTAATAAATTTATAGTTGCTAATTTGATTGAAGATAGAATAAACTGTAAATTATATTAATGGAAATTTTAAGAATTTAGGCTTGAAATTGGATCGAATGTAAACCTTAGGTTATCTTCGAAAGGTTTGTATCAATTTCGTGCCATTCATTCTTTTTGTTTATTTTCATAATTTCACAACCTCTATACCTTCTTAAAGTTGATTATTCAATTTCTTAATTTTAATCAAGCTATTACAATTAACAACTTCTTTGTGAGATAACCCTAGGGCATCCACCATATACTTCGATGACCTCGTATACTTACAGGTGACACGTTTAGGTGGTGCTAAGTAGAACACAACAAGTTTTTTTTTTCTTGAATTGCTTTTAGGTGTAGAATTAAACTTATAATTGGAAGAATAGAAATTTGAAAAAGAAATAGAAGGATTCACCATGGTTGATAAAACAACACAGCCCATGAAGGGATATACTCGGTTGGTCATTAGAACAACCACTTCTCGCATACGATTGAGTAATGTAGTGAGAAACTATAGGCTGAAGAGTACTCACTACAATATGCTGTCAACTTTTCATAGAGTGCCAAAATGAAGATCCTTTTAAGTTCATTTGTCATTTATACTCCATGCTCCACATATTTCCATTGCAAGGGTTTTCAAAAGACAAGTTGAATATGAGGTGCTTCCCTTACACCTTGAAGGACAAGGCTAAATGATGGTTAATGATCCTGCCAGAGAATTCTTTAACAACATGGATAGAGGTCTATAATAAGTTCATGAGCAAGTTCTACGCACACTAGAAAAATAAGGAGCTCTGGGGAAACATTACAATATTTGTTCAAATGGATGGTAAACCATTCCATGAGGCATGGGATTGCTTCAAATCCCTGTTATTCCAATGCCCTCAACATCATTATCTGCAATAGCTTCTAAATCAGTTCTTTTATGATCACACAGCAGAGCTATAATACAGTTAATAATGCAGTTGGAGGAGCTATGCAAGAAAAGACAACTAAGGAGACCAGTCAATTATTTGAGATGTTAGGTGCAAACTCTCAATAGAAGAGTGTCAGAGGCAGACATCAAGGAGTTTGACAGTGTGTGTCAAGTGCACTGCAAAATTTACCAAACCTTGCACACTAAAATTTGTAGTTGTGGTGAGTCAGGATCATATCTATAGGGAATGTTCGGTTAATTCTCTTAATGAAAAAAATCATTCAAAGTAAATAAAAAAGGGGCTTTTGATTTTGAAGCAATTAAGAAAATAAAGTAAACTTAAACTAACAAGAACAAATTATAGAAAACATTTGAAAACTATAAAAGTGATGAATATGTGTGAAACCAGTTATCGAATCAATCTCGACCTACACATGATTAAGCATCTTCATTGTTATAGTGCTTTCACATCTCTTCTAGAACTATTTGTCCTAGACTAACAACAAGCTCTGTTAATCCTGATTTTCCCTTAGGTTTTGTTTAATTAAGATATGATCGTTAATTAAACCTAACCATATAAGCTCGGGTCATTTAACCTAGGTTAAGTTATCCCTAATAATTCAAAACCATTAATTTCCACAAATGAATCTTAACATAACAGTTACGAATTATATTGAATATTCTAGCAATGAATCCAAATACAATGATTATGGATTGTATTAGTTATTCTAACAATGGGTTCACAATATAAACAATCTAACGATAATAAGAGTATGATTATCCATACATGAATACCTAAATTGATTAAGCAAAGGATAACCTAAACAATTCCAAGAGAGAGATCCAACATAAACCAAAGATAAGATAAGCTTAACCGTGTATCCTAGTTGTTGATTTAACCTTTGAACCGGTATCAAAAAGTTAACCTTCCATCTTCTCCATCAAGCTTCAAGGATTAGTCACGATCGCCTCTATCTACATTAAAAACCAAAAAGAAATAAAGGAGAACATAGGTCTGGTTGCTTATGTCCTGAAAATGAGTGGTTTCATCCATCACAATTTTTCCTTTTTATAGTAAAACGTAGGGACAGGTGGCACGACTCTCACAGTCATTCATGGCCTCTTACGACCGTGTATGGCCCCTTATGGGTGTGAGAGATGTCTCACACCCGTAAGACACTCTTGCACGGACATGAGAATGGTCTCATGCCTATGCAAGTGATGTCACAGAAAAATGCAAAGAACCAAGGTTGGGGGTGTCTTATGACCTAGTTAGAGAGATGTCACAGTTGTGAGAAATCACTCACGGCTTGACATCTCTCCAACTAGGTCGTGAGACACCTACAACCTTAGTTCTTCACATTTTCTCTCTTCTTCTTTTAATCTTCTTTCTCCATGAAGACAATAGAGTATGAACATTATGAAGATAACTCAATGAGTATACTTTCAAATCACTTTAGCTTTTTCACTTCCAAAATGTTCCTAAAATCAAATATGAGCTAAAGTGTCCTAAGCATTTTAAGACATTAATCACTAATTGTAGTAGATTAAATATATAAAAATTTATGCATATATCAGAGTTAATGAGTTAAGCTCCAGTTTTAAGATGGCTACGCAAATAGTTATGCTGACCAAGGAGGTGAAGATGTTGAATGCTAAAGGGAGCACACAGTTTCTAAACCAAGATTTGTGTGTTATACGTGGCATAATAAGGCATAGTGCTAATATATGCCCATCAAGCATTGATCTATACCACGAAAGGAATTCAACAAAAGGGGAGGAATGATCCTTTTTCCAATACTTACAACCTCAATTACAGGAATCATCCCAATTTGTAGTGGAGGAATCAACAACCTGATCACCCTCAACAAACATTTCAACCTTACCAAAAGGGGCCCCAATTTTGAGGTCAATCTTTTAACCAAGAAAACCCAAAGAAGTCATCATTAGAGGATAGTTTAAATTCCTTTATTCAAATTAGAACTCAAGATCAGGAGGTGAACAACAAGAGGTTTGATTCATTGGAGGCATCATTAAAGAAGGTGGAAACTTGATAAGTGTGAAATGCATCGCGTTTTAGGGTATAGTTTGATATGTGTTTATCTATTTATTTGATTGTTTAGTATGTGTTTTCGGTAGAATTGTGTTAGTTTGTGAATTATTTGTGTTTAAGTGTTTTTATGGGTTAGTAAAAGCATTTGAACTTAATTACTGTCTTTAAGGTACCTTAATGTGTTTGTTAGTGTTTCAGAGCCAACATCGAAGAACGGAGAAGTTTCAGAGACATTGGGGCCAAAGCAACACCCCACGATCGTAGCCTATATGCCACGATTATCACAGAAGCATTGGAGACAGCCCACGATCGTGTCTAATTGCCATGATTTTGAAAAAAGCCCAAGACATGGCCTACGGTCATGCCTTATAGGGCAACAGTCGTGGCCTACGTCTGGAAGATGCGCATACACTTAGAAAAGTCAAATTTCAAGGGATTTTTCAGACCTTTCCAACCCAAAAAAAAAATCCTAGGGCTACCGAGAACACAAAAGGTATATAACGAATAAGACAAAGAAGGAGGTGGATCTTTTAATCATCCACCATAACGAAATCCTAAATCAGAGAACTTTGAGAGATAGATAAAGAAAAGAATGAAGAGAGAAGAGGAAGATGACGTAGACTCGACGTGCTTCCAGAATAATAAGCTCTCCAAAGTTAAGGCCTCCCATAATCCATTCGAGTTCTATTTCTTATATATTTCAGTTTTAATTGATTGTAGAATTGGGATATATAGTTTGACGATAGAATCAAATTGTTGATTGATGTTCTATACTCACCTTTGGAATGTTATTTTTGATTTAATGAAATCTGATTGTTTTATGTGTTTATTGAATTAATTATGGTTTAATTCTACACTTCATATCTTGATAATAAACTGAGATGGTGAATCAAGAAAAACAATTAAATTAGGCTAACGAGATTCAAGTAATTTAATAGATTCGGAATTAAATCAAGTTGGTGAAACTTGCGTAGAGAGATCACGTATAGGTTTCCAATCATTTATTGGAGAACTTAAGAACTGATTAGGTTTTAGATTGGTTGTTAATTGATAGATTATAACTTCCTATAATCTAATTAAGGTTTATTCTTTAGGGTTCAATTATAACTTGAGAAAGAATAATTGACCCTAAGATCGTTTAGAACCATTAATTCGATAATCTTAATCGATTAGGTTAGTATTAAGGATAGATAATTTCCCTTTCTCTCTTTTGGTTAATTCACTAGGTTGAATTCTAGGGTGTGCTATCAATGTTCAATAAATCAATCAATTTTCATTAATGGTTATCTACATTCAATATGAAATTATTAATTGTTGTTCATTGATTGTTTTTGTTAAATGTTAATTGCCAATTGGTGTTTTGTTACTTAATTTTGGTTTATTTGTTTTATTTAGTTCTTGTGTTTAAATTCATTGTTTGCTTAATTTCTATTTAATAGTTTTTGACCTTAGACTTTAGGATTATATTAACCCTCCTCATGGGATCGACACCTTAGGTACTACACAAATGACCCATACGCTTATGGAACATCTAGGTTAAAATATTAAAACTTACATATATCAAAAAACAATGATCAAGTTTTTTGGCACCGTTGTCGGGGAGGCAATTAGTTTAGTTTTATGATTTAAAGCGTTTAGTTTAATTTTTAATTTTTATTTTCATTCTTTCTATTCTATTTTTGGAATTGTGCTCTTGTATGAACACAAGAGTCACGAGAAGTGTTGGACCCCAAAATTTTTTTATTTAGTTATTTTATTAAGCATGATTTAAATTATTTTGAGGTCTTAATAAATTCATCATTTTGGAGCAATTAGCATTCCAATATTAGGAGGATTTATTGCTTTATTTGATGGAATTAAAGTACAAATGTAGTAAGAATGTATAAGGGCATTTGTGGCATAACACTTAAGCCTAAAGGTTATAAGGCATAAATAGAAGGGCATAAGGGTCATTTTATAAGCTTTAAGAGTGTAAATTAGAAGAAGAAAATTGTTGGCATGTTAGGAAAAAGAGAGGCATCGTGGGAATAGGAGAAAAAGAAGAGGAAAGCTAGGGTTGTGGAGATCTTGAAGACTTAAAGCTAAACCTATAAGAATTAACATCTTTTGATTTGATGGATGAGCCTTATTTAGTGATAGTTAGAAGTGAAAATGGGGTTGAATGTGTGTAGGAAGTTGTTGTTGAATGGTGTATGAATTTTTTTTAATCTTCTAGGGTTAATGATTATGTTGTGTTTGTGAATGATTTTGGGTTGGAATGAGCTTAGAAATGAAGTAAGAATGATGGTTTAGGGTTAAGATGGGTTATATTTGAAGGATTGGAAGTATAAAGATAAAGAATGCCGAAAAAACAAGTTTCGGGAGGTTTCTGGACATGTTCGCCGTCGCGCGCTTTTGCCCTCGCCACAGCGAAACCCATTTTTCTACACATACATGTTTTAGTATTTTAGGCATACATTTTTCTGTAGATGTCCAAATTAGGTGATTTTTACTTTGACGTAAACTAGAGACATAGTGATACAACTTCTATGAATAAATAAAGTCTTAATTCAGTCTATAAGAATCTCCATTTTTGGATGTAAGTTAAGTATAGAATATCATTTCAGCATACGGATAGTCCCAACATGTTTGGAGTATAACTTCCATATTTCTGAACCAAAATGAATGAGTTTGGTGTCGTTAGAAACTTAAGAATGTGAAGAACATTTGTCTAGAAGGAAAGTGTTACCAAATGTCTTCATTTACCTAATCATAATGATCATGAAAAAGTTGACCCGAAAGTCTAAGTTTTGAAAGAATTATAATTCAATTTTAGCTTTTTGATTATTGAAGCCTTATGAATTTCCTTTGAATGTTGTTTAAATGAGAACTTGGTTTTTTTATAGGAAACCAAGAAAACTCGATCCAAGAGCATGAGGAAAGACAACATTGAACTTGGATTATCAAGTGATATTAGGTGGGTAATATATTTATAGTTATTGTGTATGGGCAAATTGTCTTGCTTGCTTGTATGTTGTGTGTTAAATTGCTTGTTTTGAATTATGGAAATTGTTGAAAATGCATTGTGATTATGATCATGTCATGCCTTGAAAAATGTCATGGCATTTTGTATGAATAAAAAGAATGAGAAAGCATGATGAGTATGAAAAGTACAAATGTGTGTGAAATGAGTTAAGCATTGAAATTTGACTGTGTTGGGCAAGAGAGGAACATTTCATTAGTCACGTGCACGTCAACATATAGCCTTCTCCTGGCTGTCCGCTTGAGGCCACGAGATCTGAGAAATTAGAATCATTTTATTCACAGTATAAACTTCGATTTATCCATTTTATTCCACGGAACTCTCGAGCCATTTGTTATGCATTTCATTATTGATTGGTTAAGCATGATGCATGATTGAGTGTTATGTTGTGATGGATAAATTACATGACATATTCTTTGCGATGACATCTTGGTAATATGAGTTGTGAGTTAAATTGTTGAGTATTGAATTGTTACATGTATATATATATATATGCTTGTTTGTGTGGCTCGTTGCAAATAGCCATAAATGTATAAGCCACTAAGCTTCGCAGCTCACCCCATTACCTCCCGCTCCTCAGGTATGGAACGAGAAGATCGTTTATCCTTGTAAGGCATCAGAAACTCCAAGATAGTTAGAGACTTTTGTACTAATTTAGTGATTTTGGTTAGCTTTATAAGCATATCAATATTTAGCATCGTTATGTATTTTGTATTAAGCTTTGATATGTATGATGATATGTAAGTAAAGTTTGTTCAATCTCTTTGGAATTGTAATGAGATGAAGAATTGAAGTTTCTTTTGTGTATAAGTACGTTTAGCTTGTTATTAGATTTGAAGGTATGTGTTTGTTTTGAATAGTTAAATGTTGGGAGTTGGGTTTTAGAATTTGGGAGTTCGCCGCGGCGAAGCCAGTCTTTCGCTTTGGTGTACTTTTCCTGAAGGGTGAGGAGCGCTTCCCTTGAGAGTTCGTCGTGGCGAAGCCAAAGGTTGGCCGCGACGAACTTCTCCTCGCCGTGGCGAACGCGCCACTTTTTCACACTACCGATCCTTCAAACTTAAATCCTTTCGACCCTCCCCTCGCGTGATCCTTACCGGACGACCTCAAGCAGTCGCCTCGGGATAGGAAACGGAACCCGGGCCTAATATATGATGGTTGGATAAATAGAATACATGGGCATATTATCAATTTTTTGGTTTATTTTAAAAAGGGACAATGCCTTTTAAATCTATTTATGCATCTGGCCTTAATAGAAATGTTGATACTCTGTTTCAAATATTTGATGAAATTGTGAATGAAGTTGAGCTAGAAAATATTGTTCAGTTCATTACCAACAATAATTTTTATTATAAAGTAGCTAGAAGGAGATTGCAAAGCATGTATAATTCTTTTTACTAGACACCTTTTACTACACATTGTATTGACTTAATGTTGAAAAATACAGAAGATGCTTGATACTTTCCTGTCATTGATGAAACTATACAAAACGTTAAAAAAAAGTGACAAAGTTCATATATAATCATGCATGGATCTTGAATCTAATGAGCTACCTATTAATATTCGTCAAAGAGAGAAACTTAATCCAAGTATTTTTTTTACTTTTGTTACTTGTTGAAAATTAATCATCACTTTATTTTGTATATAGTGTTACTTCTGTTGTCTTGTCATTGCTTGGTAAGTCCAATTGGAAAGAAATGTTCTAGAATTATAAAGGTTTGCAATTCAAATTTTGAGTTGATATGTAAGTGCAACAGGAGGTGAAAGGAATTAGAGCACATTTGAATTCATTCATTCCAATAAAAGAAATAAATTGGACCACAAAATATTAAATGGCTTGGTCTTTGTTAGATATAATTTAAAGCTTCTAGAAAAGCATGTTATTATCATTTATCATTACTAAATTGAATATAAATTCTTGCAATTTCTTCATAATTTTATTTTATTTGTTTACTAGGACTCTTAATAGAAAAAATAGTAATATAGATCCAATTTGCCTTGACCATATCAATCTTTTAGCATATTGAGTTTATAAAGAATTGAGTTTGATAGATGAGAGTGACTTAGATGATAATCTTGGATGGAAAAGTATTGATATGTCATTTAGTGCAAAGAATTTAAATGATAGTGATAATAAGTTTCCTTTTAATAATAAAGATTTTATACTAAATGAGAATTGAGGTTAATGTAATTTAAGTGGATACTCAATTAAATGAAGTTCCAAGTTTTCATTTCATCTCTTCTTTTAATTTCACTTATATTTTATACATATGTTAGATTCTATATATGCAATATAAATATAAAACTTCTAATTGTAAATATTTTTGGTTCAAGTTTTACTTCTAGTTGATTGTGTTCCTCACCACAAACTTTATTGTAATACTTATAGAGCTAGGGAATTTTATTATTTTTTTCTATTTGATCTTTTGATGTAGTTATTTTTTATTATATGATAAAATTGTAACATTTTAAGTATTTTGTAATATTCTTAGTTTTATATTTGTATGATGATTAAACAATCTTTTTTATGTTAATTGTGGTTTTTTTGGTAAATCAAAAGAATTTATACGATATATAAAAGTTATGTACATGCTTCAGGTTACTTAAGCAGTAGTCACTCTACTACAAAATGACCAGAATTAATACATTTAGACCCTATGCATTTGCTACATCAGTAAAAACTAGTTGAGCAAAAGCTCCTTTGCTACACAAGGCAACTACCTTCGGAAGCTACATAACTTCCTTACATCTCTTACAACTGACAGAACCATCATCATCCCTCCTACCAAAACCAACCCAAATACCCTTCTTGCCATAACGCTTTTTAATCCTCAAACAGCCAAACTGTACAATCCAGTCAACTACATAACAACATAAAAGGAAAAGTGGGTACTTTCCTGCTGTGGATTTCTTGTGGCCGCATCATTGCTTTCTGTGAATTTACCTTCCCTTCTTCTCACTTGAGAATCCAGGAGAGTTTATGTCCCTCCATTTTTACTTTCCTGTCAATATTCGAAGGGTGCTACTTCCTTGCTGCTTGGCTCACTACTAACGTATTTGATGCATCTGTGATGCTATTGACTTGTAAACCTAAAACCAAAAAACTTCAGATGAATTGTTAGTTTGTAAATATCTCTTACCTTTACCTTCTCTCGGTGTTTGAACTGAGAAGCTCCATAACTTGGAAGATCACTCTGGAGTTTAAGCTCCCCCCACTTCCAAGGCTTCATCTTTGAAGGTTTGGGTATTCCTTTCTTTCCATAGGTTGTAAACAATAACTGAAAGGAGGCAAGGTAAGACATTAAGGTTAAGGGTTTGGATATTTGGTTCCTGGCTTAGCCAATTGGGAATGGAAAGGAGGTTTATCTAATTTGGAAGGCTTAATTGGAAATGATTAAGGCAATGTTCCCAAGCAGATTTGGAAAAGTAACAATCAAATAAGAGATGTTTTATAGTTTCATTAACCTTGTGGCACAGAGAACAATAATTTAAGGTGTGAAAGATAGAGTAGTCTATCCCTGGTTTGTAACTTCCTTAGGAATGCCAACCATAGTATGAAGGAACTCTTTAGGCTATTCTTTTTATGCCAGACTAGGTTATACCAAGGGACTTTTGGAATGGGTGCTCTTAAAAAGGTATAGGCTGAGACATTTGTGTATTTTTTTTGAGGGAGTGGCTATCCATTCCATACAATCAGGATTAGAGGTGTTGGGTTGGTACAGTAGGGGCTCTGAGCTTTCAAGGATCTCAACATTTGCTTCTTGCCAACACCACTCATTATTTCTGATGACTTCAGAAACTTTACTGCCATATTTAAAACCGATCCATTGATTACTCTCTGGGTGGAGAGGTGCTGTAGGATTCCTCTTGGATGCCAAGGGTCCTGCCATAGGAGGGTAGAAGTACCATTTCCTATCCTAAATCTGAATGTAATTAGGTTAGGCACTCCAGAAATTTTTCCTTCTAAGAATGATTTATGAACCCACTTAACCTATATAGCTTCATTGTCATTGAAAAAAAACCAAATCCTCTTTCCTAACAGTGCATTATTCCAAGTAGGTAAGTGTTTGATCCCTAAACCCCCTTCCTTTTTGGTTTTACAAATGTCTGTCCATTTGACCTTTGCATCAGATTTTAAATCAACCTTCCCAACCCAAAGAAAGTTCCTATGTTTTGCCTCTATCTCCTTTAGAATGGGAGAAGGAAGGATAAAAAGAGTAGACCAATAGACTTGAAAAGTAGAAAGCACTGAAATGAAAAATTGAAGCCTACCAGCATAGGATAGGTATTTATTGGTCCATTTGCTAATCCTAGCATCCATCCTCTCTAGTAAGGGAAAGCAATCCCTTCTAGACAATCTTCCTGTCAAGAGAGGGACTCCCAAATATTTTATGGGGAGACTCCCTCTCTTGAGACCCGAAATCCTTTCTATCTGAAAAGTCAAATGGTCCATGTAAGGGTATAAGAAGAATTGGCTCTTAGAAGGGTTCATGTCCAGTCCCGAAAGCTCTGAAAAGGTGCTCATACACTCTAACAGAGATTTAACAGAAGACAAGTCAGCATGGCAAAACAACATCAGGTCATTAGCAAATAAAAGGTGAGTGATTTTAAGAGATTTGCACCTCCAGTGATACTTGAAAGAAGGGTTCCCATCTAGACTCGCATTTAGACTCCTAGAGAGGACTTCCATACAAATAATGAAGAGAAAAGGGGATAAAGGGTCTCCTTGTCTTAAACCTGATTTCCCTCTAAAGAACTTTGAAGGTGATCCATTGACCAAAATTGAATAAGAAAGGGATGAAATGCACTCTCTAATCCAATCAATGAATTTTCCAGGAAAGTCCATAGCTACTAGGACATTCAGGAGGAACTCCCATTGTATGGAGTCATAGGCTTGTTAGAGGTCCACTTTGAAGGCACATCTCTGATGGTTATTTGACATATGGTAGTTCCTAAGAATTTCTTGAGCCAACAAGATGTTATCCCCTATTCGACGATTCTTGATGAATGCACTTTGGTTTGGGCTAATTATATGAGGGAGAGACACTTTCAATCAATTTGCTATAATTTTGGAAATCACTTTCTAAACTGTGTTACAACAAGAAATTGGCCTGTAGTCTAACACTGTGGAAGGGTGATCCTTTTTTGGAATGAGGGAGATAAAAGTATAATTGAGTTCTTTTATGAGCTTCCCATGCCTACAGAAATTTTTAATAGCAACAGCCACATCCTCTCCAATGATAGGTTTTTTAAAAAATGAACCCATTAAAACCATCTGGGTCTGGGGCCTTAGTCGAATTGATTGAAAAGAAAGTCTCTCTTATCTCTTGAGCTGACACTTCAACAATAAGGAAATTTGAGAGGTCTTTTGGTAAGGAGAGAGGGAAGAGCTTTTCCACAAACTCTTTGGAAGGGGGAAGGACTCTATTATTCCCTATAGACCCCTAAAAAAGATCCAGAAACTAGTCTTGAATCTCTTAGAGATCTACAATTCTATTCCCATTACCCTTAATTAAAGAATGGATATTGCTTCTTTCGATTAGCCAAAAGGGACTTGTGGAAAATTTTGGTGTTCCTATCCCCTTCTTTGAGCCATTTGATTCGGGAAGACAGCTTGAGGAAAGATTCTTGATCATCTAAGGCTCTAATTAGTTCATTAATAGCTTCGGATTCCCTAGCCATCAGTTGGGAACAATTAGGATCAATTCTCATTTGGTCCTGAATAATATTAAGGGTATCATAACATCTCTCGACTCTGTCATTCACATCACCTACCTGCTCTACATTAAGAATTTTAAAGGCTTTTTTAACCAACTTAAGCTTTGACACTACACAAAACATTAGAGTTCCCCAAACCTAAGAGGACCAAGCATCCTCCACTGTCTGAAAGAAATTTGGTTGATCAACTAAAAAGTTGGAAAACCTAAAGGGCGAGGGTCTCTTCTGCTGGCTTGTTAAGGACCTAACCACTATAAGAGAGTGATTTGATATGTTTGGATTGTGGATGACACTATGAGAACCGGGAAAACTAGAGCTCTATGTTGAATTAATGAGTGTTCTATCAAGCTTCCTAACAATAAAGAGATCTCCACATTGCTTATTATTCCAAGTAAAAATTGGACCACTTGAGTTGAGATCAAATAAAGCACAATCCTTTACACATTTCCTAAAATCACTCATTCCATACATAGCCGAGGGACTCATAGGTTCTGCCTTATGAGAGAACAGAATCACATTGAAATCCCTCGCTATTAACCAAGGATGATTCCTAACAGACAGATAGATACTAGACAAAGCAGACCAAAGGTTCTTCCTATGATTGAGATTATCCGAGCCATAGACACACGTCACAAAGAAGGAAGAGGAGCTATTTACGGGAGTCACCTTTATGTGAATCAATTGATCATTTCAGCTAAGCACTAAACAGAAGAAATGATATGGGTTCCATATTAACATTATCCTAGCATTTGTAGCATGATCAATTTTACTGTAATAAAGCCATCTAGGGAAATCGAGGAGAACATTTTATCCAGAAATGTAGGGGCCCTTATTCTAGTTTCAATCAAGCAAACAAAAGAAGCAACTAATCTCTTAAGACAATCCTTCACTGCTAATTGTTTCTTTGAGCTATTTAGCCCCCTAACATTCCAAAAAACAAAATTCATAGCTCATACAAAACCTGAACAGTATCTTACTTCTGTTTCCTCCTAGATTTCCTACTTGATCTTACTGTGAAATCCTCCTGTCCCTCCCTTTATACCAGGATTACTATGAACCAATTCATAATTAGAATGTGAAATTGTACCTACTGGATTCACAACAAGAGGGTCCCCAAGCTCTATAATCGATTCCCCTTCATTCTGTCGAACCTTGCTTAGTATGATAGGACTGCATGAAGAAGTAGCTTCCTTGTCTCCTTGTATTTCCATCTCAACCTTTTGGTCCTTCTGTTCTGGTCCTTGATTCTTATTTTGCTCAGTTGGGATCTCTGGGATGTTTTCCACCTCCTGACCTTGAATGGTTTCCGCTGTGGGTGACTCCTACTCCTTCCTTAACTGGTTGATACTTTTAGGAATTGTCTCCTTCTATTTCTCCAATTCTTGTTGGAGTCCTGTCTCAAACAGCCTCCTTATAGGTGCCCATTCCTTCTTCTGTACTTAGTGCTTAGGTTTCCACTCACATTCGATCCTAATCTCCTTAAAGTCTATATTCCTTTCTTCATTGTAAATTGCCAGTTGGAAGGAAGAGGGCCAACTCCTCTGTATTTCTAGCTGTACACACATTCTGGCATAAACTATTTTGGACATCCTAGCCATCTGGGTGTCCATGAGTAGTGGATGTCCTATGGCACTAGCTATACGTCCCAAACCTTCAGTACTCCAATATTCAACTGGTATATTATAGAATCGTGCCACACCGAAGCTGACCTCACCTCCTCTTGCTCCCCACCATTCAGACACCATTTTCTCATAAATAGAGGTTTACCTTAGATATGCCAAGGCCCCTTTTCCATAAACCTATTTATTCCTGCCTCGATAAAGAACCCTATTAGAGTTTGTCTGAATTGTGCTGCTCCCTTCCTTGCTCACTCAGGTGGTGGAATTACGAAGATTTGGTTCTCCTTGACCTCCGGAGGATAAAAGGACAGAGCCTTATCCTTCGAGGAGTCCACTATTCCATCCGAGACAACAAACTTCCATGTTCTGATGTTCTCCAAGGCTTTTACCTCCGGGAGTTGTGTGGCAGTGTCTAGTAATGAGGGCTATTGGGACAAGGGGATGTTTGTTGTAGAGGTGGGATTGAGGGAGGGGGGCGATTTGGACAAGGTGTTGTTTGTCTGGGGGGGAGGGGTCGACGATGTTAGGGTTCTGGTTTTGGTTTCCATTAGGGTTAGAGGATTTATGTTGGGAGGTAGGAGAAGAAGAAGGGGGAAGAGGATCTAGAGGGGTATGGGTTAGGGTGGGTGAAGCAGAAGAAGCCATAGAGGAAGCAAACTCACTGGATCTCAGAAGTTATGGTGCTCACTCTCGCTCTCGCGCTCGCTCTCACTCTCTGTTTTCATCGAAAGTACTTTTAGGAATATTGTCATCAAATCTTTCATATTAGTTTATGGTTATTATTTATATGTGCAATATGTGAAAAGTAATATTAATAGAAATAAATAGATTATTGTTATTTCATATTTATATTATTATGATTTTTAGAGATATGGTTAATATAAAATTAAAAATTATATAACACAATATTTGAAAGATTATTTTGTAATTTTATAAAATAAGAATTATTTTATAATTTTTAAACATATCAGAAATAATACTCGATGTTGACCATTATCGGTATAGTATCGTATTAAAATTAAATTCGATATGGATACGATATTAATATGGTATTTATAACATTGGAGTTTGTCGTTGGTGAAAATCCGAAAGGATGTAGTTTTGTAAAAATCTAGTTCAGCCGCAATTGCTTTAAACTGTATCTATCGATTACTTGATATAAAGCAACTGTGTCAGCAACTTTTAATTTTTCAGCATAATTGAAAATAGAAAAATTAAACACGAAATAAACAAATCAACATATGAGATTTGGTAATGCAGTTCGACATATTTATCTACGTCTGCAGGACCTTCACCCAACTTAATCACTTTCACCAAAGAACAACAATAGTTTTACTCAAGGCATTACAGAGCCGACTCACCCAACTTTTGAGTCTATCTCGCGTCCTCACAATTTGTGAAAGTAAATCACTCCTAATAGCACGACCATCTCATGCTAACCTTAATAAAGGATTTTCACAACAACGTTTGACAATAAAAATAATAATTAAATTACTCAAGTGATTTAAACAATGACAACACTTGAGATAGAAAACAACTCCCCTAATAATGTAGCTTTGTCAACGAAAGAATAAGAAGTTGTTCACCAAGAAATCTGCTATGAAGCTTTGATACTGTCACTGAAACATCCCATGCACAGCAGCCATGAAAACTCAACAAAACAACAAACATTTCATCACTGAAACATTAAAGAAATGGAGCTATAAAAACATATAAAAACAACTTGAGATTTTCACACAACCCAAGGGAAAACTCAGCTGCCAGATCTGGATAAAATTCCTATAAAATCAGTTGTTAAAGATAACTCAAGATCCCCAAAAATGCAGCTTCCAAATCACAATATGCTTATCATTTTTTCACCCAAAAACAACAACAATATAGCCCAAAAAATTCACAAAAATAGATAGAGAACACAACTATCCAATGTAGATAATGTGACCAAAAAATTAGCTTCCTTAGATAGATAAAAACTACCAAAATAGGTTGTCAAGAAGAATCTAAAAATCTACATCTTATCTTAATCAAGATATGGTAATTTTATTCCAATTAAATCCTATCATGACTAGGATTTTATCCCAAATAAACCTTATCTTCAAAAAATCGCACATAATGTAGAATACTCATTATAATAATATTCCTCAAATAATCAAAGTTGTCCACTTACAAATAATGCCCAAAATATCATAACATATATCTTAACAATCGCCCCTTTTTGACATTATTTGTCACATATCGAAACTCTCCCTTAAGAAGATAATTGGATACACAACATCAAATTCCAAATAACATTAAGTTCACATAACATCAAGTTCGTCAAGTTCAAGAAACATACAAAGAACCGATAATCCCAGATAAATAATTATCTAATCATCCAAATTTCTCCCATAAGTAAGACAAATAGTCACGAAAATACCTTGAAATCTCTCCCAGAATTGAACAGTCACCAACAAAGCACAAATATTAGATGAAAATAAACAATCCTATATCTCCCTCTTAGGACAAAACTATGCCAAAACGAAGAATGCCTTCAGTGCGATCAATCTTAGCGAATAAAGAGGCATAAAATCAGCGGTAGGTGTAGTGGAAGAATCATAAGCACATAGTACAACAACAGAAGACCTAGATAACAATTTACTACCACTCAAAATACTAGCCAACATATCATTACTCATATTAAAGCTATTTGCATATGACTAATTAAAATCATAAACCCTAAAAATGCATTTAATGAATCATAATCAAACTCAATCAATCTTCTCCTCACATAAACCTTATGAAAGTATATTGCCCAAACTTATACAACCTAAGATGTAGAGAGAAACAAAGATAAAGCTTGAAAAATTAAAATCATAGAAAACTTGAATCTTCCTATAGGTCTCCAATCAAGCATCAACATTTTCTTGACATAACTCCGTAAATCAAAATCCAAAAGTAGAATTCACAAATCATCAAGCAGAGCCTCATTTTTACATCAAATCTACTATTTAACAAG
The DNA here is from genome assembly GCA_026413385.1 of Erythroxylum gracilipes. Classification (NCBI taxonomy): domain Eukaryota; kingdom Viridiplantae; phylum Streptophyta; class Magnoliopsida; order Malpighiales; family Erythroxylaceae; genus Erythroxylum; species Erythroxylum gracilipes. The sequence goes on along the minus strand of JANZLC010000006.1, from coordinate 8,242,891 downwards.
TAAAGAAAAACCAAAGACACACTAATCAACAGAACCTTAGAAAAGCCATAAAAACTCAAAAACCCTAGATGTTAACTCCTTCAAACCTCTTTCTTTTTTTAAATAAAAAATAACATTAATATACTTCAAAAATGTAAAGCACATAGTCCCATTGTCCCTAAAAAAAATTCAAACCTAGCTTTATTCCTTGTCACATTATCTCTATCATCAACTGTCTGGTTGGTTTCTTATCTAAAGCAAATGACTGGTCCTTTATTGGAATAGTTTCTTTTCCAATACCAACTAACTGTGAATCTGGATAGGTTTTGATTTTAATTTCATTGCGTCTTTGTTCAGATTTTTTAGTTTGATTTTAAAGGTTTTCTTCTACCACCATGTTTGTTGTTAGATCATTCACACAAAAGGGTCCCTCTCCCAATAACTGTGCCCTTCTTTCCATCTCCAAAAGTAATGAGGTCATCCATACAACTTTGATAATCCATCAAGTAGCTTCTTTCACCCTTTGTAACCCAAGTATGCTTTAGTAACATTGATTGTTGCTGAAAGTTCATCGAAGAATGTTTACATTTTTTGTTTTGAGTCCTCTGAAATTTCATTTGTAACAACTTGTAACAATTTGGCCTTATGTTCTTATTTACCCCACAAAAGTGATAAGTAGGTATAAATTTGTTCCTCCTTGAAGTTTCTCCTTGGACAGATCTAGCCGCACCATTTTTCTCATCATTTGACTTAGAACATTCACCTTTATAGCCAATATCTTGAAGGTCTCATTTAATCTTACCAATTTCTAATAACTTTTCTAACTTTTCGGTACTTCCATTTAACATTCTTGTCACTTTTCTGCACTGACCAAATTCAACTTTGTTTCATCAAGGTCATTTATTGTAGATAACAACTTCTTTTCTAGATCGTGAATAATGGTCTTCATGGTAGAGTTTTCCTTCTTTAACTTATCATTCTTCTAGCATGTTTGCACTCATTTAGCATATGTTAACTTATAAGCTTTGCAAATATATGCCCTTTTGTATTTCAAATCACTATCGTCACTATTATAATCTGAACTAGAGCTATAGACTGATTTATCTGTGTTTTTCCTGAAGTCTTGGACTGATTCTTCTTGTTTTTTTCCGTTAGTTTCTTCTTTAGTTATTGTTAAGCAAGCAACTAGACTTCTGTTATATAAAGAAACTGATGCAACATTATTGCTCACAAATTCCTCTTCACTACCATACTCACTTTCAGATTCGTTCTTACTTCAAGTACTTATATAAGACTTCTCTTTTCTCTTCTTCAAAATATTAGCACATTCCGCTTGCATATGTCCGAAGTCTTGACATTCATGACATTGAATTTTCTTCACCTTTCTTTCACCCTTTTGAATTTTAGCTTGTTATTTGAAATTATTATTTGATGAGCTCCCACCATTATGCCTAAACTAGAGTCTATCTTTCTTCAACTTCTTTAACCACTTGCTGAAATTTCTTATCAATAACTACGTATCCTCATTCTCACCGGATTCATCTCTTAAGTCATTTATGACTTTTCTAACCTCAGCTTGCAAAGTCAATCCTTTTTTCTTCTCTCATTTATCTCTCAATATGTTCATCTCAAAGTTGGTAAGAATCTTAATTACCTTATCCAAAGATAATTCATTGATATAATGGGCTTCTTCTATGGCTGCAATTGTCGGTATAAATCTAGGAAGCAGTGATCTCAATGTTTTCTTGACAAGTTTCAGATTTGAATATTTTCCCCAAGTTGATGTGCTTAGTTGGCAATGTCATGCAGCCTCTCATGGAAGTCTCCAATAATATCGCTTTCATCCATCTAAGCTCTTCAAATCTAGTGGCCAACATCTAAATTTTCAAAGCTATTACAAATTTTGATCCCTCATGTTTGTAGAGTGCCTCGTGCTTCTTTTGTCAATTCATAGACTGATATCATACTGAAATGTCCATCATCTACAATAATGAAAATTGCATGTATCGCTAGAGAGTTATCAAGTGCTTCCTTTCAGCCCATGTTCATTCAAATCGATTTTTAAGTATCACTTCATTTTTTCCATTAATCGTCATTGGATGCGAAACATAGATCTGCACCAACTTGACATACCAAGTTCTGATTAGGTGACCCAATCTCTGATACCAATTGAAAATCAGGAAGGACATAGTTTCACAAAAATCTAGTCCAGCCATAATTGCTTTGAACGTGTATCTATCAGTTGCTTGGTATAAAGCAACAGTGTCAGTAACTGTTAATTTTTTTAGTATAAACAAAAACAGAAAAACTAAACATGAAATAAACAAATCAAGACTCGAGATTTGGTAACGCAGTTCGGAACACCTCGCCTACATATGTTGGGCCTTTACCCAGCTTAATTACTTTCACCAAAGAACAACATTAGTTTTACTCAAGGCATTCTAGAGCCAACTCACCCAATCCTTGACACTATCTCTCGTCCTCATAACTCGTCGAAGTGAATCACTCTTAATAATACGACTACCTCGTGATAACTTCAATAAAGGATTTTCACAACAACGTTTGACAATAAAGATAATAATTAAACAACTCAGGTGATTTAAGCACTAAAGACATAAACAACGACAACACTTGAGATAGAAAACAATTCTCCTAACAATGTAGCTTCGTCAATGAAAGAATAGGAAGTTGTCTACTTAGAAATTTGCTATGAAGCTTCGATATTGTCACTGAGACATCCCACACATAGCAGCCACGAAAACTCAACAAAACAACAAACGTTTCATCACTAAAACATTAAACCAATGGAGTTGCAAAACCACACGACAACTTGATTTTCACGCAAAACCAACAACTTGGACAGCCCAAAAAATCACACAATCCAGTAGAAAATGTAGTTGCCAGATCTGGATTGAATTATCGTAAAGTCAACTGCAAATGAAAACTCAAGATCTCCAACAACACAACTGCCAAGTCACAATGTGTTTATCATTTTTCACCAAAAAACAACAACAATACAACCTCAAAAATTTTCGCAAATAGATAGAGAACACAATTGTCCTATGTATAATGTGACCAAAAATTCAGCTACCTTAGATAAATAAAAACTACCAAAATAGGCTATTAAAAAGAGTCCAAAAATCATCCAAAATCTACATCTTATCTTAATAAAGATGTGATTTTATTCCAATTAAATCCTACTATGACTAAGATTTTTTCTCAAATAAACCTTATCTTCAAAAAATCCTACATAAGGTAGAATACTCATCATAATAATATTTCTCAAATAATCAAAATTGTCCGATTACAAATAATGTCCAAAATATCATAACATATATCTTCACAAATGAGATAACTAGAGTCTCATTTAAGACTCTTTTATTGTGTTTTATTTTCATTTGGTAGCTACTTGTCCATTGCCGGGCCTTTAACAGCTTGAACCCAATCTCGCAACGGTTAAGTTTCGGTCTCTGGAGCAGTATAATAATTCGAGAGAAAAAAAAATGTAACTTCGGTTACTTACTGGATCTCCAAACTTAAAGCCAGAAATCACATAATCAAAAGGTCAACTTGGTAACATCCGTCTTAGAATCTTCTTTAGAGTAATGGACATCTGATGAAAACGTTTGGACAACAATGTTGATAACTGTGTGCTTTACATTCACCGGCCTTGTCTCTATTCACACAGGACTTTGGGACAGTAAGTCCAGTCGATTGTTTTGGAAGAGAAAGCCCAAGACATTGTATATGAATAATGGATGGTATCTGTACTAAAAGGGGTAGGCTAAGAGCCCCTCAAATATGAACTTTGATAAAATTCTCGACAATTGAAGAAATTAGCTGCAAAGTCAAAAAGAAAAAGAAAGTTCAAAAGTCAAAACAAAAAGCACAAAAAACAAAAACAAAAGAAAAGTCAAGATGCAGTAGACGAGATGTCCACACCATCAAGCTAATGCTCTTCTGCCTCTGCTTCCTGTTCCCACGGTAATGGGATAATGGTTATCATGCATTCATATATGTTTTAGAGAACGACTGGTATTCCTCCCATTAGACATGGATTATGCCTCCCGATCACGAATACTACTTGTACTGCCAATGACTAGTTAAAAGACAACTTGGTTTGTGGCCAGAATTATTCTTAAATTAGTTGAGCAAGTGGCAAGTTTATTTATATCTTGATACATATTTATATTCAGTTATATATTTGCAGGCTCTCAATTATTAATGTAACACATTACAAAGTTATGATGATAAAGACCAGCTTCTTTGACTATGATTAATATATATAACTGCTCTAGTGAGAATCTTTCAGCAAAATAACTTGAAGAACATACTTACTTCCATCCGTATCTTAAAAGATCCACTGAAAGCGAACTATAACACATGTATATTGCTCACCATCGCTTTGTGTAATATATATAGTTTAGAAGTGCACTCTAGGTCATGAATGATACGACTTCTTTCTTTTGATTTTATTGGTACAACGAGCTATCTATGTCTCAGGCTTTGGATGTGTATAATGTTGGACGAATAATTGTTATAAAGAGGAAAATCATTATACTTATAAAGCCAAAAGCAAATATGTCTTTGTGATATTTGGTCAGATATAATGTAATGAAATGAAATTAGGGTAGTTAAATAAAAACTGTAATATCATAGGCATATATGGGACTGTCTATACTCAATGGTGAGTTATATTACTATGGAGCATGAATTTGTACATAGTTTAATACACATTCCTGTTGGAATTTTCTTTAATTGAATTAATAGTAATTGTGATATTTTAAATTATATATTTTATTAATAGTAAGAAAAATATTTGATCCATAGTTAAAGCATAAGAGATCTAATGTTTGATCCAATTAAAATAGACCAAACTCATAAAACCTAATTCAAATTATGAAATTTGTTACTGTGAACTATAGAGGTCCATTGAAACTTATGATGAGGGACATGATAAAAATTCTATATAAAAAGGCTAGGTCTTCTAATTACTAAGAATCTCTAATCCATTAGGAAAAGAGTAAAAGGCAGTACTACTTATAATTCTTTGGCATGTTTAAATGAATCAAGAAACAAAAAGCAAAACATATAAAATTTTATAGCAGTACTCTATTATTATTTATACTAACTATATAATTTAATGATAAAATATTAGAATTATGTATGAATTTATAAAATGATTTTTTTTTTACAATTCCATCTATAACTTTTATAGAACAATCAAACAAAGAAAACTATGGTATACATGTACTGTTGATCACAGCATTTACATCTCTTATTATATTATGCGAATGTAAAAATATGCGAAATTCCAAAACTAATGATGCTGACTCGTAGGCATGGCTTGGGTTATTATTCCCATATTGGAAAGTTCTATTACAATCTCTATTCTGGTCTTACAGAAATGAGCAAAGAAAAAGGTAGCCTTTGGGTTGTGGTGCGAATGACGGAAAGCACCACCATGAAAGAAATCAGCGTCGGGGATAAAAAAGTTACCCTTCTCTATAATTTCTATTTTTTTTAAAATGGTATGTTTTAAATTTATTTAAAAAATACATTTTTATTCTAGAAATATTAAAAAGTTATTAAAATAATGTTAAATTATTTAAATATGTAATCATTATATTATTAACTTTATCTGCATCTGTATAAATATTATCATATATATTAATAATTTATATTAAAAACATTAAAAAATATCTTTTAATTTTTAAAAATATTTCTTAAAATCTATTGATGACCCCCAAAAAAAAAAAAACAAGAGACTGTTTCTCTCATTTATAGATATATATCTTTCGACGTCATTTAGCGAAGCAGACCCTACATGTAGGAAATATATATCAATTTGAGCTATAGTTAACCGATTAGAGTACATCATAAGAGTCATGTCTTGTGCATTTTCACATTCTACCTCAAACAAGAAGTTGAAGAATTGACGGTTCATGTAAAAGAATCATAAAAATGAAACTAAAAGAGTAATCCATAAATATATATAAGCAGTAGTATTGCGTTAGTTAACAGGTTGTGTGCATATCTTAACCAAAATCTAGAAAGTTAATCAGATCACAAGTCTATGTTCCGACCCAAGATCTTCTGTTCCTAAGTTCGGTGTGCCCTCTATTCTGATGCGATCTCAGTCGTTCAATTTTTGTGGACTATATTTATTGAATGAATAGATTTTTATGAAACAAAATTGGAACAAAGTAATAGGAATAGGTGATCTGCTCTCCTATGTTCCTGCTCGTATTGGTTTTGTAAAATTTTATGCAAGTGTTTGACATTTGTTGATAATTACACCAAGAGGACCTTCTTGTTTACTAGTTATGTCAATGAGAGAGTAAATCTATTATAATCAATGAAAAATTGGTACGTGGAAGTTTTGTACGACCATCATAATTATTATAAATTAAAATATTCTTTTATGATATAAATCATTCATTCATTGATTGATGAATGGAGTGATTTAATATATCTTAATTATCATAACTTTAAAATTTTAAATTGTCAACAATTGTGGCTCATTCTATAATTGCAAATCCTAATATGGAAAAATATGGATTTGTGGGAGGTTGCTTCCCTTATAAGATGAACCCTCCTCCTTTAGTTTTAATCATCAAAAATATACTTGCTTATCTTTTCATAAGGCAAAAAAAAAAATCTCTTTGTAATGAATTAAATTAGTAGTGCTTGAGGATGTAGGCATAATTGACAGAATCTCGTTAAATTTTGGTTTTCTTTATTTGTTTATTTAATAGTTATTAGCGGGTATAGTATAATGAATTATTATGCTATTAAATTACATGTTTAGGAAAATTCTGTCTAATGAGATTAGGTTTTAAGTAGGTCCGTTTGTAACCCCTCCAGTCTTTTCTAGGAATTTACTTAGTGTAATTTTTTAGTACAATCATTCACACTCTATTCATCTACGCAATAATGCTCGAGATGAATTTGTCATATTGGTAGAAATTAACCCAAGTTTCTGCAACAATTGGTATCAAAGCCAAGGTTTCTTCTTAGTATGCTTTGTGGTTGCAGTATGTTATGATCTTCCACATCAGGAAAGATTTCCTTGGGCTTTTAACATTCCACATCGACAACTATTGAATAGAAATTATAATAGAGATGACAAAAGACATTAAAAATTCCATGCCATCCACGTCGACTGCTTCTTCCTCGTCCATTTTGGTGAGAACTGCAGTGACAAATGCAAAATTTGCAGTGGAGATTTTTGATGGTACGGGTCATTTCGGCATGTGGCAAAGTGAAGTTCAAGATGCTCTTTTTCAACAAAGTTTTGATATTGTCATTGAAGAAAAGAAACCAGTTGATGTGGAGGAGAAAGATTGGAACACTATAAATTGTTTGGCATGTGGTAGAATTCAATCGTGTCATTCTAAAGAGAATTTTTTTTAATGGTATAGTTCATTTCGACATGTGGCAAAATAAGGCCCAAAATGCTCTTTTTCAGCAAGATCTTGACATTGCCATTGAAGAAAATAAACTAGATGATGTTAAAGAGAAATATTGGAAGACTACAAATCATTTGACATGTAGTACAATTCAATTGTGTCTTTTTAGAGAGAAAAAGTATGTTTTCTCGAAAGAAACTTCTGCATTTAAATGACAGTCAAATAGTCAACTAGTTTTTTAGAAAAGCTGTTCTCAAAAAAGATCTACAGAAAAAGCTCTACTCACAAAAGCTCTATTGGTATAAGCCCAACCAAATATAAGCTAAGTCCTATAACTTAAGTATAAACCCATGGTGTTATCATGCATGTATTACAAAAATTTTCGAAATTTACTCACAAATTGTTGATCATTGTGATGTAAGTTCTTCCATCAACTCCATTTGCTGGACCCCGTTTCCGGAGCCCAACTATCCATAACAATAGTACCGAAATCCATTGGGCCCGAGTCCCGACCCA
>JANZLC010000006.1:8186878-8224932 GCA_026413385.1 Erythroxylum gracilipes | reverse complement strand
CAAACTCAAAACTTAGGCATAATCCCTTAATCCAAAATTAATCATCATTTTAACATAAACACTTCAATTAATCATAGAAAATCCAATCCCATAGCATCCTTAACCTATCTAAACCAAAACTTCATCAAAATTTTCAACTAAAAAAAAATTCGAAATTGCCTTCATCTTCTCCACCATTTTCGGTTCTTCTTGCTTCCATTGGGGGCTTTCATCTTCTTTCCTCTCTTTCCTCTTGAAACCAACGAAAATCTCTCAAGAATCCCATAAAAAAATCGCACACAAACCTTGGTCTTCTTCTTCTTCTTCTTCAACCATCACCGATTCTCTCTTCTCTCCCTCTCTCTATCGTTTTCTTTCTTTCTTTCATTCCTATTTTTCTCTCTTTTCTTTCTTATGGTCATGACATCTGCTGCTTCTCCCTCTCCAAAAACGACAGCAACACATGTGTTTCATTTAATGAGTGGCCAATTACCCAATTGCCCCTCCATTTGAGTTAACTTCCAAATCTGCCCCTGCACTTTACTTTATTTCATGCTTACTTTCGGATCTGATTCCCACTATCAATATGAAGGAATTTGTTAAAACTTCCTTCTAGAGAATTGTTCCTCTATGTATCCTCTTTAAAAATGACACCAAAATCACTCAATTCAGATCAAAACCGAAGGTGTTATGGCTGAATTTCTATTGGACCTGCACAAAATCTGAGACTGAACATTAACTCAACTTTGACTCAAACATTAATGACCTTAGGGACTAATTTAAAATTCTATCCCTTTACATGGTTGTAGACCCATATCCTAATTTTATTTGGCCTCAAGAATTGTCTCAATCGGAGCTCCACAACTCCTGAATTTTGCAAAGTACCGAACCATGTTCAGAAACTTTCTCAACTCACTTGATTAAAATAAAATCACTGTCAATTCAATCTCCTAAAATTCATAATTCTTCATGAAACTAGAATTAAATATCTTAGGAATCTAACGCTTTGAAAATCAAGTCAATCGGATATCGGACGAAGGAATTATAAGCAAAAGATTGAAAAAGGGTCGAATTGAAAACCAGAGAACCGAACGAATTTTGCAAAAATCATAACTCTTAGTCCCGATATCAAAAAATTGCATACTTTATGGATACAGAAAACTCTTGACAAACACTACAAATTTCATGTAGATCATTTTCTCAAATTTTGACGACATCAAAAAGTCAACTATTTATCCCAACAAGTCAACCTTTCCTAAACAAAATAATACTTAACTTTGACTGATCATTACTCTCACTCCCAATATCGGGAAATAACAAACTTTATGGCTACAGAAAGCTCTTTACATAATCTACAAGTTTCATGTAGATCATTTTCTCAAATTTTGCCTAAATCAAAGTCAACTCTTAATGGCCAAAAAGTCAAACTTTTCATATTTGCACATTTTTTTCTCTTTAATTCTTTTTTTTCAACTTCATTTCAATCAACTCATTCACTTTTGAATATTTCTAATTTTTATTCAAAATTTGGGGTCCAACAGATAAGGGGTCCCTCTTGTCTAATCCCCCTTGCATTTTGAAATTGTGGGAAGTCCATTCACAAGCACCCTTAGAGTAGGGGATTGAATGCATATTATTACCTAATTCACAAGTCTCTGGGGAAATTGCACTACTTCAAGATATAATCGGATAAACCTCCAACTAACTCTATCGAAAACTTTGTAAAAGTCAATTTTTAGTACGCAACATTTGATTTTTTTTTTACCTGAGTTGTACTCCTTCAGCAATTCTTGTAGTAGTAGAATGTTGTCCCTAATATTTTTGTTTGGAATGAATGCCCCTTGTGTTGTGTTAACGATTCCACTGATTACAATCTTCAGTCTTTCAACTAAGAGCTTCACAATCACTTTTTATATGGTGTTGCAACATGATATTGGTCTAAAGTCTTCCATTCTCCCAAGGTTTTGCATCTTAGGCACCAATCAGATGTATGTATGGTTTAATTCTTAAAGCATTTTTGAAGATGCAAAGAATTCCAATACTGCTTTTGTAAAAAGCTTACCCGTAATATCCCATGTCTTTTGGAAAAACCATTTGGTTCTGACAATGACCTAAAGAAAACTCTCTTAATATCTTGTTCTATAATTAGGGAAACCAAAGTTTTTTTATTCCCTAATCAATTATGCAATCAAAGGATCTTTATGCATTCCAGCTTGGTTCAACTAAGTCTTTAGAACCCATCAATTATAGGTAGTAGTTATATATATTAACATATCTGTAAGTCAACAAATTAGTTGTTATTAATTGCACACGAGCATAAATTTAGAGATATGACTAGCATAGGTTAAAAAATATTTTCCTTAATTTCACAGTTAAAATATATATAAATACCCTCTTTCTACAAGAGTGTACACATACATAAATACATACCATTTTTTCTCGTTCCTTTTTATTTGTAATATTACATTAGAGTTTCTTTTGTAAAAAGTAAAAATTTTAGCTTTTATGATTGATTTACTAGAGAAACTTTGATTGTTTAGTAGATATTTGAGAAACTTCGACTGTTTAGTAGATATTTAGTATATATCAAATTCTTCTCCTTTTTTTTTTCTTAAGATAGTTATAGTAGTGCAAAGTATGTATAAATTATCCCTTGCATGAGTCTCATGTGTGGTAAGAATTTCTATCTAAACTTTGTATTCTATTGTTTAAAGGAGGAAGATAAATAAAAGTTTATTGCTTGCCACTAGTTACATTAGTAGCCACACAAGCACTTGGATCCTACATTTTGTCACATTACAATTGGGTTCCACCTTTACCGCATCACTTGTAGTATTAGCATCTGCATTACAGGTCAAGTTATTCTTAGGTTCTACTTTTCCATGTTAGTATCAAAGTCCCACATTTGCTATGTTAGCTGCCAAGTCATCATTATTTTAATATAAAATTATTACCTAATATGTTTGATTGAATAGTTCAACTATTTTATTATCGATTTTTATCTTTGCTCAGACTAATTCCTAAGGTTTTTAAGTGCTCTAAGCTCATCTTAGGTTCAAATTGACCAAAGTTTAGCTTTCTAAATATATTTTTGTTCAAATTGACCAAAGTTTAGCTTTCCAAATATATTTTTAGGTTTTCTTATATTTTAAGCCTTATTATTAAAAATCTTTTTCTTTCGAGCAATATGGATACTTTTAAACTTCATCAATACATTCCTCAACAAATCCTTTTCATTTTTGATATATTGGACTATAATTAATGGATTGACAAAATATGTAACTTTCTGAAATGTATGCTTCTTTGGTATATTTTTATTAGAGCGATACCCCAACCTACTTAAAAGAAGATGAAGTAGGAGATATATTCATAGAATGTCTAGTATCATATAATGGTATAAATTATCATTTCTTAACGTGGTTTTGTAATACTTCTATCATAGTAATCAAGATTGATTTTTTATAATTTAATAATGCTAAAAGGATCTAGAATTTTCTAAAAATTTATTATTCTATATCTAATGATTTCAATCAATTTCAACTCTATAGACAACTTTATCACACAACGATAACATCATCAAATTGTCTATAGTTACGTATGTAAATTATAAGAGCCTTTGAATCAATTAACACTTAGAGATCTTATGCAGCTTTATACTCAAGTTGTCACTATTTATGTTGATCTTCATAATCAACAACACATCTGGCATCTATTAATCACTCTTAAAGATTAGTTTTAGTCGATCTGCAATTCCTTTTTTCATTGAGTTTTTTTTTGTCAAACCTTGACATTGTGATTAAAGATATAATCATAGAAGAAACTCGACTCCACACACTTTAAATAAAAAAATCTACTATGTGTATTGATTTCTTTCCACCCATACCTTATCTTTTTAGACCTTCATTAAGAAGTCTTGGAAGGTCATCATATCTTTAATAGTAGAAAGTGACTCCATCAAACATCTAGACAAGGTAACTCTTTGAAGTCTTCCTAACTTAATAGTATTGCAATTATTATCATAGAGGATTTTATAGTGAACACATCTCTTAATTTTTCGTGAAAGAACTTAATGCTCATCTTCAATAACTCCAACCAATTTTCGGAACTATTTTCTCTCATATCTTATTTGTCACATTAAGCAATTCCTTTTCATAGTACTTTGATTTTTCTTATTGCAACCACATGATAGCTAACTTGTTTATATTTGATTGCTTAAAAACTTTTATTCTACATGTCCTCTATACTATTACTAACTTTACTATGCATATTCAAAGTATAAGTACTATTTAAATACCTAAGCTATATTTAATAGTACTTTTTCCCCTTAATTTTTTAATAAAAATTCTTATATTATGCAAGATCCGTAAACAAGTGAGATACTTCAGATATGGCATAAGGTTGTACAACTATTCGAACTTATCCCTCTTCTCCTTCCATCCAAACTAACACTCCTGTCTAGGTCATCTTTCCAATCTAATAGTTGGTTTTTAGTTTCTAGTTGTTCCTTAGGTCAAGTTTTATGCTAACCTTTTAAAACTCATATTCTCCTTTTATTAATAGTGATTTTATTTTTTCTATACCTATTGATTTGATTCATTTTAATATTTAGAGACATGCTCTTTATGACACTATAGTTGGTCAGCGATATAATGTGGTCTTAGTTGATGATTTTTTAAGATATATAAGAATTTATCTTATGCATCATAAGTCTAAATTACTTTTTGATTATTCTCACTTTGACAATATGATTTAAACTCAATTTTCTTACATATTCAAAATATTTCATATTAATAAGGAACTATCATCCATATTTTGTTTAGGTATTTCTTAACATAGTAGGAGGGGCTAATCGAAAATATAAACACATTCCTAATACTATTTGAGCCTTTCTCATTTATTCCTCTTATCTATAAATCTTTCAAGGAGAAGATGCTCTTACCAATGTCTATATTATCAATCACATCCCTACTCCTATCATAGGTAATATCTCTCCTTACAAATGCCTATATAATCGTGCTCCTGATTGCCAAAATCCTAAGGTATTTGGTAATGCTTATTTTGTTCTTTTCTAACCATATAAAATATAGGAAAATAGAGCAACAAGTATAATTATATTACTTTCTAGCGTATGGGATAAAAGAAAAAGGGTTTTTTTTAAATCCCTTATTTCAAAGACTTGATATCTCTTGGCATTTGACATTATATGAATATAACATATTTTCACTATTTCAAAATTTAGTTTTTTCCTAATCCTACCATATCTTTGTTTTCTAAAATTTCTCTTATAGGTCATGTTCTAATAGTTCTAGTACTTCGATATAGCCTATGACTAATCCCACTATATCTTTACCAACTATGGATCCATTATCTCCTCCAAATGATCCTTCTCCTTTTACTCACTTATTAGACCTCTAGTCCTTAACTTGTTCCTCTTTATATTAATTACACAAGTCACCCTTCTATTCATCTTTAAGATTTTCACATTTATTCCACTATTATCTCTTTATATGAATCTTGTATCTATCATGAGAAAATTTCCAACCCTCTAAGTTAAAAAAATAGAAAAAAGAATTATAAAAATTTACTAATTACTTATGATATAGTTGATTTACTTTCAAACAAGTATATTATTAGTTACAAATGGTTCTATAAAATAAAAAATTAATATAATAGATTAGTTGAGTAATACAAAGCTTAATCTTTTGATAAAAGATTCATCTAGGAGTATAGTATTAATTATTAAGAGACATTTGCTCTTGTACCATATATTTAACCTCATTATGTAGTCTTATTATGGTTGCCGCTAATAAACATTGGTCATTATTCTAGATGGATGTAAATAATACCTTCCTTAACAGCAATTTTAGATTAAAAAAGTATAAATCAACCTCCACTTGGTTATAGTCATCCACCTAATAAGGTTTGTCATTTTTGTAAAGTCTTGAATGGATTAAAACGAGCTCCTTAAGTTTGGGTTGCTAAATTCAACTCTGTTATTGCTCTCCTTGATCTTTAGTGTAGCTCTTATGATTATGCCTTATTCGTTCATAAAGCAGATCAATGATACATTCTTTTTCCTCTCTATATTGATGACATGATAATTACTAGTGACGACATTCAAGATATCTTTCATTCTCAAATCTTTTATACATAAATAGTTTAAGATGAATGATTTGAGTTATTTAAGTTATTTTTTAGATATTGAAGTTTCATTTGATTAATTTGGATATTATTTATCATAAGCAAAATATTCCACCATTCTAATCTCTCATGTTGATATTATTGCAACTAAAATTACTTATGCTCTGCTCAAACTCAATGTTCATCTTTCTACTATTGATAAGGCTCTCATTAATAATGATACTCCTTATTATCAATTAGCTAGAATTTTTACATACCTCACCATCTCCTATCTAGATATTACTGATGTTCCTTATTATTATTAGTCAATTCATTTGATCACCTCAAAGAACTCACTTTATTATTTTTCATATCCTTCGATGCATCAAAGTTACTCTCTTTTTTTGGTCTTCACTTCTATCATTCATCTCTATTAGAGTTATGAGCATACTCTAATCCTAATGAGGCTGGATGTAACATCCCATTCAAATATTAAGAGTTCGAACCCAAAAGTACAGTATATGAGAGATCAATGAGAGATTAAGAAAATTGCAATTTTCATGCTCATGCATATTGTTAGCATACACGCACGTATATTTGAATTTTTGCACACATTAAAATGACTGCACGTATATTTATTGACATATTCCAGGTATAATTGATTCATAAATGTGTTTACAATATGAATTGTGGATTATATGTGTTGCGAACTGATTTGGAGAGTATAAATTGTTGAATTCGAATATTTGGTGATAATGTTTGTTGATTTAGAATTTTGGTGAATTTTAGGAATAATTTTCCAAATTGTTGAATATTATTATACTAGGAAAAATGCTACTTAGACAAGTAAATTAATAAATGGAAATAGAAATAAGAATAAAATGATATTGGAGAATTTTTATTGATGATTTTAGAATTTATGAGAAAAATGATATTGAAAATTTTGAGACAATTGGAGTAAAAATTTAGAGATGATAGAACTAGTTGAATAATGAGAACGTAGTTAGAGTCTTAGAAATTGGACAAATGGATATGTGACAAATGTCACTTGCCAAGCCAAGCCAAGCCAAATCTTACTAAATTTACTATTCTTTTCATTTGAAAGACCAAGTCACGTGTCTTTTAAACTTGAAAGACTAAGTTACTATTGTTTCTTAACTTTGTTCCCTTCTTCATATCTTTCTTCTGCAATCTTTTTCTTCATTTATTTTTGATTCATCAAACTCCCATCAAAATTACATCTAGCTTTCATCTACCTTTTGCTACTCCTATTTTGTTATCTATTTCTTCTGCCTCAAGAAAAACCTAACCTAAACCACCTTCAAGATGATGTACGTGGTTGCATGAGGAATTAGGGTTTCTTGAGATTTTAAAGAATTGGAAGTTTTAACAAGTAAGTACATGTAAATCCTTATGAGTTATTGGTATAAGAGATAAATTTGGTGATTTAGTTGTCAATAAATGATCATGTGAAAATGGACATTTTTCATGTATATCGTGGGTATAGGATGAGTATATTGATATTTTTGTGTGTTTTTTTGAGGATTAAAATGTTACAAGATAGTGTTAAAATGAGTTTTGGAGTTAAAAATCAAAGAAAAGGTGCATGAGAAGAGTGCGGAAAATTATACTCTGTTTTGGTGATATATGTATATGCTTTGTATTCACTGTTATTGTATGAATTTTTGGATGTTTTGAAATGAACTGAAAATAAGTTTGGAGTTAAGGAAAAAATATAATGTCGTGCTTTAAGAAGAATTAAAGTGATAAATTAAGATGAAGTGAAAGTGTTGAAAGAAGATGAGAAAGAGCAACAGAGAAACGGAAAATGTCCAGACGCAGTGTTTCACTGAATATACATCTGTATTTTAGTCATATCTTAATCTGTAGACATCCAAATGCAATGATTTTAAGTTTACATTAAACTACAGACGTGTGTAGGAATTGATTTCTAATTTTGTCTCTAAGAGTTTCAAATTTTGGCTTGAAGTCGAGTATTGTGTCCTATCATGGTTTGGGAATAGTCTGTAGTTTTTTTAGTATAATTGCAGAATACTGAACCAAATTGCACGAAATTAGTTTCATTAGAAACATAAGACAAAAATAAACAATGCATTTTAGTTCTCTCTCTATAATTGCATAGTTTGAATTAAATTTGAGTATAGGATATTGTTTTAGTATAAGAATAGTCCAAATATGTTTAGCATATAACTTTCATATTACTGAACCAAATTAAATGATTTTGGTGTCATTATAAACTTAAGAAAATGGGGAACATTTTTCTAGAAGAAAGTGTTATCAAATTACTTCATTTAAATGATCAAAATGATCATGGAAAATTGACCCAAAGGTCTGGAATTTTGGAGGCAATATAGGGAAGAATGAGAGTTTGGATATTGTATGGTTATATAATGTTAGAATAACCTTAGTGAATGAATTATTCATATTAAAGTATCAAAGGCATATGTATAATGGAAATAAAGATATTCATATGATTGTAGTTGTGATTCAAAGGAGAGGAGTAATGGGTATCAAGTTAAAGTGAATGAGAAATTGTTATTATGAGAGCAAATAATGCTAGAAAATAAATGATGAGTGAATGAATTATGAAATGAAAAAGAGCATAAGATGTGAAATTGGATAATATACCAGGGATTGTCATTGAGCATGCATTATACTTATTTCGTATACACATTTGTGCATAAATGAATGCTTATAATTGCGCAAAGTTATTAATGTGAGTGTGTGCAATGTGTGTGTTGCATAATTTAGATGTGCAGGATAAACGTCCGCATTCAGACGTTTCTAGATCATAGAAGCTGATCCTAATCTGGAGCGTACTATGAGTCGACCTAGACGGTCTTATTTCATTGTTTGTTCTGATTTCAATTTTTGCATTGAATGAATACAACTATGATTATTTTGCAATGTGAATATAATTTATATGAATGTGATTTGCTTATGTTGATGCTGAACAATGAAGGTCCGAGACTTAATGTATAAATATGTTATTGAATTGCTACTTGTATGTGAATGAGAAGAAATAAGTTTATTCTCAACTTAAATGTTGAATACCGGACTTAGGTCCGATGAAATGTGTAAATTGAAAGAAAGTGACTAATTGAGCATATGTGATTGATGCATTCCATTACATGAATGCATAAAAGATAAAGACAGTTGTGACCGGAGTCGCTAGTGAAAAAGAGCTTAAAGCTCGATATGTGATAAGAGCCTCAGGCTCAGTTGTGACTGTACCTGGTATCCACTAAAGGATATGGGACATTATCTGATTCAGCTCGATATCCACAAGAGATATAGGCTAGCCCGGTATCCACTAAGGGATATGGGCCAGTGAAAAAGGCACTCAGTCACAATAAAGTAACAAATTGAAAGTGAGTCTCATAAGCATTGCATATGCATGCGATATGTATGATTTAAATAGTTTGAATGATTTCTGAATGTGAAATATGTCTGAAGTGAATATGAAATGAATGTGATTTTATGAATTGTTTGTGTTATGTGATTAAGTGAGCCATCGAGGATGGTCACTCACTGAGTTTGGAAAACTCACCCAAAATTTGCAATATTTTTTTAGGCTCAGAAGAGTTACCCGTTAGACAAACTAGAGTACAGCCACTGCATTCAAGTAAGAGATATAGGTCGGGATCAGTTCGTGTATGCATTGTATTTCTTTATTTTTGTATCGAATTGAGTCTTCCACGATTCCTGTATTTTGTGTATTTGAATATTTTTGTTGTGTATAACTTTCCAATTGGAAATGTTTGTAAATGATTTTGTAACGTAATAACAATTAAGAATTTAAGTGTTTTGTATCTGTAATGGGCCCTAGTGACTAATGAAATTCGAAAGATTTGTGAAATGATTGTAACCTTTTTTATTGAAAAAGTTTATGAATAAAGTGGGTCTAATTGATTATTGGTTTCCACATACGCTTATGTTAATTTTTTATAAAAAAATTTGTACTAAATTTCAAGTGTTTGATTGTTCTAGCATGCCGCCCTTGCGGGGTACATACTTGGATATCACTCAAGATGTCTGGTATGTGTCTTGCGAGAGTGGGGTGCTACATATAGCATATGGATGGAAACAATCTAGGCCAATTTGGGCTCATCAACTGTCTAATTTATCCCTCTTAGGGTTTGAGTCGACTCAAAGCTCGATTAGGCTTGCCTCATGCCATCTAAGTTTGAACTTGATCAGATTTTGGATAGTCTTAAACCTGTTTGAAGCTTGAACTCTCCCAAATATGACCGACCCAATCAAAAAGTTTGACACCTCACCCTCACACCTTCAATTAATGCTTATCCTTATCTTCTCCAATCAAAGATTCGATTGAAGCAATAACAATACTAGTAAACGGTCACCAGTATCACAATAGTAAGATAACATAACCAATACCACAATAACAACACTTCCTTTATTGCAAAGACAAAAAGTGGTCACTAATATCACAATAATAATACTATCAACTCCGCCTTCCATTACTGACAAGAACATTAGTCATAGAAGAGGAATAGGGATGAAAAGAAAGATGATGAAAGTAGAAGAGATATTGTGATAGAGAAAGCAAAGATAAAAGAAAGATGACGAAAGTGGAAAAGATGTTGTGACAGAGAACAAAGATGGAAGGAAGATTATAGAAGTGACACAGTAAAGAAAACAAATAGGAGAAGAATTGAAGAAGTGAAAACTAGGATTTGTTTTTCATATATATAGTCGAGTTTTAAGTCTGGCCAAGTTGTAGAGTTTGAGCTTGAGTCCAACTTGAAGCTAAAAAAGTTAATATAAAAAAACTCAAAGTATAAATTAAACTTCAATCAACTTGAATTAAATTAGTTTACTTTATATTAGACTAAATCGATTTAAGGCTTATTTACCATTCCTACTATACCAAGCTGCAATGCAAAGAGTCAGGCCAACAAGGCAATTGTTACAAAACAAACAAAATAAGTCAATAATCTAATTATGCTAGTGGAAGACTTTAGATAGATACTTTCATTTCAATAGTTCAATAAAGATAGATTTATCCAATTTCATTTTAATAATTTTGTATATTATGTAAATTCTTACCTATATGTTTTATTATATATAAACTAGATATTAATGAAGTAAATTTCATGTATGAAAAGAGAGAATATTGCTTCACTCTTATACCTATTATAACATTTTCCTACCTTTCAAAGACACCTATGTACAACTTCATTTGGTCAATCAATACACATGGATTTTAAAGCGTCACCTTCAAATGGAGTAATTGAAACTCACTCTAAATAGGCTTATAAGCTCAACAATTTTTCATGTTCAACTTGAATTTACGGTAGCTATAAAATCAATTTAAAGGAACATATTTCAACACCTAATTTGCTTCCTAAACTCAAACCAACTTGACTAACATTTCATAGCCAAGAGTACAATATATAACACTTCTTTTCAAGGGAAAAATATGAACAATTCTTCATAAAATTCAATAGCCCCTAATTCATCTTATAATACTTTTAAAGTAATCTTTAATTGACTATTATACATGCAGTTCAATCGAGATATATCTCTTGACATAATTCAACTTATAAAACAAACTTTTTATAAACTGATGAACCACTAAAAGAAACATTCTAGATTATAAATGATGTTAGAGACCTTTTATAGAACTTTCATCGAACACTTGGTACGCTATTAAAATTCATCCCTACTTTGTTTCAAAACTACTGTCTTCTTCTATTATTCACCAATATAACCACACAACAACAAAAATGACCCATTAATAACCCAAATAAACCCTCACGAGTCAATCCACAATAACACCAACACATCTAACATACAACGGTTCATATAAAAAATTGAAGACAATAAAATTAACCCAAAAGCAGTAACTGGGCAACCAACCTTAAGATGAAATACCCAACACAATGGAAGCACTTGGTGGAAAAAGGACAGAAGATGAGTAGATGGAAGAAGAGAATGCGCAGAGAAGGATCAAAGAAGATGAAAAAATTACAGAACAATGATAGGGAGAGGGGCTTCGAGTTTTTAATTTTTTTAAGATAAAAATGACATCGTTTTACTTAAATTTAAACAACATTACCAACTTCGTTTGCATTTACCGACGAAATGATAGTTCCGTCGGTAATTTACCAACGAAAATTTTTTTCGTCGCTTATTTTTACCGTTAACCATTACTTCTTATTTTTACGATGGATTTTACTATCGTCAATAAAGTTTCGTTGATAAATTCCCTCCACCTTTACCGACGGATTTTTTTCTGTCAAAAAATACCATTTTTTTATAAGTTTACTAATGGAATTAAATTTTTATTGCTAACTTACTATGAAATTTTTTTATCGATAATTTGTAATTTTCTTATAGTGTGACTCAGTCCGAAAGTTTTAAAGTTGCTGGTGTGCAAGCTTGAAAGATCGTTGTATAGATGAAGCAATTTTCGAAGCAGTGGTACAAGTGATTTAACAAGTTTATAATGGGGCAGAAGTTCACAAGCTACAAGCTGGATCCTACATCTATCTTCTCCTGTATGTTGACGTTATGCTGATAGCTTCAAAAAATCTAAGAGAAATTGAGAGACTGAAGATTTAGTTGAATCAGGAGTTTGAAATGAAGAATCTAGTTGAAGCCAAAAAGATTCTCGACATGGAGATAAGCAGAGATAGGGAATTAGGGAGACTTTGTTTGACTCAGAAATAGTATCTGAGAAAGGTACTAAAACTTTTTGGCTTAAATGAAAAGTCAAAGCTTGTCAGTACTCCGCTCACTCCTCATTTCAAGCTCAGTGCATCTTTGTCTCCAAACAATGATGCAGAATTGGAATGCATGTCAAAAGTACTGTATGCAAATATTGTTGGTAGTTTGATGTATACTATAGTGTTTACAAGGCCTGACATTTTACAGGTAATTTGGGGTTGTGAGTAGATATATGCATGATCTTGGAAATGAACATTGGCAAGCTATGAAATGGATTCTACAGTACATTATGAACACCGTAGATGTTGGTTTGATATTTCAGTGGGATAAGCAAGACAGTCAATGTGTAGTTGGACATTGTGATTCTGACTTTGCTGGTGATTTGGACAGGAATAGATCAACTAATTATTACATGTTTACTCTTACGAAGGCACCAGTCAATTGGAGGTCTACCTTACAGTAAACAGTTGCTTTGTCGACTACGGAGGCAGAGTATATTATAGCTATAGAGGTTGTGGAGGAGACAATTTGGCTTTAAAAATTACTTGGTGAATTAAGGGATCGACAGAAGCACATCAAAGTACATTGTGATAGTCAGAGTTCTATCTCTTTAGCAAAGAACTATGTTTACCATGTGAGGATGAAGCACATCGATGTCCGTTGTTATTTTGTACAAGAGGTTCGAGAAAAAGGTAGAGTAGCAATTCAGAAGATTAAGAACATTGAAAATCTTACTGATACGTTGACAAAGGTAATGACTATGGTCAAGTTCCAACATTGTTTGTACTTGATCAATATTGCTAAAAATTGAAGATGGGCGCTTTGAAGCGCATTTGAAGATACAACTAAAGATGAGTTTTGTGAGAGATTTAAAGATGTGGAATTCACCAAGGTGGAGATTTGTTGAATTGTCAACAATTATGGCTCATCCCACAATTGCAAATCCTACATTGGGAAAATATGGATTTGTGGGAGGTTGCTTCTCTTATAAAATAAATCCTCCTCTTTTAGTTTTAATCATCCCAAAATTGTCTATCTTTCCTCAAGGCAAAAAATTCTCTCTCTTTGTAATATTTCACTTGTAATATTTTCTTGACATAGTTTAAATATTAATTTAGTAATATTCAAGGATGTAGGCATAATTGGCCAAATCTCATTAAATTCTGGTATTCTTTATTAGTTTATTTAACAACTCTTGTCAGGTATAGTTATAGTGAACTATTGTGCTATTAAATTACATGTTTAGGAAAATTATGTCTAAAGAGATTAGATTTTAAGTAGGACCATTTGTGACCCCTCCAGTCTTTCCTGAAAATTTACCTAGTGTGATTTTTCAATGCAATCGTTCACACTTTATTTAACTATGCAATATTGTTCAAGGAGAATTTGTTGTATTGGTGGAAAATAACCCGAGTCTCTTTGTATATAATTAATTTGTCCCGTACTCTCAATATCTTACTTCAATATATTCTTGCTGACACGTAAATCATGTAAATTGCTCAATTAACATGAGGGCATTTAGTCTAAGAATAATAAAATTACACATTTCATAAACTTCTCAGACTAATAAAACTTCTTAGAAGGACAAAACAATGAAATGTACAGGGGAAAATGTGCATTCACTCAATTCATGGTGTGTTTGGTATCATTATTGAGTTTACTTCCCTTACATTTTATTTGATATTTATAAATGCTTAAAAAAACTCAAAATTTTGTCAAACCAAGTTGAATTTCTTAATCTGCAACTTGGTCTCAAATGTTTGAAGAAGCATACGCATATTTTATGACCTGAACTATATATATATTTACGGACTCATAAATACGTATATGTACAACATTCATATACTATAGAAAAGACGTGCAATCAAAAGAAATTGGGCATATGATTGGGAAGAGTTGGAAGCTAACTAGTTGCATCATGTCTTTCATTAAAGTCAACCTAGTTTTCTAAGCAATTTCTTTAAGTTTTGGTAGTCCCGGTTAGGTGATCCGCGAGAGTTGATCTACACAAGTTACTCTCGTAACAGGTAGTATATAGGTCCCACTTCCATATATTTCTTTCTCATTATGATAACAAGCCAAGAAGTACAAATTAGGAAAATAAAACCAGGAACAGAAAGTGTTTATTTTCATTCTTGGGGATTAGGGGGAGAGAATAGACACAGAACTAGCTCTTTGCTTCCTTCCCCCATTTTGCATTCACAGAGTAATTAGTTTTAGGTAAATGACGTTTGCTAGTCATTTTCATGATCAAAACAGAGACAAGTACAAAACTATTATTGAAACCAATAAAAGAGGGGGAGGGACCTGGATTTCGGATGTGCAGCTAGAAATGCAACCATTGACGCAAGTAAAATTAGTCTGTTTCGCTGAATCTTGGGACTGAAAGCAAAAGACTGTTGATAGTCTAACCGACAAGGGTCCTCAATTGAAGGCCCAAAACTTCTAGTGTCTGTTTAAGTGTGTCAATGTGTGATAACCGTTTAGTAACGAAATGTGAGTTGGGAAAATTTGGGGTAGGAATAAGAGATAAACTACTTGTTTAGTAGGGAAATTGGTCTCTTTCCCTTTAGCTGTTGACATTTGACATTGACAGTTAATTAATTTAAGTTGACAAATTAATTGATGGGTTTAGGTTAGAAAGAAAGCTTACTTATTGATAAAGAGAAGCTGCTACAAATTAATAATACCATTAGGAAAATGACTGCAGTAAAATCTTTGTATATATTACTAAATCAGGTATTGTTTTCATTAAAAGTATGTCATTCATTCTAACGAGTTTTAACTCGCTCTAAATTATGATAAGTTACAATTTATTGTCACCAAAATACAAAACTCCGGCACCTTAATTTCTTAAAGTCACAATGATGAGTTAGATTACGTACTGAAACCTAGAGAGTATTCTAGTTTTCTACGTTCCTCAGACCAATATGACCAATTGATTTTGCCCAAAAGGACGTTTACAATCAAGAAATGACCTTAATGACTAAATAAAATAATTAAGAACAATTAGATTATATAGCTTCACTAGAAAGACTTGTAAAATTGGTGAATACTTTGATGAACTTGAAGTTGGAGTAGTCAATACCTTGGTAGAAAAGAAATCAGGTCTAACAACTCATCAAGGAAACTCAGAGTCTATGACCTTGTACATATCAGTTTCTTTTATCAGGACATTGGTCTTTCCAATCTACCTCACCTATTTTCATTCACATAATGTCTTCCGAGTCTTTATCTTTTGCATCTTTATTAATGTTAAAAGTATCATTTTTGGTTTTGTGAGGAAATGTTGATGACAAACACCCAAATCTTGCTTAAGAACATTTATGGTTGAAAAGAGATCAATTATGTACATCTTCCATTTTCTAGCTAGAGAAGATGCAATATCTGAAATCGTTTAGCTAGGGCTTCATATTCCTACTGTGTGATCGATATATCTCAACTTCAGAACATTTTTTTTTATATATAGTAGTAAATAAACACGACGCTATGTCCTTGTACATGCAATTTCCTCCACCATAACTTGAAGTAGAACTGTTTCAAGTTAATAATATTACCCTCGTAGTTTTTTTTAACACGAAGGGCAATATACATGTACGTGTTAGTAATATTGTTCAACAGACAAGGAATATAATCCTGCCATGTGTCATGCACAAAGCAGTAGTAATAATGGGAAAAGAAGCAAATTAACCTTGGAAAAAGCGTGAAGTACACAACACTGCAACACACAACTAACAAGGTTTTAAACCGTATAAAGTAATACAGTAAATCAACTTAAAGGAGTTATAGCATTTATAAACTAAACTTAGATTTACAAATCAAAGAAGTATAAACTAATAATTACTTAATTTCTTAAATTATGATATCACAGTTGCATTTACTCAAAAACAAATTTATTATAATTTAAAACATTGTTAATGAATAAATAAATTTATTGTGATTATATTAATTATTGATAGTAAATTTATAATAATCTTTTTACAGAAAATTCAAAATCTTGAACAATATGTAGTCATAGTATTTTATGTGGTGATCATGAAAGAACTAGTTAATTAACTTCAAAATAAGCAAACACAAAAAGGTGTACAAATTATAAATTGATAAACTCAAATTAGCAAAATTTTATCAATCAATAACTAATAGTCATGAAGGCGGCCAAGAATGAATAGTATGGCTTGTGCTATTACGTAACCCATTTACTTTATTAGCTTACATTAGAAAACTTAGAAGATTCCAAGGCGAAGAAATTTGCAATAGATCCAGCAGAATAAGGACAAAGCATTAAAGAATTAGAAAGCGTGTGTAGAATGTATTTAGGGACACACTAAACCAAAATTGGTGTGGAGTAATTTTGGGGCATTTGCTGGACCAGAATTTTCTCGCTGATAACGTCATCACCTTTCTGGTCAATTGCTTCGTTTCCATCAATCATCTACTACATCCTGGTTGTTGTAATCATCGTAGATCCAATCACAGAATTAGCTTACATTTGATTTAACTAGCTACTACTCTAAATAGATATTTCAGTTCACCTGTTTTGGACCAAATATATTTTGTAGTCATTTTTCTTCAAGGAATCGTATCTGTAGATGTATGCATGTTTTGATATGGTCTATGCTTCAATCCTTTTCATCCTGTCGTCAAGTAGGTAATTAGCATTGGCTTACGCAGATTAATCAAAAGAAATTAAGGATAGCTCCTGCATCATTCATGGCACCATTGTCCAACCTTATAACTAGGTGCTGTCACAGGCAATTGATGAACTACTGCATGTGTTAATGCATATTCGAAAAATTGCATTGATTCTTGTGAAATGAAATCCAAAATAAGTCAAAATTGAAGACATTTAAATAATGACAAAATGTATCGATTGCCTGCATGGAACTTTTATCACAAAATGAAAGAACAAGTTTGTTATTTATATAACTAGAAGAAAACATATTTATTATATTTCACCATATCATATGATTGCAAGAGACAAGTATAAATACAGTTAGTTGTGAGTATATGCAGTTTTTCTCCTAATTAGCAGAGACTTATTTAACAAGAAAATAAAGAAAGAAGATAAAGATAAATACAAAGAATAAGTATACACCAAACTGCAATAAATCATTGTTATCTTATCAATATAATGCCAAAATATGCATGAAGTTTTTATAAAAGGAATAGAACCTTTACATACGTATAGACATATATTAATTTATTTACGAAGTCTCATGTTAAATTAAGTTCAAATGACTAATATTTGATATATTTTTTAATTGAAAATGAAAATCTAATTTAATTTCTATTTTAAAATACTAGGTCTTAAATCAATACGTAGGATCAAGTAATTAAGCAACCTGTAGCTCCCACATAACCACCACTAATTTCTTTTTTCTTGCGACAAAATATTTAACTAGCCACATGCATGTGATCCCGTATATTATTCACAAGGGAAAAGTGTCACAATCTTAGTCAACCAAACAAAAGTCATCACACATTTTTTTAATGTTAGTGATCAATTAAGAATATGCATGGGAACAAGAACTCAAGAGCGTGTATAAATATAAGCTTCTAGTTTGGTAGGAGCACAAAGAAGCAATAATACAAATTTAAACCAACAAGTAGAGCAAGATAGAGATAAGGAACATGGGGAGGTCCCCTGGTTGTGATGAGAATGGTCTTAAAAAAGGACCCTGGACTCCTGACGAAGATCAAAAGCTTGTCGACTACATCCAGAAACATGGCCATGGAAGTTGGAGAGCTCTTCCACAGCTGGCAGGTTGTACTTTAAAATACAAATGACCAACTCCTCTCTTTTTGTCCACTTCATGCACAAAATTTTGCTCATCAATGTATGTATAATTATCTTCTCTTTTCTTGCTTGCAGGTCTCAATAGATGTGGCAAGAGCTGCAGGTTGAGGTGGACAAATTACTTGAGGCCTGATATTAAGAGAGGGAAATTTTCTCAAGAAGAAGAGCAAACAATTCTGCATCTTCATTCCATCCTTGGAAACAAGTAAAAATTACGCGACCCTTTTGGTGCAGCAGAGACGTTTCATTCTTTGTTTGAACTTTCTCAGCTAATTAACATTTTTTCTGCTGCTGTTTAACAGATGGTCAGCTATTGCTTCTCACCTACCAGGCAGGACAGATAATGAGATAAAAAACTTTTGGAACACCCACTTGAAGAAGAAGTTGATTCAGATGGGATTTGATCCAATGACCCACCAACCAAGAACTGACATATTTGCCAGCCTGCCTCATCTCATAGCCCTAGCTAACCTAAAAGACCTTATAGAGAACCACCCCTTAGATGAACAAGCTCTCAGATTACAGGCAGAAGCTATGCAGTTAGCTAAGCTTCAGTATTTACAGTGTCTTCTCCAATCGACAACTTCAATCAACAGTACTAATAGCTCACCTATAGGCCAAAATGGTGTGACAGATGTTGAAGTTCTCAATACGTTGAATTCGATTTCTCGTACAAAAGAGAGTCCAGTTTTAAATTCATCGCAACTAGAATATCAAGGTTCATATCCCTTGGGAAATGCTACCTCTCAGCCACTCAACAATCATAGTCTACTGTCTCAAGTTTCTGACTTAGAGATTCCTCTCAACTATCAATCGCCTCTGACTAGTGATGAGGTGGATCTAGCTTCAAGCTTAACTACATTGATAACCCACGGAGACAATCACAATAATCCATCTGACTCTTCACTGTTTATCGTGTCCCCAACACCTATTGCTATTCCCCAGACTATCACAGAGACCTCCATAAGCAATCCCGGAGATGCCAGCAGCTCTACTTCAAGTTATGGCGGAGGAAACTCTTATTCTTATTGGCCTGAAATTTTCTTTGAAGATTCTATCATGCATGACATTTCCTAAGTTGCTTGCTTTCTTTGAGAATTGAAGTACATTCGCTTGATGTTAATTTGCTACTACAAAATTACGAACAGTACATGCATGGACGCGTTGATACTATGTAAATAATCAGGAGTGGAATTTTTGCTTAAAGGAGTGTATTATTTCCGCAAATTTTTTACAAAATTAAAAAGATATGAAGTTTATTTTCGTTTTTGGTTAGAAGTCTCTTTTTTAAATTAATTATCTCTTCTATAACTGAGCATGCCATCTTCAAGTATTGTACTTCCCCTTTGCCCTTCGGAAAAATCCCAAAAAGAACAAATGGTAAAAACAAATTAGTGGCATCCATCGAGATTTGGGAAACTGGTCTAAAATTAGAATCTCAAAAAAGTCTCTCGTTCACGAATGTTAGACAATCTTGTTTGTCGAATGTATGAATTATAAGACTTAATGCACCAAAATTAATTTATTGATGAGTGATAATTAGTTAATGAACGTGTATAAATTAACCTAAGAGTTACCGAATAAGCACAAGTCTATGGGAAATTGTTCTGGAAATGAAAACTTTTAACCTTTTTTT
Source organism: Erythroxylum gracilipes (assembly GCA_026413385.1). Lineage (NCBI taxonomy): Eukaryota > Viridiplantae > Streptophyta > Magnoliopsida > Malpighiales > Erythroxylaceae > Erythroxylum > Erythroxylum gracilipes. Next base: position 8,204,686 of record JANZLC010000006.1, on the reverse strand, counting down.
TTCGAGGTGTCTTAGAAAAGTCCCAATTATAAAAAGGTATCTTTAAGTTATCCATACCTAAACTAATCACCGCTCAAGTCGGATAAGTCCCTTACGGGGAGGCAAAATTCTAGTCCCAATTTTTAAACGGCTGCATAGCAGTATATTAACTAACTAATTTCCACTTCCAATTGTCATATTTGTGTACTATGTATTGCTTGTTAGGCCAGCCACTTTTAATTGGACTTTGTTGGATACCCGACAGAGAAGAAACCTATTGTAGACATTGCATGTTGTAGTTTTCGAAAATGTTTAAGCTATCAAGTCTAATAAGTCATTCACAGAGGAATAAGTTCATTATCAAACTTATAATGGTATTTCCTCTTCTTCTTTTTTTTAAACAAAGGGAAATATAGACTCGAAGGATAATATCAAACAAAATAGGTGAGTTAGATCTGAATTGACATTGTCCTCTAAAACGAAATCTCAGACTCTTCACTTTCCTCGATGAGTAGTTAGACCTGATTTCTTTTCTATCAAGGGATTGACTACTCAACTTCAAGTTAATTATATCACCCCACTAGTTTAGTTAGTCTCCTTAAACACCGTCTAATTGTACTAAATATTATTTCTCATTTTTTGTATCTGTCAAAATCAATTGGTCATACAGTTCAAAGGAGCATGGAAAACTCGATATCATCTAGGTTTCAGTACCTAATCTAACTCTTAAACCCATTTATTGGATACCATTAAAAGTTTCCTATGTCATGGCAGCTACTTTCAGAGAATCGTAACAGGTATGGGAGATCAATTAGGTACCCACCAGGCCATCGTAGAATAAGTAACCTGAAAATGAAAATGATGAGTGAGTGGCAACTTCAGGAAAGGGATGTTTTGTTTTCTTTCAGAGGTTCTGTAATCATATTCGTACGTGCTACTTAAATGCCCATCTGGTGATCGTGCTATCTGTATATGTTGTCGCAGTCGGTCGGTCAGAGTTTTGTAATACTTTTAGGTGCATTGCTAATTATACCTGATGTATTTGGTTCTTCAGTCTTGATAATTTTTCAAAAACAAACTGTTAGTTTAAACCTCCACTAGTTATCTTAATCTATTTAATTAAAGTTCATTCAATGTGAAGAGTCCAACAGATCAAAACAAAATTCTAGCATTTCAAGTTTGTCCTTGAAAAAATCAAGTCAAAACCAAAGCTAGTTCAAATTTGGTTATTTTTCTTTTTAGCTGTGAAAGATGCCTTTATTTTTTTAAAATTGATGTCTTTTTCTTATTTTGTAGTGATATTGTTATTTTGCATATTATTATCTATACTAACCAAAATTAGTTTGTGATTTTAAGCTAAAATTTCAAAATAATCATATATAATGATTTTTAAAAAAAACTAGCATAGACCTAACGGGACTTATTTGTCAGCGCATATTTTACCGCAGCCCAGCCCAGATCGTTGGTTATGTTTTCATACGAGAGATGGTAGGAGGGGGGCCAAGACCAAGGTACCATCTGGCGGTGCGCGCCGTATCTTGCAAACAAATTGGATGGGCCACATCCCACACCTCAGGTGGCACTCTACCTTTAACAATTATGCCCTGACTATACCACTGTCCTTTGGATGAATTAATCTTGTCTGGACCACGTGTCTTCTGTTTGTTACATGCAGAAGCTACCCAAAAGACGCCTTGAGGTGGAAACGCACCAAATCACTAATACAATCACCACGATCCACTTGTGCATACTTTGACGACGCAATGCTTAGCTATACTGACGCATGGAGCTACGAGCCGCATTCTGTTATCTTTCAGAGATTCGAATTCACGACGTAGAACGAACCAGATCGAAACCTGGTGACTCTGATACACTGAGCTACGCAAAAGACGCCTTGAAGGTAAAAGTGCACCAAATCACTTATACAACCCCTTTTGACTGCTAGATAGTATCAAAAATCCCCATTAGACCTGTAGTTCAACCTTAATGCAACTGTTTAGCATGCCGAACAGAAAGAAAATGGAATGTTTATGCCTCAATACATACTGGATTTTCATAATTCTGGTCTTAATCATTCATTTGCTTGATCGGTCTCAAGAAGAGAGCTATGAGCAGAAATGAAGTGAAAGAAAGAGGGCTATTGAATATCATGCTCATAAGCATATTCAAAGTGCATGATCTAAAATCTTTGCAAGGATATTGACTTGCCTTTACTCGGTTGTCTACTCCAATTCTTCTCAGCCAACAATCTAAAAATCACTTCTGGTAGTGATTCTCACCCATTTGGCCCATAACCTCGCATTCCCGCATTCTGTAAGGCGAACTGTGAATAGGCAAGCATAAATGGTTCAAACAGTTTGCCATCTCTTGTTTCATTCTCCGTCAGGCTATTTTGACAGAGTCCGATTTCATCATTTATGCACAGATCACTTGATCAACTACTGCATCACATCTCTATGAACTAGATCCATACAGCAAGCAATATCATCTAACATTCCCCAGGAAGAAAAGTAGGAAGATCCCCTCATGTATTTCGTCAATCAACTTCTGCAAGTAGTACCACAAGAAAAAGAACATATTTAGAGATTTTGTGTAATCCGATCTTTCTTTTTACTTTACCAAAAGAAATCAAGTGGAGCTGTCACTTGGTAATCAAATTCAGCTTATTGGCTCCAGATAAAGCAGTTAAATCTTATCGTGCACAAATTAGAATAAAGCATGGTCGAATAAAGTTCCACAGGTATTAGACATGCAGCTCATCAAGCAAACCACATGATTGGAAGTAAAACTTATGATAAATCTTAATCTAACGGAAAAATAAGCAAGGAATTAGAACATGAAATTTATGAAAAGATCTTGACTAAAATTTAGCTTACTTCCCAGTCCTGAAAAGCTTAAGGTGTGCATTCCATGATATTAGAGTCATTCACGCAATCATGTGTCAGGTCTACATTCGGCTGCCAAGGATGGAAAAGGAGATATTTTAGAAATTATGCAATTAAAATAAACATCCAATTCAATGAAACAAATTGACTTAAGCTGTCTATGACAGAGCCTCTTAAAGTCTCTTACTCTCTTAAAAGAAAATTATAAACTTCTCATGAATACTTTAGAAATAACTTCCATGAGGGAGGGGGAGAAAGAGAGAGAGAATACAACATAAAACAAACAGAAAAATGGTGTTGAATGGATGATAGTGATCAGTAACCCTAATTTCACAAGGAAATTCTAGTTAAGTTCATATGATGTACAAAACAATTAGAAAACCAGTAACCATTTTATAACTGCAATCATCCAAATTTTGAATAACATAATAACTTGTGTAGAGCTAAAAATTGAAGGATGATTCAATCGGATCAACAGCAAAAAATAGCCAAAAGTTTCCCTTTTCCAATTATTCAATCAACAGTGCTCTATATTCTTTAAAGTTCAAACCTATCATCTTTTTTTCTTTAAAAACATAAAACCATGGGAAAATAATGAATAAAGAGCAGTGAACTTTATTTGTGTAAGGAGTGCTGTTGAATCACTTTCAACCTCTTCATTGGGCAAGTTTGCAAACCTGACAGCATAACAACTTCAAGTATATTGCTTGGTGGAAAGAAGGAAGAAAATCCAACTTCTCAATCTCTAAGAAGAATCAACCTTTGGTACATAACCTTCCTTTTTCATCTCCTCATTCAGAAGTTCATATAATTCTGCCATAGGATGTGGCAGATCATCGCCAGCATGAAATTCATGAACTTGATTCCCTATCTCAGTCCAGCTACAGCCAGGGGTCTTATTAACACCCCGTTCTTTCATCAATGCCCTCATTTTTGCTGACTCATTCCATTTTCTCAAATTTGCATATATCTTAGATGAGATAACATAGTTTCCTGAATTTGATGGCTCCACTTCTAAAAGTAAGTGAATAACCCTTTCACTAATATCAGCATTCTTTCGCTTCTGACAGGCAGCAAGTAATGACCCCAACACAACCTCATCTGGTTTTCCAGGCATCTTTTCAACAAAATCCCAAGCCTCATAAAGGTGTCCTGCACGTGCCAAAAGATCAACCATGCATGAATAATGCTCGATTTTTGGGACCAATCCAAAAGAAGCGCTCATTAAATCAAACAATCGACGGCCCTCATCAACCATTCCAGCATGTACACAAGCAGAAAGCACGTGTACAAATGTAATGTCATTTGGACAGGCACCTTCATTGTTCTTTCCCATCCGCCTGAACAATGATAAAGCTTCCTGGGCTTGTCCATGAAAAGCAAGAGCAGAAATCATGACATTCCAAGAGACTTCATTTTTGTGGACCATGCTTTCAAAAATTTGAAGTGCATTGTCTAAGCTCCCACATTTTGCATACATATCTATCAATGCAGTAGTGATGTAAACATTATCCTGTAATCCTCTTTCAGATGCATATGTCTCAACCCATCTACCCAAATCAAGGGCCCCAATAGAGGCACATGCAGACAGCACTACAATGAGCGTGATTGTGTTTGGAGTGACACCTGCCTTTCTCATGCAATTGAATAGTGTAATTGCTTCATCTGATGCTCCATTCTGTGTGTATCTACAATTGCATCAAGCAAGTAACAAGTTAGCACATAATCGCCCCATAAAGTGATACCATGTTGGAGTCCATCTTGGTGCTTTTGTATGTTTATCAATCATAGTTATGCAGTAGTTGATCATTTTAGACACAGAAAGAATAGAAAGTTGGTTGGACCACAAGGAGAATTTAAATAAAAAAAGATATGAACCTCTCATCTGGTATTGCACCTAAAGCAACTCAACACTTGAACTAATCTGACTATACGGACCGAAAAAGCATTAAGTACACCCAAAATTGGTAAATCAAATACAAAGTTAAGAAAAGAAGAAGAAGAAGAAGAAGAAGCAGAATTCATTATACCCCAAATTCTGATAGCAAACAATGAAGAGAAGTAAAGATACTTCTACAAGTGATCAGCCTTGAAATAAGATATTATATGCAGAATTACCCCGTGATCATGGCATTCCATGTGACAGCATCTTTAGTTGTCATTGCATCAAAGATCTTCCTAGCTGACAACAAATCCCCACACTTACCATACATGTCAATTAAAGCAGATCCTATATAAGAATTCAACGTCATCTTCTTTTCCACAACATAACTTTCCACCGACGTCCCAAAACTCAAATCCCCCAAGTCCCCGCAGGCTGTAAGAACACTCACCAGCGTCATCTCACTAGGTTCAAACCCACTCTCCCTCATCTCCTCGAACAACGCCACCGCCTCCTTTGCAAAACCCATCTTCGAATATCCTGAAATCATCGAATTCCACGAGACCAAATCTCTATCGGAAATTTCATCAAACACTTTCCGCGCAGACCCCAACTCCCAACATCTTGCATACATTGTGATCATAGAATGACAAACGTGATCATCAGTCTCCAACCCAATCTTAAACACCATTCCATGACCCATCCGACCAATATTTAACTCCGAAAGGTTAGCGCAGGCTATAAACAAAAAAGGATAAGTGAAGTTATTGGGTCTAACGCCTGAGAACTTCATCCGGTAATAGAACATAATGGTTAATGAGTACAAAGTCCAAGTAGTGGTTAGGCCGCGAATCATGACATTGAAGGCATAATCGTCGGGTTCCGGGATGTGTTCGAAGAGGAGAGAAGCATAGGTATAATCTTTAAAATCGATGATTTTAGGGAGAAGAAAATTGGGCTTTAGAGCAAAGTTTAGTAGCATTTGAGCGTGGATTTGTTGCACTTGTCTCTTGCAACAGCACTGCCTTAGGAGAGACAAGAGCTTTCGGCCTAGAGTTATGTCGGACTGGTGTTGTTGGAGACCGTTGGCGTTTGACTTGAGGATGTGGCGGGAGATGGGCGAGGGCCTTAGGTGTCTAGCTCTAAGCATCGTTTTCCGGCATTAGGCGCTCCCACACCCAAAGTTAGATAACTGTGCTCTTTTTCGGTTTTTCCTTCTTTTTTCTATTACAACAAAATACTGTTCACCATTCCCGAGGTAATAACAACTAAAAGAGGTCCTATTAATATCACTCAATTTCATGTCCTAGAAAAAGTTAAGGATGTAAGTCTAACTTGATCCACTTAGGGATAACAATAATATATTTATTAATATAAAGATTAAATTGAAGTTTGATCGGATAATGAAGAGTTAATAGTGTTTAATAATTTAATTGGAACAATTTAAGGAAATAATCAAAGTAAAAAATTTGTAACATACAACAATAAAGAAAAAAATTGGAGTGCAAAGAATGGACATGAAATTAAATTAATGTAGATAATGTAAAGGTAATAAATTACTTAGGGTTAGATTAAAATTTTAATTTTAAAGATGGAGGTGATCCAATGTAGAAGAATGATTAAAAAACAAATCACATTTTCTTAGATTCAACAATTAAAAAAAATTGAGATTGAATATAGTATGTTATTTGATGATTCTAATAAATTCAGGAAGTATTTCATGAAAAATAGGTTTTTATTTAAAACGAGCACTAAAAAGATTATTAAAGCCAAATTTGTAAATAGGTATTACAAATTGAACATTTATGTCAGCTTTGTGGGATATCTAACTAGTTTTCAAGTAATTTTTAGCTCATTATTTACTCTTACTTGTATTGTTTACTTATTGTTGACTTGCCTATCGATTTAACATATATACATGTAAGAGGTTTTAGCAGAAGCACACATATAATTATGCTTTGGATAATAGGAGTGTGAGTCAAAATTAGTACTTCAATAACCTCCTACAACTCATTGTAATGAAGCTAATAGATTTAAGAAAGTTTACTAAGAAATGTTTTGAGAGTTGATGTAGGGTAAGTTATATGTTATATGGCTAAAAAATTGGTGATTGAGAAAATGCAAGGAGATGTTAAAAGAGAATATGGCAAGCTATAGGATTACAGAAAATAATTAATAAGGTCAAATCTTAATAGTAGAGTTGAATTGGTAGTGAAAATGTCATTACTTAGAGATGATCTTCAACCATTATTTATCAAATGTGTATTTTTAATGTTGAAAGAAGGAGTTCTTAACTAGATATAGGAGGTTATGAGGACTAGATGGTTGCTTTCAGAAAAGGATTGATAAAGGTAATATATTGACAATAGTAGGAAGAAATGACAATAATATGATTTTCCATCTAGATGGGTTATGTTTATACTAAGACGACATACACTTTGAGCTAGTTTTTAGAATTATTGAAAAAGGTTCGAATCTTAAAGATGGAGGTGGACGAGTAATGATTTCTAACTAACAAAAGATTGTATCTCTACTTAATTTAATATTGTTACTTAAATTTTCACCTATTACCTATTTATTATTATTTGTCAATTGAATATGTAGATAGGGTCTTATAGAGGCACTTTGTAAATAACTCTCAAAAGCAAAAATCAAGTTTTGTGTGAGGTATGTTTTCTAATTGGAGGAGGAGGAATAAAAAAGAACTCAAATTAGAAGGACTATTATGGCAATGTTATAAGTCCTCTAACGAACCTAACTTTTACATTTGAAGGAATTGAAATAGGAATCTGAAGATGTTTAAAAAGGAAAAATAGTCTTAGGATATTTAAACACTTCATTCATGTATAATACTGTAGACAATAATATTTATGAAAGTATTATAAAATTTGGACAAAGAAAATTATCACAATGATTAAACTAATTAGAGTGCTTGTGATAAAGAGATTAGTTAGAAATAAAAACATGGTCACTAACTGGATGAATGATATTGGTCCAATAATAAAAACCAAATTGAGAGTTAATAAAGTCTTGATTGTGAACTTGAGATAAATGGTGGTAATAAATTTGAAGTAATACATAGAAGAGTTAATCATATTATGAATTTGAGACAATATATGAAGTTACTAAATTTAAGATGTGTTAGGAAACAAATATCCATATGTAATTGTTACGATTGTTTACAATTATGAATAACTAAAAAATATATGTTACATTGGTTTATAAAGGAAAATGATCGACTAAGATGGAAGTATATGATGGAGTCAGTCCAATTAGAGAAATTCTGACAAAAAAATGCTCCTTTATTGCCACCTCAATAAAAAGTACCAATCAAACCAAAGATCAATAAAAGAAGAGAGGGCTAGAAGAATTTCACTAAAGGTGACAACTTGTTATGGATAAGAATTAAAATAACTTACTAAATATGACTCTAACAATAAAATAATAAAAGCATGTGTCTAATAAAAGATATGCAACAATAAGCTACAACTAAAAGGCTTGAAATTTTGATTATAAGTAGCACTTACTAAATATTATATAAGTTTTTTATTTCTTAAGTACATGACTACAATTGTGATTAACTTTGTTTTCAATATTTTCATGATTATTTAGGTAAGGAGGAGAAATAAAATTAAAGTTCAGTTGAGGTCTATGTAAGTAGTTCCAATGATAGTCCATTAAGGCCACCACCATCAAACAAGGTTGCGGATATAGAGCTTTATAAGATGAAGAACCTCATCTACCAATAAAAGATGAGAAATAACTCGAAAGAGGTTATGAATGCAAAGAAATCACAAAGATTGTAGTTAGAATTCAATTTATCCATTGGCATAAATTTTAAATTTTTATTATCTTTCTTAAGATAAAACAAATGCAATGATGACGATGACAAGATCAAAAGCATTTAAGATTACTAAAAGGGGTCACTGAATTGACTTTTAAGCATCATTTTTAACACTAACTTTTGTTATGATGCCTTAAGTATTGATCATAACTTAAGAATTATTATTTTATAAATATCAAGAGCATCTGTATTTCAAATTTTTAGAATTTGTAAAATGATATATATTTAAATGAATTTATTTGCTTATGCAAGTAGTTAATAAAATTTTAGTACATAAGCAATAATTTCCTTAATGAGTAATAATTAAGTTCTAGTGTAATAACATTAACTAATTATTAAAAGAGATATAATGGCATGGACAAAACTCCCATTCTTAAATCAACTTCCTACTTGATTTTCAAATTAACTAACTTTAATAAAGGGTAAATAGATACATTACTAGATTACCTAGAAACCAAACTAAACAAAATATTCCTTTATAAATAATGAAACCTTTAGCATCTACATTTTAATTCTTCTTTCGTAATCTTAATCTTCAATTATTACATTTATATATAATAATTCTTAATGTTATCACAAACAAAATAGTACTTATAAACTATATTTTGTACTGCAACACTTTATTCTCTTTCTATTTGTTAGCTCAAGGTTTCTAAATTGATAATTTTGATGATAACAATCAATAATATTTAGTTACTTTTTAAATTTAAATTTCTTTTACTAAATTTTCTCATTTATCCAAAAGGACAATAATATAGAAATGGATATATAACTTAGTTATTTGTTTAAATGAGAGGATAATCGACTAACAACTCCTATTTTACAGGAACCATCTTAACAAACTCATTCAAATAGTTAGAAACGGCTCCACAAAATCTAGAATGGATAGTCCCTATCATTTTTGTACAGACGAAGGAACCTGTATTTATCCAATTTGACAGTTGGTTTTGAGACATAGTAAAAAAATCTATCCAAATGTTTGGATATTTGAACAGACTACATTTTAACATATTTACTGTCGATTCATTCGGTTAGTTCATATTGAAATTGAAGCAACAACTAGTATATGTGAAAGAAAATTTTAAAAGGATCATTGAAGAGAATTGTTATTTAAGGAAGAGCTACTACATCCACTCAACACAAGATTTGAAAATATAATAGTAGAAGTTATAGTTAGAATCGAAAGTCATATCTTCATTTATCCTCTGTGCTTTAGAAAATGAAAAAACTCTATTGAAAGAGATTATCCATTGTAACTCATATTGAGCAAATCCTACTTTCAATTGTTGAGACATTGTAAAGGCTTGTCAAATACTACAAGTGTGGAAGGATGAAGAACCTTGTAAAAGATGTAATTGTGAGTTTGGAGAGATTTTAGTTAAATACTCAAGTGGGATACTTGGGGACTAGATATAGGCTTAGTTATAAGCCAAACCAGCATAAATTAACTTGTCATTCTTTCTTCTTCCTTAGCTTTTAAATTTTCGCACTATAGCTAATGGCATTTTCAAATTGCAAAAGGTTCTTTTCATTTTAAATTTCAACGACTGCCTGTCTTTTGTACAGATTGATAGTAACTTGCAAAAATTTTCAAGTCATACAAAATTCACCCCCTCTTGCATGTATTTTCTTTATCATTTGGTATCAGAGTGAGGTATCACATTTACTGTATTTTACAGCACGTGATAGATTATGGAAAACAACTTGAGAAGTCTTGAAGGACAATCTGTCACAAAAGCCTCTTTATTTTAATAGAAATAACTATTCTTATTGGAAGGAGAGAATGACAATTATATCCAATATATAGATATTGAAGTTTGACAAGCTATCAAAGTAGGAGCTACACTTTCTGTTACCGATGATGTAAAGATGTGGACTGATGTTGATAGAAGAAATGCATAACTAAATGTTAAGGCAAGTCATCATCTAATTTGTGTACTCTCTCCAGAAGAATATGAAAAGATATCCTACCGTTCTACAACAAAGGAAATATGGGATAAACTTCAAGTTACCTTTGAAAGAACAAATGAGGTAAAAAAAAACATAGGATAAATCTTTTAGTGCATTAATATGAAACTGTTAGTATGAAAAAGGGAGAGAACATAAAAGAATTTTTTGGATGATTCAACAACATCATCACAGCCTTAAAAAACATGTCCCATTCATGAGCTTGTGACAAAGATTCTAAGGTCACTTCCAAAAGAGTGGAGACTCAAAGTGACTACTCTAGAAATTGCGAAGGATCTAGAAACTATTTCACTTGATTGGCTAAAAGAAAACCTGATGATCCATGAGACAGAGCTTAGACAAGATCAAGGATCCTCCTATAGAAGAGGAATAACTCTAAAAGCTGCTAATGAATCTAATGGTGATGAAAGCGACAATAAGTTACTGATAGATGGAGATGATGAGTTCAACCTTATGGTCAAAAAGTATGTAAGTTTTTACAAAAAGAAGCTAATGAAGAAAAGGGAAGGAAATAAGAAAACTTATAACAATAAGTCAATGTCAAAAGGCAGTAGCACTAACACTAGCACTACATAAAATACTCGAATTTTATGTTATCACTATAAGAAGCATGGACCCATCACACTAGAATGTTCCTTTCTTCTTCTGAAGGATAAAACATAAAACAGAAGACCTAGAAAGCAATCCATGACAATAGTTTGGTCTGATGAAGATTTTGAGAATTTTGATGAAGAAGAGTCTGAAGAAGTAAGTAATGTTTACCTCAAAGCCAATTCAGGACATGATGGGGTGTATAATTCTGACTCTAATCTTAAAATTGATGAACTAAGAGATGCATATTATGAACTGTATGCTCAGTATAAGAAATTAACTGTGTAGTATATTAAAGAGGTTGAGAAGTCTAAAAACAGTAATGCATCCTTGAAAAATAAAATTAGATCATTAGAATAAGAGAATAAGAGTTTGTTGTCCAAGAATATGCCTCTTACTAAGATTGAAAATGATTATAAGAAAAAGGTATCTGAAAAGGAATTCTTAGAAGAAAAAATAACTCTTTTAGAAAATTTATTGCTTGAGAATGATTGTAAAGTTTCTAAAAAAGTGAAAGAATTAGAAGAAAAGGTTGCTGAATTAGAATTTGTATGTGATCATCTAGAAGATGAAGAAAAATTTGTTGAAAGAATCACATCTTAAAAAAAAGAGCTAGCTAATTTTATTGATGAAAAGAATAATCTTGATGCATTGCTTAGTAATGGTAAAAGTATCTTTAATAAGGCAGGAATAAGATATGATGAAAATAATAATATCAAATAGTACAAGTGTAGCACCCCACTTCCGCAAGACACGTACCCGACATCTATGCGTGATATTCAAGTCCGGGCTCCACGAGGGCAGCATGCTAGAACACTCAATCGTTCAAAAATCGGTATAATTTTTTTGAAACCATAAATATAATATATGAAAATCCATAACCAATTCGGGCTCACTTTCATTCATAAACATTTTCAATAGCCATCTGGGCCCTCTCATAAACACAAAACACATTAGTCATTTCGGAATACAAATTTATACAAAAAATTGTGGAATATACAATTCAATACAAAATAAAGAAATGCAATGTAGATGCGAATTGATCCCAACTTCTATCCTTCACTTGTATGTTGTAGGTATACTCCCGTTGGCCTAACGGGGTATTCTTCTAATCCTGAAAAATATTTGCAAATTTTGGATGAGTTTTGCGAATTCAATGAGTGACCATCATCTATGGCTTACCTAGTCACGTAACACATAAATCACATTTCACAATCAATACAATTTAATCATTCATATTATGCATATGTAGTGCACATGAGACCCACTTTTCATTTGTTACTTTGTTGTGACCGAGTGCCCAAACTGTCCCATACAGGGCTCATTGATAACTGTCCCTTATCTGCTTGGGAGATACAGGGCTCATTAAACGTTGAGCCTGAGGCTCTGATTCACTTTTGAGCTAGAAGCTCATTTCACTCGTTGAGCTTAAAGCTCTAATCGGTGGCTACTCTGGTCACAATTCCATTATGTTTCATGCATTCATGAAATGGAATGCATCAATCACATTTGCATGATCTCATTTAATCATATTCACAAATCATCGGACCGTAGTCCAGCATTCAACATTAAGTTGAGAATCACATTTTCACTTACATGCAAAAGCTCATTTAAATCAATAGTTCATCTCATTCACATACAAGTAGCACTTCAATATCCAAATCCATCATCACAATCATCAGACCTTCTGTCCAGAAATCAATAGAATCATTCACATTCATAACCAGTGATCCGAATTTCGTACCGTACCGGCCGATACCGGCTGGTACGTACCGTACCGGTCAGAATCTGGAACCGGTACGGGTTCAAATATATTGGGGCCAAATTTCGGTCGGTACCGGCCGGTACCACTAGTACTGGCGAAATTGGGGACCATTCTGTAAAAAAAAAGACGAGGGACTATTTTGCAAATACCTAAAATAAAACCCTAAAAAATATCCCCCCCCACTCGACTTCGGTCTGCCTCTCACTCTCACTGCCTCACCTCTCTTCGTCTTCTCTCCCTCTCAAATCGTCGCCGCTCCCTCATCGGTGCCGCCCCCTCACCGCTCATCGTTGTCACCTGGTCATCGTCGTCCTCCTCCGCCTACCTCGCGTCTTCGTCTTCTCTGGTGGTCTGCTCGCGTCTTCATCTTCTCCGGTGGTCTCCTCGCGACTTTGTCTTCTCCTCCGTGATTCTGTCATCCTCCGGTGGTGTCGCGGGTCGCCTCCGTCGCATCGTCCACGCCGCCTAGACACACCGCCTCCTCCGTCCTCTCTCTGTCGCAACAAACACCACCGGCCACCGAGATCCGACTGTTTAGCAAATTTTTTGGGTGTGTGTTACTGGTAAATGGAATGATTTTTTGTGTTGTTGTGGTCCTGTGGATTGGAAATTGTTGGATTTGCCCGCCGTGTATGTTTTTGTTGTGGATTGGAAATGATGAAAATGTTGGAGAGTTGGAGTTGTGGAGGATTGGGTTTCGGTTGATGAAAATGTTGAAGACTTGAAGTTGTGTTGTTGGCTGTTGTGGACGATTGATGACTTGATGTTGTTGTATTGTTGATTTCAATTGTGATTTGGGAATTGGGGATTTCAATTGTGATTTCAATTGTCAACCGAAAATGGAGATTTAAATTTGAAATTTGGAATTTGATTTTAGCATTTTGGTATTGAAAATTGGAAGTGGATTGGAAATAAAATTTTGAATTAGAATTGGATTGTAGAATTAGAATTGGATTGAAAATTAAATTTAGAATTGAAACTAGGTTTTGGCATTTTGCATTTTGAAATTGGAATTGAAATTTTGAATTGAAATGAAAATAAAAATTGATTGAATTGAATTGAATTGAATTGGAATTGGAATTGGAATTGGAATTGGAGTTGGACTATTTTGCAATTTTTAAAAAATTTAGGGACTATTTTATAAATTTAAAAAATATCCCGAAATGGTACCCAATACCGACCGGTACCGGTACAGTTCCGTTCCAAAGCTCAATCCAGTACCAAGCCCGGTACGGTATTCAGAACATTGGTAATAAATGTAACATTTATGAAGCGATTTAAAATCATTTAACTCTATTAATTTGGCAAAACATTAATGGCTCATTAACTCAATTATAACCATGTAACTCACCTTGAATTCCTTGTTTATAAACTTGCTCAAAGGTACCTCTCTCCTTGCTCCTCTTTCCCTTCTTGATTCCTTTTAACATTAACAAAAAAATTCCATTCAATAGGAATACAAATTGAGAATCCCACAAAAGCCTATACACTAAAATTGATTCTAGAATACATAAACCCATCAATTTCCTAAGCTTCATGAACTAAAACCCTTCCAAAAATTCAAATGATTAAAATGAACTTACCTTAAATCTTCACCAAATAAAGAGATTATTGGCTCAAATGGAAGCTCTTCTCTTCCTCTTTCCTTTTCTCTTCTTGAACAATCTCAATATCTCTCTTAAAAAATAAGAAAAGATAAAACCTAGCTCAAACTTCCTTCTTTTCTCTCCTTTCTCTCTTCTTTCTTTCTTCTCCATGACACACTCACTTCTTTCTCTCTTCCACTCACGTTTTTCTTCTTCATTTAAAAGCAAGACTACACTTCTTCCAATTCTACCCTTAATAAGTGTAAAAAGGCCACTTTGCCCTTCCTTTAATACCTTATAACTTTTAAACTTAAGTGACATGCCAAAATTGCCCTTAAACACTCTTACTAATTGAATTCTAACATTTATATTCTAAAATTTTAATTTCTACTTATGCTTGCTAAATTAATGACCAAATTCTAAGAAAATAAAATAAAATTAAAGAAAATAAAAAAAGAAAATTTTGGGGCCCAACAATTTGAGTGTTTATTTGGCTTGGAACGTAATATTTGTGTTTTAATCGTCTCAAATACTTCATCAAGGCCCATTACAAAGTTATACAATTTATCTTTTTTTTTCCTCATTGCACTTAATTGTTTCTCTATGTCATGTGTTCAGCCACTGCAAGTGCATTTAGAAAGAGGTGAAATTGATTGAATTTCATTTTATAGGGTTCTTAATTTTGGGTAATATGAGGATATAAGTGTCTCTTTTTATTGAAAAAGAGTCTTGGCTTGCATGAATTCAAATATTCTTACTATGCTCCCCTTTTTGAATCTTTCTTCCAGATCAACCCATGTTTCTTAATTCATTGTTGAACAAAATTAATTCAAATGTCCTTTTACATAGAATTCTTTAACCATCCCCTAACCATTACGTTACACCTCATCTAGCTTATCAAGTTTGTTGTGTTTTTTGTAAGTATGAGAAGTTTTATAACAAACTCTATCTTACTTTTAAAAGCAGCCATAACTCATATCACTTACCCACTCCCCATAATTTGTTTTAAGGAGAATTTCACTTACATAAAATTGTCTAAGGTTATCAAACAAAAGTAGATAATGTGGTGATGACACATCAACACTTTTTTGTTGATTGATACCCATTTTAATTTCCTTCGATCCTTTATTCCAAGGATTTGATTCAATCATATTGATGAGTATAGCATAGTAGTCGGTAAGCTATTAGGTTTTGAGTTTTAGAGTTTTAGATGTATTCTATGATACTCTGAAAATATTTCTACCACAAATCATTTAATTACATTCACTGTATAAACATATATTCACGTTAAAGATTGTCACTTACGAACTATGGTGACAATCTTATAGATCATGGATGACAATCCCATATGTTATAATTTGTTATCTTGATTGATTCCATCCCTAATAGCATCAAAGGTCTTTATTTAAGATGATCTTATTGGTACCAAAGTCCCAATATAGCTTTTAATGTTAAAAATTATATGTTTTAAAATTTGAAGTGGATTTTTCAAGAATTTCTTCATAGACTTCATTCTAATTAGTGCGATTACATTTTACAAAAAAATCTATCATCAGTTGATTAAATTAAATGCATTGCTTAAATTTAGTCGCTAACTTAGTAAGATATGTAACACATTCTAAAAACATAATTGATGAGGAATTACATTCTCTCGAGAAATTGTTTAATACATAGTTGAGGATATTAACTATAAGTTTCATTTTGTTTTTATAAACCAAGTAAAAGGAAGATTAACATTAGACATTAATTTTCAATATGATGCTAAGAAAATAGAAAAATGGTGATGAACATCCACTCTCCATGGTCAATAGTTAAAAGATTTAATATGCTTATCATCTCACTTCATCCGACCTTAAAAATTACAACTCAAAATATGTTAAAGAAAGAAAATTTCAAGATATACAAGCACTAAAAGAAAGAAATATTAAAAAAACTGTACGACCGAAGTTGAAGGTGTGGAGTTCAATGTATTGCTATGGTGGAAAAATAATGAAAGTGATTTTCTGATCATGCAAGCAATTAACGAGATCTTTTAATAATTTCAATATCAACTATTACTTTGGAGTTTGCTTTTGGTACTAGCAGTAAGATAATTAGTTCTTATTGTGCTCAACTTTATCCTAATATTGTGGAAGCCCTTATGTGTGCTCGAAATTAGTTAACTGAAGATATTGAGGGTAAACTCCATTCTTTATAATATATCAATTTTGTCTTATATTCTTTATGATATTATCTTATCTTATATCATCTTTTTATATTAATATAGGTACTAGTACAGAGACCAGTCATTTATCTATACAGAATTTGAAAAAAATATTTGATGATAAAGGTATATTTGTTGATTTTATGTGTTTAATATAATCATTGGATTATCAGTTATAATTACATAATGTTTCTACCTACAGATGAAGTAGTGCAAACTATTGACGAACCTGATTATAAATTTAGCTACCATCTTTCCTTTACATCGGGTTTGTTATCTTTAATATATGTTTCTAGATTTACTTATTTTTATATGATTGATTTGATTTTTTATAATTGAATATAATTATTTACTTGTGTGTTTTTATACAGGTTTTAAATTATTCTATCTGCCTATTTACTCAACTTTAATCTCTAATCTCCACTCTCTAGCTATAATTGATAATTTTAATTTTATAAATTGTATCATTAAACAATTTGATAATATTAGTACAGTGGTACTTTTTTTATAATAAAATGACTTTCATAACATTATTGTTTTATTTGTTGCATAAGTAAAATTATAAAATTATAGTATTTATCATATATGTGTTTAGATTGTACAACCAGCAACAAAAACATTTGAACTCTAAACTAATATCAAAACCTAAAATACATGTGTTTTCAATCATTTATATGGATGGATATTTATTTTATAGCTAAGAATGTTTATTGGAATTCAAATATTCCATTAATTATCTTTTATATTCCAAACAGGTTTAATCGTGTTTATATGCTGTAAAATTTTGGTACAATAATTACTCTACAATTAAGATGAGTTAAGATTTATCACTAATTTAAATATCATGTTGAGCAAATTATATTTAAGTATGACTAATCAGAAACAAATATGCTAATTAAATGAATGTGACATTTCTCATATAACATCTTTTAGTTCATTTTCTTTTAAAATAATTTTATTTTAAACTTATTCATTTCAAAATTTTAAGTTTATTTAATTTAATATATACATTTTTTAAAACTATTTTTATTAAGTAAATATATTAATTAAATAAACATGACATGTATCATACAACATCTTTTCGTTCACTTTCTTTTAAAATAAC
>JANZLC010000006.1:8170854-8181714 GCA_026413385.1 Erythroxylum gracilipes | reverse complement strand
AACCCGCAAACACACGCCGGGGTATAACCCCCAAACACACGCCGCAGTATAACCTGCAAACACCGAAGGGTGGGGTGGGGTGTGGGGTGTGGGGTCCAACAATTTCAATGAGGGTATTGAGTTCTTCGAGTAGCGTGGTTTGTTAAACCCTAAGTTTTAATAACAAAATCATGTGGACATTGACAAGCCTTCACAACTGTTTGACACTCAGGACGATATAACATGACAAAGACTTGCGAGTAGGCAAGGAAAATGAACATTTGCAATGGAATCTCAAAGATAGGAAAGTGTTGGCATACATTGGTGCACATTAGTAGAAATCTTCGATGAGACATAAGATTCTAATGTGAGACAAAAAGATGAGCCTAAGATGGACCTTAAGTTGAAGGTTAGTTGGATCACATGTATGAGGGAGACGTGAGAGTTCTAAGGACTTAATGTGTGCTTAAATAGATGGATTATGACTAATATATTTGACATGTGTAAGCATTGGAACGAACCAATGTGTTATGAAAGGCTTTAGGCTTGTATGACTCATCATTAATAGATAGAGATCAAAGGAATATGGATGATGTGGCAGATAAGATCATAATAGATATACATTAGCTCTAAAAGATAAAGAGTATGTGGGAAGATCATTTGAAGATAACGTAGTTCTTCATAGATATGGATGTATCTTTCCTAATTAAATATATTCTCTTATCTTGTTAATTGTGATGTAGCTAAATTCTATCAGATAAAGTCCTATTTAGATCAGGATGGCATCAAATTGGTTATTGTGATGTAATCTTATAAGGATATAGGTAACCTAGTTAGTTCAGTTCAATTAAGATTATGAATTTTAAAGTCAAAAGTGCCTCTAAATAGCTTATTTAAGTCTTGCTCCTAGGAATAGAGATATAGAAAAGGGGATACATTGGAGAGAGTATTCTTTTGTATCATTTCAGGAAAGTAATAAAGGTTGGTTTTTACGTTAGTTCTTATGTGCTTATTGTTGCTTTTAGTTATCTATTATTTATGTAGTATTTTTACTCAAGTGTGAGAGTTAAACATTGTTAGAGGTATGAGATATTCAATAACAAAGCTTTGTTGGTTGACGATCATGTAAAAAAACTGGGTCTCGCTTAAATAAACCTAAGTGAGATTGTTGTACAAAAGAGTAGACATAACTTGCAATATAAGTTTAGTATCTATCAAAACTTTGTGACAAAACTTATACATAACTTGAGAAAGCATACATTTTCCCCTTGAACAAACAACCCTAAGAATCCATGTTAGTTAATGCAAGCCATCTCTTCAATGGTATGGATTTTGCACCATATTGATCAAAAGGTACCATACCAAATAAAAAATGTTATAAAATCTTGGTATTTGAAACTGATCGTTGACACCAGCCAATGCTAAATTTTACATCTGGTATTTCAAATATATTGGTATCATAAAGTTTAAAATCTTTAGGGAATGAAATGAAAAAAAAACAAAAAATAAAAGAAACCATACAGATACCACTCTTATTTCTAATCTCTCTCTCCCTCTCTCCTTTCTACCCATTTTCATCGTTCATTCTCCGTCCCTCCATTATTTATTGTCATCGGCCATCCATTGTTATTGTGACACTACAATCACCACTACCATATGCACACTCCACCATCGGACCGCTTGCCTAATGTTGTATGTTGCAAGCCTCCACCTGGTCAGACCGCTTGCCTAAGCTTGGTCTCTCTACTAGTCGACCGTCACAGCTATCTACACTACTTTACAATCGCTATTCGCCGTTGTTCTGGTCCACCATCGCCATTTTCTGCTACTCGCCTAGACAAATTACAGAAATCAGGATTACCATTTTCCAGATCTAGACCTAACCTAACTCAACTTAACCTAACCCTGATTGCAATTTCTAATTTTTTGTGTTTAAAGTTATTGATTTCTACTATGAATTGCAACTGCAATGTGTTTTTGTGGTTTAATGTGTATTTGGTGAATGGTTTATAAAATATGCATTGGGCAATTTGGGTTTGAAAGTTAGAATTGTTTGTGTAAGTTGGTTCAATTTCAATAACATTTAGGCATTGTGAGTTTACGAAGAAATGAGATCAAAATAATATTATGTATAAATTATGGAAGAATATTTAAGTATTGTGATTTATGAATTATGTATAATTCAAGGATACGTCATATTATTTGTTATTTTAATAATCATAAAAATGAGATCAAAATTAATGCATTAAGTTATTAAATTGTTAATTAATTTATATGAAACATACAATTTACTAATTATTGTTTGTATATAAAAAGTATTTGGCATATGATTAATCATTCAAATATAAGATTTAATATATAATTAAATCATTTAATATATGTAATTAAGTTAAGAAAATTAAATGTTTGCATTTTCTATTGTTTATTATTTTTTAGAAATGAAATTACAAATATTAATCTTATCTTATGAGTAGCAAATACACATTTATTATCTTATATTATAGGTAGTTGAATACATAGTAGAAAATATTATTTGAATTTATTAATTTTAATTTTGACACGTCGTCATTTATTTTTATAGATAAATGGAAGGAAATTCAAATATTCTTGATAATTCAACCACTTTAGGAAGATTTAATGATCTAACTTAGGCTTATACTGGATTGATTACTGGAATAAAGAATCATACTATTTATTTGTTTTGTAACAAGCATTTGAAAGGTAGAGGAATTACCAAATTAAAGAAACATTTATCATGTGGAGCCTTGTAAAAAAGTGAGTCATGATGTGAAATGATAAATGAAGACTTTGCTTGAAGAGTATCAACATGAGAAAGATAGAAGACAAATATTGAATTACGAATTACGAAATTGGTAATGAAAATTCCTTTATTGATGCTCAAGATGATAGTGGGAATGTTGAAAGTGGTAGTATTCCTACCCAACAAAAAGGGAATATTGCACATGATGTTAGGAAAAAAGGAAGACTAGTGTCTAATTTTTTTACACTATAAACAACTCCTAGAACTCAGCCTTCAATTCGTATTGCCTTACAATCTAAAGAAATGACTCATAAAGTGGATATGACAATGACTAGATGGTAATATGATTCAATTATAACATTCAATACTTCCCAGTCTTATTATTATTAGCCTATGGTAGATGTTATTGCTTTTTACGGTCCATAATACAAAGCTACTTCAATTGATGACTACAAAGATAAACTTATGAGTAGTTTTATTTATTCAATAAAAAGTTCTTTGGGTGAAAGAAGAATGACTTGGGCTACTTTGGGGTGTTCAATCGTGTGTGATGGTTGGAAAAATAGAAGACATTAAGTTTTTTTTTTGGTTTATTCTGCAAAGGGAGCAATGTTTTTGAAGTCTATTGATGCATCTAGTATTGCCAGAAATGTTAACACTCTATTTGAAATATTTGATGAAGTTAAGCTAGAAAATATTGTTCAACTTATTATTGACAATGATTCCGCTTATAAAGCTACAAAAAGAAGATTGTAAAGCAAGTATAATTCTTTTCTTGGATTCCTTGTGCTGCACATTGCATTGACTTAATGTTAGAAAATATAGGAGATGCTAGGTATTTTCTTGGGTTAATTACAAAAAATATCTCAAACTTTGCTCAAGTTTACAATTATAGTCCAAACTTCAAAACATGACAATTAAATGCTCAAACTTTCAATTTTTTCAATTCTGGCTCAATGTTAATGTCTCCGTTAACTTTGCTGACGTGGCTTGCCACGTGTTCCAAAAATCCTAACTATTAATACACATTAGCCAAAATTAACACAAGTAATTAAGATTAATGAAACGACGTCATTTAATTACATAACTAAAACGAGATTGTCTTGAAAAATGATGCAATTTAATTCCTAAATCAGTTTACGCAACCTAAGATATAGGAAAGCAAATGGTGAGGGCTCTGGGAGAACAAACTGAAAGTGAAGGGTGAGGGAAAACGAATGGTGAGAACGTTGAGAAAACAAATTGAAAACGAAGGGTGAAGGGTCAAGAGAATAAACTAAAAATGAAGGGTGAAGGAAAAAGAATGGTGAGGGCGTTGGAAGAACAAACTGGAAGTGAAAGGTGAGGATGTCTGTTGGACCCCAAATTTTTTTTATTCATTAGTGATTTATTATTTCATTAATTTTAGAGTTGAGTCATCAAATTAGCAAGTATGAATAGAAATTAGAAGTTAAAATGAAGTGCTAGAATTAAGTTAGAATTAATATGGTGTTTAATGGGTTAAGAGAGTTTGTAGACTTAGATAAAATAAAGGAAGGGCAAATTTGAAAAGGTTAAGTAAATGAGGGACAATTTTGGAAGATTAAGCTAAAGATGTGGCTTGAAATAAGAAAGAGAAGAGGAGAATAGAGGGTGTCGTGAGAACCAAAGAGAGAAGGAAGAGAGAAAAATGTTAAAAAAGAGAAGAGAAGGAAAAATCGTGGAGAAAGAAGAGAAAGGAAGAAGAAATTGTGGGAAAAGGGAGAAATCAAAATTCTAATGTAAGTATCATCTTTCTTCTTGCTTAGTAGAAAAACAAAAGGGATTTGAGAGAGAGATGAGTTGTGTAGGAAGAAGAAGGGAAACCCTAGATGGATTTTTATGGATTTCTAAACTAGAACCTACGTTTTTCTAACCTAGATAGGTTATGGGTAGGTTAAATTTGAGTTAATTTTATGTTTGTGGAAATTTTGTGATTTTTTTTTTTTTTTTGAAGTTTATAAGTTATTGGAATGTTATTTTGAATGAAACCTTGGTTGTTTTAGGAAACCAAGGGAATCCTACCCAAGAGCAAGGGGAAAGGCAAGCTTGACTTACATTTTCACAAGGTAATTAGGTGGGTAATGTATTTATAGCTATTGTGTGATTGGGAAAATTCTTGCCTATATGTGTGCATGTTAAATCTTGAAATGGATTTTCTTGAATTATTATGACTGATTGGAAATGCATGATGCTTTGTAATTATGTTATACCTTAAAAGAGATTATAACATTTTGTATTAAGTGAGAAGAAAAGAAAGAGCGTGAAAAGTATGAAAGCATTTGATAAAATGTTTTGAGCATGAAATGATTATGTGCTTTGTTTGGGCAAGAGAGAAATTCGTTTCGTAGTTACGTGCACGTTGACCCATAGCCTTCTCCCAGCTGCCCGCATAAGGTCACGATATTATGAGAAATCGAACTTGTTTTATTCACGGAGTAAACTTCGGTTTCTCTGTTTCGTTCCACGGAACTCTCAAGCTATTTGTTTGTGCATTGCAAAATTGAATTGTCAAGCATTAATCATTTTGAGTGTTAAATGTTTTGAGTTTTGAGCTAAATTAATGAGTCCTATACACACACACGCACACACACACGCACACATGTATGTATGTTTGACTTTGGTCAATTGCCAGTGATTATAAATATATTAGCCACTAAGCTGTGTTGCTCACCCCACTATTCCCTCCTCAGGTGCAGAACGAGAAGGTTAGAAATCCTTGCAAGGTATCGAAAACTCCAAGATATTAGAAACTTTTTTAACTAAGTTAGTTCGATAAATTTCGGATAGCTTCATAAGCATGTAAACATTGAGCATCCTGTATAGGTTGAATTTTGTGTTAAGCCTTTGTTTATAATGTAAATTTGTAATTAAAGCTATGTATGAGCTTTTATGGATTTGGCAAATGAGTTTAGAATTGAAAAGTTCCCCATGTGTATGTGCATGTTTCTTTGGTAGTTGAACATTTCGAAAATCCAAGTTTCTCCTAGGTGTAGAAATTGTGTGTCGAATTCAGGGGAAAAGCTGGACTAATTTAGATTA
Source organism: Erythroxylum gracilipes (assembly GCA_026413385.1). Classification (NCBI taxonomy): domain Eukaryota; kingdom Viridiplantae; phylum Streptophyta; class Magnoliopsida; order Malpighiales; family Erythroxylaceae; genus Erythroxylum; species Erythroxylum gracilipes. The sequence continues at coordinate 8,175,914 of JANZLC010000006.1, read as the reverse complement.
AATTAGTCAAAGTTGCCTTTTGGAAAGTTGTAGCTTATGTTTCTAGCTTTTCATAGATATATAGTATGAAATATTTGAGCATAAGAGTCAAAAGTTATGGTCCTTAGAAGGGGAGATGCTTAGGAGTTTCAAGGACGTATCATCTGTGATGACGTCACATCGTATGTGATGATATCATATCGTCTGTGAAGATGTATCGTTTGTAAGGATGATTCGTCTGTAAAGTTGTTGTCTGTAAAGACGCTTTGTTTGTGATGACGTCATATCGTCTATGAAGATGTATTGTCTATAAGGATGATTCTTCTGTAAAGTTGTATCGTTTGTAAAGACACTTCGTATGTGATGACGTCATATCGTCTGTGTAACATCTCACCCTCAATTGGAATGGTAGAACAGTAAATTGGCATAGGATGAGATAGATTGGCATTTCATAGGATTGTTCATGCATAATGGGATTGGTACACAGTCACAATTGTGCACATGAAATTATTGTACATGCATACATGATATTCCCGGTTTGCATGCCTAAGACAAGTTTATTAGGATTAACATGGTTAATGGGTTTGCAAAATTATTCTGAGTGCGCCATAAATTGTTTTCTATTTTAAGGGATTTTTAGGAATTTTTCGGGATTTTTCCGGAGAACATTTCCGGACCGAAAAAATCGCCAATTGGCGAACCGGTCGATTTTCGGTAGCGAAAATTGCTACCCAATGGCACTGTACTATTGGGTATATTATTTTGGGCTTGAAATTAGGGTCATTTGGGTTGATTTGGTTAATTTTTGATCTGGATTATAATAGTATTACTTTGACTTTTCTTTAAACATTTTGACCAATGACATTTAGCCAACTTAGACCTTCATTTAATGTCCCATACTTGATCCTATCGTTTTTCCTTGGGTAAAGGCAAGAAATGAACCATTTGTTAAGTTATTAGCTAACCATCCGAAACACTCATCTCTTTCTTACCTCCACCATCGAAATTTTGGTTCTTTCTCCATCTTTCTCCAAACATTCAAGGGTTCACTTACTTGTCACTAAGTTATAGTCTTCCCATGATGATAAGTTGCATGTTGGGTGGTAGAAGAAAAGGTTAGAAGGCATAGTTAAGAAGGAAGTGAAGAGAAGAGAGGATTGGAAGCTAATAGGTAAGTGATTTTACTTAAGTGTTAAATGATGTTTTAGCATGACTTTAATGCCATGGTAGGTAAAATCATTTAATGAGAGTTAGAATGTATTTATGATGATTCTTGATGCATTAAATTGATGTCTTTTATTGCTTGAATTAATGGGTATAAGGTTAGGTTAAAGATGAATTGGAAGTAGTATGATTTAAATTGTTTAACTTGATTGGAATTACTTTTTGATGATGAATTGTGCATATGAATTGAGGAATTGAGTGCTGCCAATTTTTGTGTATTAGCCCTAGTACATGTATGAATGGTGTATGAATGGTATAAGAACTGATTTGTGTTATTTGGATGCTTAATGATGTGTTAAAGGCATTGGAAATGAGAGAAACTAAGGTTGGATCAAATCTGGAAAATTAGGGTTTTTAATCGATTGGACTGTTTTGAGAATAACTAATGATGTAGAAATAAAAATGAGGTGAGGTTTGTGGCCACTTACTTTCACATTGTGTACTTCCCACATGGCTACCAAACAAAGGAGGAAATATTGTTCAAACTTCTAGTTTATAATTTCCAAGTGGCTACCATGTTCATATTATGGAGAAAGACTTAAAATATCAATCTATATGAGCGTACCAAAATGATAAAGATGATAGATGGGAATACATAGCGCTTTAAACTGGACGTCTTAAAAGTAGGATTGCTTTTCATGCGCAATAAAGAGGGATAACAAGCTTGGAGTACCAACTCTTGCAGCCGATGTGAAGCCAAATTATTTAAGAGTTTTGTGCTTGAGTTTCTAATTTGTATATCTAGGGTATATAGTTCATCACAATGAAATTAATTGCTACAAATGTATAGTTTCCCTTTAAAGCATATGACATTAGAACAATTTTCAAATGAGGCACTTGAATGACTTTTTCCTTTTCTACTCCTCCCTTACACATACAAATATGAAAAGAAATTAGAGAAAGACTCAAAGCACTTCAACAAATCAATAACAACAACTATTAGCTTAATCTTTCAAGAACAAAATTCATCTTTGTTTGTTAATCGCTAGTAATTTATATTGTCTTCTTATTATATTATACTAGAACCAAATCCAGGTATAGCAACACCGAATCACAAATATTTAACAATCTAAGTTAAAATAAATAGAGAAAAATTTAATAAAAATTCACTTTTAATTATATTTCTAATTACACCATAAGATCATAATATTTAGGTTATTCAAAATGTTAAAAAAATATTTTGAAAAGCACATAAAATCATATGAGAAATCTTCATCTTAATGCGTCATAATTTAATTTTAAACAAGACCAAAAGTTATTAACTTTTTTCTCTAATATCTCCGGAAATTTTACCACAATCTTACTTCATACCCATTCATCAACTTTAAATTTAAAGTAAACCATTGATTATTTTAGAGTATATTTAGTCATATGGTATGAGTGATTTGTCAAATGGTCTAAACTTGAAATAGAATAAATGATACTTATTCTATTTTTTTATTTTAAAAACTTGGTGAGAGCTCTTATGCTTACCAAAATTTCTCTGAACCCTCATTTGTTAACCTTTTTCAATAAAAAAACTAATGATATTACGTGCCAAATAAATTTATTTATATTTGCATGTCATTACTCATATTAAAGTATAATAATATTCAATATATAATATAATGTTAACATACTTTAGAAATGCTTTAGTAATTTATCACATCTATATATTATTACTTATATTAAGAAGTACAAATAAATATCTAAATATGTAATATTAATTTAATTTATTAATAATTATATTACAATAATTAAAAAATTGATAATAAGTTAAGTCCTTTTGTAAAATTTTTATGAAATAAATACGAATAAATAAGATTAATAATTTCTCATACTTTACATATACTTCATATTTATATATAATTAGTAACAAATTTTATTGATCTTTAATATTAATAAATGAAGAATTGATTTATTACAGTTACATTTAATTAATTATATTAAAATTTAAAATACTTAACTAAATATTTATTTATTTTTATAATAATATATTAGCTTATTTATTATTAATAAATAATATATTAATTTACCATAATTTATTAATAATCAATTATAGATTAATTTATTGTAATTTATTAGTAATTACTAACATGTTATTTATTTTTATATGATAATAGACTTTCATTAAATTTTATATATTTCATAATAATACTAAATATTAATAAGACATAAAAAAAAATAACTTAATACTGTCATTGAATTTTGCAGGGAATACCATAGAAAATATTAATCATCAGTTCATCACCCCCATTACATCCAACGGTCTCTTAAATAAGAAACATTAATTAACAACTGTGCTAAGTTCCAAATGCTAACATGATACATTGACATGACCGCATGAGTTTGCACACAAAAAATTAATTAATAATAAAAACAATCAATTTCTATATATTTTGAAAAGATGATATAATAAATCGATCTTATTATTCTTTAGTATTGTTAGATAATAAATTAAAATTTTATTGAATTACTTATTTATTGTCATATAACATTACTATAAATTAATATTCATTAATTATTAGTAAATTAATTTGTAATATATTGATTATTATTTTATAAGATATTAATGATATATAGATATGGCGAATTAATAAAATGAAACAATTTTACCTTTTTATTTATTATTAGTAAATTTAATTTAATTATTTTATTTACAAAGTTATTAATTATAAAGGAAATATGAAAAGTTAGTTGCGTATTACTGGACTTTCACAAATCCCGCATGTATTTTTTACTGGGTGCTGTTATTGTTATTACAATCTAACACATATATTATTAATAATTAAGAAAATATCTTAAATTGATATATTAAATTAAATAAATTAATATTACATGTTAATTATATATTTTCAATAAAACTAATATGCAAAAAATGATAAATCAAATGGTATTATTATTATTTTGTCTATTCACAGTAAAATAATAAAAATAATATGTTATATCCTTATTAACTCAAATATACCAGTGCAACGTACACTGAGTTTTGGCCACAGAATTAACCTTAGGCAACAGAGAATCCACACTGGTAGTCTTACCGTGGTTCCAAAAGGGTATTTAGTTGGCCCTTCCATTGTACAGTATATCTCATCTGACTGTTGACCAGTGTCAGTAGCTACTTGAAATTCTGTTTACCATACCTAACCAAGTTTTGACATCACAATACGCTCCCCTTGTTCAGAAAACAGACACAGTGAATTACAAGCTTCGTACGTTGGTTTCTTCTCGGAGGACATCTGGAGACTGTTCCCTGTTTAGAGGGACCAAAGTTATGGGATATTTGATGATCGATACCTCTCTCTGAGTCAGAGTTTTTTTGGTCCTTCAGGGATTGACATGTTCTGTGCTGCGCAGCAGCATTAGTCATGCCCATCAAGAACTCCATCAAACATCATATTCACCTCATCACTTTGAAAAAAAAAATCCCCTTTGCGGGTTATCTAGTGTACACTTTGTACGGAAAAATCTATTCAGAGGGGTCACGTGCACCTTATCTTCAACATGCTAGTGGTCGATCCAACCCCCATATGATTTTTATATAGATTCTATGTCTTGAGTGATCGCGTGCACCTTATCTTCAATGTGTTAGTGGTCGATCCAACCCCGGCCTATATGATTTATATATAGATTCTATGTCTTGCAGAAGGATACACCAAATCAAAATTTGACTAATGACAATTAATGGATACCAGAAGTAGAGAAAGTATTTTGTATATTTCATATTTTTCCTAACGCATATACATGAATTTATACAAGGTTCCTTACAAGGATACCACACTATTCTAGCCTACAATTACATATATACATCTGTAAAAAAGGAAACAGCTAGAGTCAACGATATTTAAAATTACAAAACAATCTAATCTTATTTTATT
>JANZLC010000006.1:8157730-8170806 GCA_026413385.1 Erythroxylum gracilipes | reverse complement strand
GGGCATTGAAATGTGTTAAATATTATATATATATAAGTAATTTATATACCAGTCTAACTAAAATACTCATTAATGAGTTTTGAAGATCAACTATTATGAAAAAGTTAAATATTATACAATTAATTACGTTCTAAGATGTTTGAAACCATAACTAGTACAATTTTCTAGGTTAAATGATAGAGGTTTGTTTAAAGCTTGTGTGTATTCATTATAAAATTGTTAGTTGTAGTTTAGTAATATAATTATTTAAAGGCATTTTTTACCTTACATATAGTCAAATATATGTGATAAATTTCATAAAATAAATATCTATTGATGAGATCATAATTATAATATTCATATTACATTTATGTATTAGTCTTCAATTATTCTTAGTCATTCTTCTATTAAGACAAAATATTGTGTAAAAAGACTAACACGTGTTATATTTCTTTCTTGTGAAGAAAGTAGCTAATTTTATAGATTAAAGGATAGAGATACTTAAACAAATCTATAGATGCATTTTAGAGAACAAGTTCATTAAACTGACTTTATATGATAAATCTATTTAGAACGTTACTTATATGTCATTGAAAATTCTTATTGTGATGATTGAATAAGTGATCATTTGATTTGAGATCACCAAAGTATATCATGTAGGGATTGTTATATTTTAGCGTAAACTATAAGGAGGTAATTGAATGTTCAATATATGATTCATCACTGTAAAGTAATTAAGGAAAATGCTCTATTGTTCTAGATTAGTATTAATTTAGAAAATCCTTGGCCAAGGTGAAATGACACTTTGAAAATAATTTTCAAATTTATTAATAGATTAATTACTAATGATGGAGATTAATATAATTAGACTCAAATTGAGTAGATATTATTTTCATACTTTGTGTCTAATTAGAATATGATATGATGAAAGAATTGAATTATATAAAAAATTATGCATGAAAAGATTAGTTCAAATCACTTTAATATTTCCAAATATTTGGATAGTCATGATTTGTTATTGGACATCAATATTAATCTATAGATATAAATTATTTAATTAGAAAATTATAGATAAATTAAATATAATTAGACTGAAATAGAGTAGATATTATTTTCATACTTTGTGTCTAATTGGAATATGATATGATGAAAGAATTGAATTATATAAAAAATTATGCATGGAAAGATTAGTTCAATTCACTTTAATATTTCCAAATATTTGGATAGTCATGATTTGTTGTTGGACATCAATATTAATCTATAGATATAAATTACTTAATTAGAAAATTATAGATAAATTAAAGGAGTTTAATTTATCTTAAATATGAGTTAAGGTTATATTTAAGAATTTAATGACAATATTTAAGAATTTAATGAGTCACACACAAAGAATGAATTGAAAAGAGAAAAAGTCGTTCAATCAACTTAGACTTAAATGTAATGTTTGAGAAACTTTATAATTAAATATAAGATATTTGATAAATAAGAATTAATATGAAATATTGAATTTTATTTGGGCATAATTGGTATTTAACTAAATTTAATTGTAATTCTAATTAAAGTTAAATGAAAATAGAATTTGTTTTCAATAAAATTACTAAAATGCTCAAAATTTATTATAAATATGCTTAAGGTCTAAGGGGAGCTAGCACTCTTGTCTAACTCACTTTACGATAATTGTAAAGTTTTCTCAACTTATTATATGGCTATGCATATTAGAGGTCGAATACTTATGCAACTATACTGGTTGAGATGAGTCAGTTTTAGAAACGATTCAAAGAAAACGACAAGAAAAGGATTAAGTTTCACAATAAGGTACGAATTAAAATTATGCTTTATTATATTTTATGTGTTGATCATGCTATACATTTAAAGTGATCTCAGCCTTCAAGAAATCAAATGAAAAAGTTTCGTCATTATTTTGCTATGTGTGAGATTAGATCTTGTCCTGATTTTTCAACAGTGATATAAAAGTTGTATTTAGTTCGTTGACTTTATTAAAATTGTTTGATTGTTATAGATATTAAATTACATAATTGGAATTGGAATTATTACAATCCCTATTTTTTTTTGAAAAGTTCAAATTACCTAATTCATAAAATCAAATATGAATTTAATTACATTTTCTTTAAATTTGAATTTTTTAGATTATAATAAATTAATGATTAAAAAACCAAACTAGTTTAGCCGGTTTAGCCGTAAAAACCTTTAGTAGTTTAATTTTTCAGTTCTTTTTTTAACTTTTCGATTTAATTTACTTTAATAATTCTTATTGTTAAAAACTGATTAATTTATTAATTAATCAGTCAGTTTTTATAAATTTAAGTTTATAAACTAAAATAAATTAATTTTCATTTAATAATATCTTTTTTAGTTAAACTTCAAATTCTTTTATAGATAAGGATAATCTCTTTCAATCATATTTTAAATTTTTATGATGATCTAATAAGAGTTGAATCTTTTAAACCTTAATCCTCTTGTCTAACTGATTTAATTTTTAGTTCAGTTTTTAAATCATTGTAATAAAACTAAGTCTTAAAATTAGATTAAATTTGATTCGGTGAATAAGCCATCAATATTGTACATAATAAGGCTTTAGATTTTTGAATCTCTGCTCCCTTTATCAATTATGAATTTGTTAATAAGTTGAGTTTGAGAAACTTAAATTATCAAACCATGCATAAAATCTAAAAATTTCAATTTTAGATTTTTGCTGAGTTAAAGAATTGAACCCCTACAGTAGTTAATAAACTCCTTAAGTTATAGTTATGGACTAGTTCAGAATAAGATGTTGATGGCTTCTTTGGTGACTGTTTGTGTTTTGCAAGGATTTATTATTTATAATTATGTAAGGCGACGACTGACTCCAAAGGTGTCAGGAAAGTCGAATGGGATGCTGTTGGTTTCATGTTAGCTCATTGTTAACTTACCCACTAATAGGAAAAGGCAGCTATTAAAGAAGGAATTTGTAGAGGATGAGTGTTAGTAGTGACACTACAATAGATTGATGAATTAACTAGGTTTTTCTTGGAGATGATTATGAAATCGTTGACAAAAGTAACCATTTGGCGATGATTTCCACATTCGTCGCTATAAGTAAATGATTTTACGACGTTTAATAGAAACGTCAGAAAATGGCAAATATTTCATGACAATTATTTGTTATCGTCGTAATAACAATAGGTTTTAATGACATTTTTATTATTTCGTCACCTAAACTTAAGTATTTTGTGATGAAGAACAGTAATGTCAGGGAAATCAATGTAATTAGCATCGATTATGGTGAAGTGTCGTTAATAGTTCTAACAAATAGTGACTAAAAATATGTTGTGTCACCGAACGTATCCTTTTTTGCGACGATTGATGTAATCGTCGCAGATTGGTCTTACAAACATAATATTGAGCGACGTTAGAAGAAAGTGTTGCATGATGTAAACTTTTTGAGACGATTTTTGTATTTCATCGGCAACAGTTGGCTACGATGAATTAAATCATCGCGGATGTTTGTACATATGACGAGTATTTGTTTTAATCGTCTGGCTAGTATATTGCGACGATTTTATGTTTCATGGCCAAAAGTGAAAATTAAAATTTTGGAAGATAGTTTGTAATGATTTTTGTGTACTTAATAATCGTAGTTAAGGGTTATTCTAATTGGCATTTTTATATTCTATCATACGAAGATATCTTTTGTTGAAGTTGTTTTCAATGTTTAAAGCATATTGTTGAAAAACACATAGTAGGTTATTTAAAACATGAAAAGTAAATATATTATGGACACTAAAATATTTGTGAACCAAAAATTTTAATAGGATGAAAATATCATAAATTTAAGTTAACAAGTAGTGTTAATCATTAATATTTAGTAACGGTAAAAAACTATTTATAAAAATTATGGAAAAGGTATCAATACAATATAATAATATATGGTCAGTTCTACAAGGTTTTAATTAGAAGTTTAACAATTCTTACAGGCATATAACAACAACAATAATAATAACAATAGTACGCAGCTTTACACCTAACTAGTAGAGAGGTTGGTTTAAAAATTGTTACAGAAAGAATAATAAATAAAGTTTGAAGTTGATTCTAGCTGATACCATTGATATATGACAATGATATAATTAATGTTTTGAATTCCAAGTGACATGAGAGTCGGTAAAGGTAAATAAGTTCCTTATGTTTGGTTTCCCAAAAAGGGTCCTTGTATGTTTGAAGGCATCAATTGAAATAGTGAAAGATCTCCCTTCAGGTGTAAGGTTGTTGACATCATCTTCCAACAACTTCTTCACTATAACTAAACTTCTAGAGAATATAGTGAATGAGTTCCCAGTTTTAGTATGGAAGAAAACTTGATCAGATGAACTGCCAGTATGATGTGTTTCACCTACAACACAATAAGTATAGAATTTATTTAGGGAGTTTAGTGAAACCGTATAACGAACCTAAATTGGAACATATGTATACCTGATTTACCACACATAGTCATTGGAATGGACGAATTTTCCAAAAGAACCAATTTCCCTAATCCTTTACGGGCCATTGTGACATTGCCCCTGCCTCCATTTCCATCTATGTTCTCTTGAAGATTGAAGGAAGATTAACACAACATATAGTATATACAATCAAATGTTCATATACATAATAACTTCATAATAGGAAATGAGATATAGATAATAAGGAAAGTGATGTAGTTTAGATGATACTCAAAACCTTGAAAAAGAAGATCGACCATGAAAGACAAACAATTATTAGTGTATAAAGAGGGGATTTGTTCCGCATTGGTTTTTTGTTCATTAGGGATAATTTTGCCACATTCCTCCCAATAGAATGAATTTTCACCATCAAAAACTAGTTGCTACATCGACATTCCTCGATGAATGATATTAAGAGTTATATTTTGTAGAAGTGAATATAGAATAAAATTCAATATGTTCAATGGAATTTGCGTTGATAAGTGAAAGTCCTACAGTTTAGTAGTTATCCATCTTCAATCTGTCTAATGAGATTAAAGTTACCCTTATTAAAATAAAAGTAATCCATTTACCCTTTATATCATATCTATATTTTAGAATTGAAAGTAGATTACACATCACCATGTTCTTGATGTACAAAAATTTATTATTATCCATATAGAATTTTATTACTATTATTACAAAAAAGAGTTAAATATTGTTTTAGACATTTCATCAAATAGTTTGCAGGCTTTCCTGAAAAAAGCATTAAAGGTCGTAAAAGGAAATAAACATATATACAACCAATAAAGGAAAAAAATCATCTTCGAAACACAACTACAAACACAACCTATACAACAAATGCAGAAAAAAGAACTCACAAAAAACACCTAAAGGTATAATTAAAACTCAACACAAGATGGAGGTTTGAAAATAGAAAAGAAGAACAATACCAACATAGTTAAGGATGCTTCTTCGACGGTGACGACCACAATACACGAAACGAGCACAAGAGAGGGGACAATGGTTATTGGACTATGAAATGTAGACGAATGTTGACGGCTAACCCGGAAATGAAGTGAGGTTCTTTGTAATAATGATAAAAACCTATTACAAAACAATGTCATTTTTTATTAACTCGTACGATGTTGTTTTCGATTTTGTCATAAGAAATATAGTACACTCTTGTTAGTAACAAAAAAATCGTTGCCAATATGATTAAGTGAATAAATTTGATAATACACTAAGTTAATTACCATATGTGATGATGATGATGATGATGATGATGATGATGATGATGATGATGATGATGATGATGATGATGATGATGATAATAGTAATAATATCAGTTTATTAGAAATAATTCAGAAAATATCTGATTAAGTGAATAAATTTGACCCTATATATCCTTTTTATTAATCATTTTAGCAAAAAATAAGAAATTGTTTCAAATTTTGCATTAAACTTCTTCTATACACTATGCACGAATGGATATTTGGACCAAGAGGTCTGAATAGATTAAGTTAACTTATAAGAAATAAAAGGTAGGCGAGAAAACGTGTTATAAAATTAAGATAACCCATTCAAGAAGATATTTAATGTTTCATTTAGGAGACATGTTGGAGTTTTTAGAGATAATAATAATAGCAGTATAATTATAAAAATTCCCAATATATTAGAAAATGGTAATCAACATTATTAATTAATAATTTCCAATACTTGATGTTAATGATGTTGATTGCATAACTGTAAAACAAATTTAGTTAACAAATTTGATTGTAATGTATAATTTTTATTAATCATTTTAGCAACATCAAAAATTGTATGAAAAGGTTTAGTATTAGCGACGGTTTATCAATTTGGTAGCAAAATGTTGTACAATTTGTGACGTTATTTTATTTTCATAGCAAATGTCCCAATGTCTGTTTAAACACAAACATGTCAACCCTCCTTCTTCCCCCCTTTGGACTTATCAGCCCCTTTCTCCTTCGTTTTTTCAAAACCCAAGTTTTCTACCTTCGTTTTTGCCCTATCTTCTCTTCTGTCTTTGACGTTGTGAACGAATCTTCTCCCTGAGCTTTCTCTCTTCATTTGGTGAGTAGGGTTGATGTTGGACCCCATTTCCAGAGCCCAACATCCATAGTCGCAAACCTTGTGCTTACAACCCTTTAGGGTCATTTGCCATTATTCCACAAGGGTGGTGTGCCCACACCAGTCAATTACCAAAAATCATAACTTGACTTCTTCAAATAAATTGTAACTATAAGCCTCTAGTTTCTTTTAAAGCAAGAATCATCTTAATCGGAGCTCTACAGCTCAAGATATGCTTAAACAACTAAAGGGTGTTCATTCTCCAAACATGCTCTCCCAACCTACCCCTCCCTTTCTCTAATGCAAACTTTCCCTAAACAACTCCAAAAGATTCCATTTTACATGGAAGGATAGAAAAAGGTGTAAAGAATCCATTGCTTTAAGAATCACTTCATTTGGAGGTCGGATGAGGAAGTTATACCCGAAACAATTTAACATGTTTATACCTTCAATCAAATTATACCTATCTTGGCGCGATTGCCATAACTTTCAATATAGATGTCTGATTGAGCTTGTTTTTGAACCATTTGAAAGCATACTTCTAGATATAAAATGTTCATGAATTCTATCTTCAAAAGGTTCAAAAATCACAAGTTCCTGAAGCTATCCCGTGAATGTCCGTTTAACGGACATTGTCGGGGTTGGAAGCCCTTTTCACCCGAGAAGGTCCGTTAAATAGACCTACAAGTCCGTTTAACGGACATGGGCGAAGCTGAGGGTCCTTTTTGACCAGTGAAGGTCCGTTAAACAGACATGGGGCTTTCCTAAACCCCTCCAAAATCCCTCCTGTGCTTCCTACATCCAATCTAACATCATATTCACTCAATATCTCCCCAAATTCAATTCTTCTAGTGCCAAATCACTTCATAACAACTCAAACACCAAATTTATCTCACAACATTCTCAATTCTCACCCATTTGATTCATCAAAACTACAAATTCCTATCATTCATCAAAGCAGTCACACACACAAATCCCATGCAACACCATAACTTGTAGCAATCATATCTTTCCATTCCAATATCCAAAAATTACAAACTTTATATCGTTGAAAATGATAGAAAGATCATCTATAACTTCCAAGAAGACAATTTTTACAATTCTACCCAGATAATTCCAGAATTTCCCTTACATTCAGAACACAATCTTACCCTTATGAAAACTTGAAATTAGCAATGTAAAAACTTGAAAAGCCATAAACAAACATAATGCATAGGTATTTCATTCACATCAAAATAAGAGTTTTACAACGCTTTAGTAGACATTTCGATCCACCTTACAATGTAATCCAAAAATAGAGACTTTACAAAAACTAGAATCGCTCAAAATGTGACTAAAGCATTGTTTTACAAAAACTTGTCAAGCAAATTCATAATGGTTTGTGTGGATCCAAAACAGAATGTACTACACAATTCTCATACGGGTCCTATGTACCCGTAAATAGAACGTACTATCGCAATCCCATAAAATGGTCGTGCGTAGACATGAACTTATGGGAGTCTGCAAGGGAGCTCCATGCCCCTGGTGGGCAGGCGGGAGAGGCCTTTTTAATCAAGTGCACTTGATATACTTAGGAGACCACCACAAACCCACATAATCATGCATCTTACAACTTGCAAACCATTTGCCCAAAATGGCACATTTTGAAAACGTATCTTCCATGAGCATGAACTATTTTATATACTTGCTATTCTTTCAAAATCATTTCACAATTCCACCACCAAAATTCTATACCAAGCATATAACCATTTCCCAAATCATTCAAAAGCCTCAAATACAACAATTATGGAGCAATTTGAAATCATTCCCATATCACTCAAATTTCATTCACAAAATTCATATACAAAAACATATAGCACATTCTCAAAACATTTTAAAGAATAATAAATGCACATTTTCAAAGTAGTTGGAAATCAATAATTCCATTTATTGAAAGAGACTTTAATAGCTTACTGACTCAATTATAAAAATATCACCCACCTTGATTTCCTTGCTTCAAAACTTATTTAAGGATGTGTCTCTTGTTGCTCTTCTTGCCTCCCTTTAACAATGCCAAAAATTCCTAAATCAATATAATTCAAATTGGAAAACCTAAAGAACCAAATGCATGAAATTGATCCTAGAATACCTAAACCCATACATTTCCTAAGCTCTTTGAACCAAAAGCACTCCAAAATCGAAAAGATTAAAACTCAACTTACCTTGAATCTTCTCCCAACACTGAGCTTCTTGGCTCTAATGGAAGCTTTAACCTGCCTCTTTCTTTTTCCTAATATCTTTCCAACACTTATCTCCTTTTCAAGTTCTAAGGCGGTGACTTTTTCTTTTAATTATCTTACCTTATCATAATCACTTTTGAGCAATGTATTTTTCAACTTATCTACTCTTCTTCCAGAACTTCCTTTTCAGAAACTTTTTGCTTATAGTTGATCTTAAGAGCTATATTCTTGGTCACCAAATTCTCATTCGCAGATTACAATGATTTAATCTTACTCTTCAGAGATGCATTATTGCTCTTGGACTTCTCAACTTCTTTGAAATACTTCACTGACAACCTTTTGTACTGATTATACAATTCATGATATGCATTTTTAAATTCATCAATTTCAATATCAGGGTTAAAATAATATACCTCATCGTCTCCTAATTCAGCCATTAAGCAAATATTGCTAACTTCTGCTAACTCTTCTCCTTCAAAGTTTTCAGAATCCTCACCTGACCAGGCTGTAGTCATCGCTTGCTTTTTGGATTTTCTATTCTCTGACTTGTCCAGTTGAAGAAGAGGACATGTTGGTCTTGTGTGTCCAGGCTTCTTGTAGTGATAGCATATGATTTAATTGTTTTGTGTATTGTTATTACTGCTACTGCCTTTTAATAGGAACCTGTTGTTTCCAACTTTCTTGTGTCTTTCTTTTTTCTTCATCAACTTCTTTTTTATAGAAACAAGCATATTTTCTGAATATAAAGTTGAATTCGTCATCTCCATCTATTTGCAACTCAGTGTCACTTTATCACCGTTTGATTCGTCGATTGCTTTTAGTTCCGTTCCTTTTCTGTAGGAGAATCCTTCATCTCTCCTAAGCTTGGTTTCATAGATCATCAGATTTCCTCATAGCTAGTTGAGTAAAATAGTGTCTAGATCCTTTACCGTTTCTAAAGCTATCACCTTAAATGTCCATTCCTTCAGTAATGACCTCAGAATCTTCATTATGAGCTTGTCATTGGGATAAATCTTTCCCAAGTTCTTTAAGGTCGTGATGATGTTATTGAAGCGTTCGAAGAACTCATCTATAGCTTCTCCCTTTTTGATGCCAATAGTTTCGTATGATGTACTAAAAGACTTATTCTATGTTTCTTTACCTCATTTGTCCCTTCAAAGGTAACTTGAAGTTTTTCCCACATTTCTTTTGTTGTAGAATAGTAGGATATCTTTTCATATTCTTCGAGAGATAGCGCATATATCAAGTGATGATTTTCCTTAGCGTTTAGTTATGCATTTCTCCTGACAGTATCAGTCCATACTTCTACGTTATTGGAAGTGGGAATTATAGCTTCAACTCTAATTATTTGTCATACTTAGATATCTATAGATTGGAGATATATGGTCATTCTCTCTTTCTAATATGAGTAGTTGTTTCTATTGAAGTAAGGAGGCTTTGAAACGGATTGTCCTTCAAAAATTCTCATATTGTTTGCCATGATCTATCACATATTGTAAAACATAAAAATGTGAAACCTTACTCTAATACCTAATGATAAAGCAAACACATGCAAGAGGGGAGGGGGGGGGGGGGTAAATTGTGTATAACTTAAACAAAAATTTGCAAGTTACTTTCAATTTGTATAAAGACAAGGACTTGTTAAAAATTAAAACAATAAGAGCTTGTCAGACGATAGTAGCTTGTAAAACGACAGGAGTCTACTAAAGTATAAGGCCGGAATAAGATACAATGAAAATAACAATATTAGGTCATACAAAAACTTCTTTGTTAAATCCAAAAGCAATTATAGCCAAAACAATAGGAACCTGCTAAATGGAAAAAATCATAACAACTATCATTCATCTGTTTTTTATGATTATTATAATAAACATGGTCACATTATTCATTCTTGTAATTTTTGTAAAAATAAATTATCTCAGATGTATGTTTGGAGAATGAAAGGTCAACTAACCCAAAAGGACCGAGAAAAATTTAGGTACCTAAAATAAGATAATGCTTTCTATAGATATGTTTCAAAATGGAGAAAAAAGAGAATCAATGGATAGTTGATAGTGGTTGTTCAAGACCTATGATGGAGGTAATGTTGTCTTTGCTAAAAAAATAAAGTAAAGGCCACCGAAATTGGTAAAATTGGTCATTCTGACTCTACCTCTATTAATAACGTTCTCTTTGTTAATGGTTTGAAGCATAACCTATTGAGTGTGAGTCAACTTTGTGACAGGGGTTACAAAGTCATTTTCTATGCATCTCATATGAAATTGTTGATATTCATAATGATAATATTATGTTTGTTGGTCCTATAAATCAGAATATATATATATTGTGCTCAGCTGGAAGAATTGTCTTCACAAAGTGATAAGTGTTTTATCTCTTTAGAAAAGGATTCATTTATTTGTCACAGAAGATTTGGATATGCCAGCATGAGCATTCTATCAAAATTGTCCAAAAACGAGTTAGTAAGAGGACTACAGACCTTAAAGTTCGAAAGCAATCAGGTTTGTGAGGCTTATTTAAAAGGAAAACAAGTCAGAAGCAACTTTCCTCCTAAAAATAGTATGTCTACTAACTAACTACTTGAACTTGTGCATATGGATTTATTCAGTCCCACTAAGACTCAGAGTTTTAGAGGTAAACATTATGGTTTTGTTCTAGTAGATGATTATTTCTTATCAAATAAGGATGATGCTTTTGAAGTATTTGAGAAGTTTTGAAAAAAAATCAGATAGAAAAAGGTTACCGCATCACTTCAATCCAAAGCGATCATGGAGGAGAATTTGATAACATAAGGTTTGAAAAATTCTATGATAGCAATGGTATAACTCACAACTTCTCTTTTCCAAGGATGCCTCAGCAAAATGGAATTGTAGAGAGAAAGAATAGAACCTTGGTTGATATGGCCAAGATCATGTTGTGTGAAAGTGAACTACCTTATGGATACTAGGCAGAAGAAGTATCCATGGCATATTATGTACTTAACAAATGTCTTATAAGACCTATTCTAAAAAAGACCCCTTATGAGCTGTGGAAGGGAAGAAAACCAAATCTTGCTTACTTTTGAGCATTTGGCTACAAATGTTTCATGCTAAACAATGGAAAAGACAACCTTAGAAAGTTTGATACGAGATCAGACGAAACTATTTTCTTGGGCTACAATATCTCTAGTAAATGATTCAGAGTTTACAATAAAAGAACAAAGAAGATAGAAGAATTGATACATATGGTATTTGATGAAACACTACCTACGACAATAGAAACTGACTTAGATGATGAAGAGCCTCTTTTGATTCCTAAAATACATAAAAGAATCACACTACACCTATAATACCTTCAGAATCACAAAACCAAAAAGTCCCCTCCGAAGCTAGAACAAATCAGGCTCCTTCACATCAACAGGAGCCTATATAACGAAAAACACCGAGAGAATGGAGAGGTCTTGATACACATCAATATATATATGGAGATTCCTCTGAATGTCTAAGAATAAGATTATAGTTCAAGAACAACTTTGTGGCTCTTATCTCACAATTAGAAACAAAGTCTGTTGAAGAAGCTCTTACATATGAGAATTGTGTCTTACCTATGAAAGATGAACTAAGTCAATTTGACAAGAACAAAGTATGGAATCTGGTGATTCGTCCTCAAAACAAGTTAGTTATTGGCACTCGTTGGGTATTTCGAAACAAACCTGACAAAAATGATAAGGTGGTAAGAAACAAAGCTAGACTTGTAGCTCAAGGTTACAATCAACAGGAAGGTATTGATTTTGATGAAACTTATGCACCTATTGCTTAATTGGAATTGATTAGAATTTTACTTGCCTTTGCATGCTATAGAAACTTCTAGTTGTTCCAAATGGATGTTAAAACTGCATTCTTAAATGGTTACATTAACGAAGAAGTATTTGTTAAGTAACCCCTAGGTTTTGAAGATGAAAACCATCCAGATTACATAATGAAGTTATCCAAAGCTCTATATGGTTTAAAGCAGGCTCCTTGAGCATGGTATGAGAGGTTAAGTATCTTTCTACTTGAGAATAACTTTGAAAGAGGAAAGGCTGATAAAATCTTATTTATTAAGAGAAAGGAGAATGATTTACTCATAGTGCAAATATATGTTGATGATACAATATTTGGTGCTACTAATTCATCCTTCTATGAAGAATTCTCCGCATTAATACAGGGGGAGTTTGAAATAAGCATGATGGAAGAATTATCATTCTTTATTGGATTACAAATCAGACAAATGGAAAAAGTAATCTTCATTAGCCAAGACAAATACACAAAGGAACTCATCAAGAAATATCATTTTGAGAATGCCAAATTGATGGGTA
>JANZLC010000006.1:8147437-8157630 GCA_026413385.1 Erythroxylum gracilipes | reverse complement strand
AAAAGATGAATTTTGGTATATGTATGAATGTAGAAGAATATTATTATGAAATGAGATTTGCACGAGGATGATTTTTCCAAGAGGAAATTATGTTTATTCGTATGTGTTTGAATGAAATGAAAAAGAAAAGAAAAGAAAAAAAATTACCTAGATTTCGGGTTTGGTTTAGTCTTAGGATTCCAATGTGACAATAAGCTTTCTAAAGTTTTGTTTGTGGATGTCGGAATCTTTGAAAATCTATTCTTTGTAATTCGTTCCGATTTGTGTTTCAGAAATTTGTTTCGATTCGTTTTGAATTCGATTCTCCGTTCTTTCGTTTTCGCTTTCGCGATTCGATTCTTTCGTTTGTTTATTTCCGCTTAATTCATTTTCCGTTTCACTTTTCCGGTTGGGGTCCGGTTCTGAGATCAGGTCCCAACATGAGGATTCTGAAATTTTTGAATAAAAAGAACTAGAAGAAGTCAGCAACATTTGCTTCATGGCTGAATTAGGAGACAACGGGGTATATTATTCTGACTCTAATATTGAAGTTGATAAATTGAAAAATGCATATCATGA
This sequence comes from Erythroxylum gracilipes, assembly GCA_026413385.1. NCBI lineage: Eukaryota > Viridiplantae > Streptophyta > Magnoliopsida > Malpighiales > Erythroxylaceae > Erythroxylum > Erythroxylum gracilipes. The sequence continues at coordinate 8,157,072 of JANZLC010000006.1, read as the reverse complement.
ATTACATGATTAATATAAAAGGTTGACAGTGAAGTATTTCAAAGAAGTTAAGAAGTCCAAAAGCAACAGTGCATCTCTAAAGAGTAAGATTAAATCATTAAATTTCCGAATAAGAATTTGGTGACCCGGAATATGTCTCTTGAAGTTGACTAAAAGCACAAAAATTTTGAAAAGGAAGTTCTGGAAGAATGAGTAGCTAAGTTGGAAAATGCGCTACTAAAAAGTGATTTAGATAAGGTAAGACAGTTAGAAGAAAAACTCGCCGCATTAGAAATCGAAAAGTAGAAAAGTATTTCAAAGATCTTATCTCTAGAAAAAGATCTGGAAAATTTCGTTGATGGAAGGAAGAATCTTGATGCATTGCTTGGTAATGGTAAACGCAATTTTGGTGAGGCTTAAATATGACACAATGAAAATAACAATATTAGGCCATACATTCTTTGTTAAATCTAATAGCAGTTATCACCAAAATAGAAGGAACCTACTAAGTAGCAAAAATTATAACTATTATTTATCTGTTTTGTATGATTACTTTGGTAAACATAGTCAAATTAGTCATTCTTGTAATTTTCGTAAAAGGAAATTATCTTAGATGTATGTTTGGAGACCAAAAGGTCAAACTACTAACCCTATAGGACCTAGAAAAATTTGGGTACCTAAAATGAGATAATATCTTCTATAGATATGTTTCAAAATAGAGACAAGGGAGAATCAATAGATAGTTGATAGTGGCTGTTCGAGACACATGACAGGTGAAATATCTCACTTTAACTACATTGAAAGAAAAGATAGAGGTAATGTTGTTTTTACATACAAAAATAAAGCAAAGGTCACCGGAATTGGTAAAATTGGTAATTCTAACTCTACTTCAATTGATAACGTTCTCTTTATTGATGGTTGAAACAAAACTTGTTATGTGTGAGTCAGTTATTTGGAAAAGGTTACAAAGTCATTTTCTATGCATCTCATTATGAAAATTTTGATATTCATAATGATAAATTTTGTTTGTTGGTCCTAGAAATTAGAATATATATTGTACTCAACTAAAAGACTTGTCCTCACAAAGTGTTAAGTGTTTTGTCTCTCTAGAAAAGGATTCATTTATCTGGCACAGAAGATTTGGACATGCCAGCATGAGTATTCTATCAAACTTGTCCGAAAAAGAGTTAGTGAGAGGATTACCGACCTTAAAGGTCGAAAGCAATAAGGTTTGTGAGGCTTATTCAAAATGTAAACAAGTCATAAACAACTTTCCTCTTAAAAATATTATATGTTCTAACCACCCACTTGAACTTGTGCACATGGATTTATTTGGTCCCACTAGAACTCAGAGTTTTAGTGGTAAACATTACAGTTTTGTTCTAGTAGATGATTACTCCAGATTTATATGGGTTTATTTCTTATCAAATAAGGATAATACTTTTGAAGTGTTTGAGAAGTTTCGCAGAAAAATTCAGATAGAAAAAGTGTGCTGCATCACTTCTGAAGTGATTATGTAGGAGATTTTGATAACAAAAAGTTTGAAGAATTCTTTGACAACAATGATATAACTCATAACTTCTTTTGTCCAAGAACACCTCAGCAAAATGGAGTTATAGAGAGAAAGAACAGAACTTTGGTTGATATGGCCAGGACCATGTTGTGTGAAAGTGGACTACCTCATCGATACTAGGCATAAGCAGTATCCATGACATGTTATGTACTTAATAGATGTCTTATGAGACCTATTCTGAAAAGACCCCATATGAGTTGTGGAAAGGAAGAAAACCAAATGTTGCTTACTTTCGTGCATTTGGCTACAAGTGTTTCGTGCTAAACAATAGAAAAGATAACCTTGGAAAGTTCGATGCGAGATCAGATGAAGTTATTTTCTTAGAATACAATACTGCTAGTAAAGGATTTAGAGTATATAATAAAAAAATAAAGAATATAGAAGAAACGATACATGTGGTATTTGATGAAGTACTACCTTTAACAATAATAATTGACTCAGATGATGAAGAGCATCCATTGGTATCTAAAAATACATTAGAGAATCAAACTAAACCTATAATACCTTCAAAATTACAAAATTGAGAAACCTTGTCTGAAGTTAGAGCAGAGCAGGCTTCTTCACTACAGCAGGAGCCTATACAACGAAAAATACTGAGAGAATGAAGAGGACTTGATACACATCAATATATTCTTGTAGATCCCTTTGAAAGTCTAAGAACAAGATCATCATTTAAGAACAACTTTATGGCTCTCATCTCATAGTTAGATCCAAAGTTTTTTGAAGAAGCACTTATTGATGAGAATTAGATCTTAACTATGAAAGCTAAGCTAAGTCAGTTTGATAGGAACAAAGTACGGAATCTAATGCCTTGTCCACAAAACAAGTCAGTTATTAGAACTTGGTGGGTTTTTCAAAACAAACTTGACGAAAATGGTAAGGTGGTAAGAAAAAAAGCTATACTTGTAGCTCAAGGTTACAATCAACAGGAAGGTATTGATTTTGATGAAACTTATATACTTGTTGTTAGATTGGAATTGATTAGAATTTTACTTGCCTTTGTATGCTATAGAAACTTCAAGTTATTCCAAATGGATGTTAAAAGTGCATTCTTAAATGGTTACATTAACGAAGAAGTATTTATTAAGCAACCCCCAAGTTTTGAAGATGAAAACCATCTAAATTACGTGATGAAGTTATCCAAAGCTTTGTATGGTTTAAAGCAAGCTCCTTGATCATGGTATGAGAGGTTAAGTAACTTTTTGCTTGAGAATAACTTTGAAAGAGGAAAGGTTGATAAAACCTTATTTATTAAGATAAAGGAGAATGGTTTACTTATAGTGTAAATATAAGTTGATGATATAATATTTGGTGCTACTAATCCATCATTCTGTGAAGAATTCTCAGCATTAATCCAGGGGGAGTTTGAAATGAGCAGGATGGGAGATTTATCATTCTTTCTCGGATTACAAATCAGATAAATAGAAAAAGGAATCTTTATTAGCCAATAAAAATACATAAACGAACTTATTAAGAAATATCATTTTGAGAATGCCAAACCGATGGGTGCTCCAATGAACACTGGAACTAAATTTGATAAAGACGAAGAAGATAGAGATATGAATGAGACAAAGTATAGAGCAATGATTAGATCATTACTATATATTACAAGCTTAAGACCAGACATTATGCTTAATGTGTCTCTTTGCACGCGTTTTCAATCAAATCCAAAAGAAAGCCATCTTCAAGTAGTCAAAAGAATCTTTAGATATCTCCATGAAATTATAGATTTTGGACTATAGTATCTAAAAATTGTTTCATTTGACAAAGTGGGCTATTGTGATGTAGATTATATAAGTGATAAAGTCGATCAAAAAAGCATATGTGGTCACTATCAATTTCTTGGAGGATGTCTAGTATCTTGGTCCTGCAGGAAGCAAAATTATATAGCACTTTCTATGACTAAAGCGGAATATATAATAGCTACTAGCTGTTGCGCTCAAATCTTATGGATGAATCATCAACTATAGGATTTTTTTCTAAACATTTCTTATATTCCTATATTAAGTGATAATACAAGTGCTATAAATCTTTCTAAAAATCGTGTGCAACATTCTAGAACTAAGCATATAGAAATCAAACATCATTTTCTTATAGATTATTTTTTAAAAAGGAATCATTGATCTTTTGCATGTTAATACTGAGAATCAAGTAGCTAACATTTTCATCGAGCTACTCTCCAAAGATAGATTTTGTGTGTTAAGAAAAGAGCTTGGTATGTGCAAACTCTCTAATATTATTTATGCATGAATATTCTCTGCTACTTGTCTTCGCATTTTGTTTAGTAAACCCATTTTATTCTAATTTTGTAGAAACTCTCTCTTGGTATGACAGGCTCCTTAGTGTTTATAAGGCCCCTTCATTTTAGAAGGCTCCTCTCAATTTAATAGAGGAAGATTACACATGCACTAAAAGGTAATTTCCTTTATTTTTGTCATTACAACATTTAAAGAACTGCGTGGAGTTTTGACAAGTAGCAGTACAGATTTATTAGAAGATACGTAAACAATCACACGTCCTTTATTAGCGTATGATCGTTCACCTTCACATGAGATCAACACTCAAGAAATCCCTAATGTACCAGAAACAAACTTCTCTCCTCTACTCACCCTCATTATTCTTCGGAGCGCCACTCTAGACTCTCTGCATTTTAACTCTCTGTTTTCATCTCAAATCTTCTAAACCTCATCCATCGCTCTTACAATGGCATGAACTAAATCAAAAGGAAAAAAGAAAAACTCTAACTTCTACTGATAGTTATGGTGAAGCTCATATTACTAAACCTATCTCCTCTATGCCCCAAGAATTAGAAGTGCACTAGTTATAAACGATGATGATTCAATTGAAGAACATTCTATGTTGATTAGACAACCAAGAACTAGAGAAAGTCTTGCAAAACAAGCCAAGAAAAATTCTAAACAAAAAGAGAACCTTGATGATTAAAAGAAAGAGGAAGAAGAATCCAGAAAAAGGAAGAAGAGAAGAAATAAAGAAGGGAAAAGCATATGTGACTGAAGAAACTACTGATACAAATAAGTTGTTTCATGACGAGATGATTCCTAAAGAAAAAAGGGAAAAGAAGATAAAAATCATTGCACAAAAGGAAAGACATAAGTACCACTAAAAATGTTTCAATAAGCAGAAGCTGAAGTTCTTTATAAAATGCAGTATAAGAAAAGAAAGGTGGTTGCTGGGCGGATCTTTCCTCCCATGATGTTTGATGACATATGTATAGTCTCCTTACTTTATTGCCATTGGTTGCGAAAATTTCTGAAATTAAGTGAGACAGTATGCGATGAGCTAGTCAGGATATTCTCCACACACATGAAAAAGGAAGAAATTAATGGAAAACTAGCCATTGTCTCATAGGTGCATGAATCTAAAATTTTAATTTATGAGGAAATCTTAAGAGATGTACTGGAAGTAGCTCCTATGGGGAGAACTGATTTTTCCCTGTCATAAGTAGGATGCTGATGATCTGGAGTTAGTCAAAGTTATCAAATCCATTTACCTTTATGTTGAAAACACCCAAGACGGGAGACCTTGGAGCAAACAATTAGACTTAATACCACATTACCTTGCATCGCTTTCAGCTGCTTTAATTTTTCCCAGGAGTAGCTTAGTTGAAAGATGTAGCCTGGTGGATACTCATGTGGTGTACAATCTGCTAAAAGGGAACAGAATGGATCTTCCAGCTATAATCTTGAGATTTATGGTTGATAAAGGGAATCATAAGAATACAACCAATTACCTACCTTATAGAATGTTGCTCACTAAAATTTTCAACCATTATGGAGTTCCTTTTGCAAATTTGAATTAGGATACATCGGCTAAGTTTTACCCTTCTATTCCCTATCAATGTGGATACAGATTGCAAAACAATGTTTGTGTAGACAAAAAATCTAAAAGAGTAGCAGAAAACTTAGGGGCTGTTTGGTTTCGTTTTTTTCCTGCGTTTTTCGTTGCCGTTTTTTTATAAAAGAAACAGCTGCATAAAACTTGTTTGGCTGAGGACGTTGCGATATTTCGTTTAAAAAAATTAGAAAACCGCAACGAATTTACAGAAACCAAAAAATAACGTTTCCGTGCATTTTTAAAACAAGTTTTTTGTTTTTCGTGTATTAACCCAACCGGTTTTCAAATTTCACGTTTCCTGCTCTTTCGACTCTGCATCCTCAACCTCTTCCACAGTTAAAAAGTCTTGCATATAGAAATCAAATTCATCGTCATCTGCTTCTTCTGGTTATCTTTTGCAGCTCATCACATCACACAATTTCCAGATACATTCATATGTAGTTATTTGTATTCTAAGCCATTGCTCGACTGTTATTTGCGTTGTTTTCGTATGTTGTTATTTGTGGAGAAAGTAGCTTGGACTAGTGATGATCTGCTACTGCCACTCACCCAATCCCCGTTCACAACTCTACTCCCTCTAAGCTTGTGAAAATCCTTGCTTCCACTACCAAATCTCCTCCTACGCATCTCTCTCTCCGACTTAGAACCTTTCGGAAAAGTACTGAATTTGTTTACGTGGATTCATCTTTAAAATAAACAAATGGTATTGCATTAAATGTGACTGTTGAAGCATTAAATGCATTTACTCTTTCATGCAAGTCTTCGGGCGTGTATGGCTTTTTTTATTGAATGAAAAGCATTGGATTTTTTTTATCTATATTCATCTTTATATAAACAAATAGTCATGCATTAAATGCATTTAATTCTTCAACAGTTACTTTCATACAAGTCTTCGTGCATGATGTTTTTTATTGAAACATTCATTGTCTTCACGTGCATTCATGTTTTAAATACAATTAATGATAATTAATTAATTTAAAAATATAATGTATTATATTATAATTATTACATATAATAGTATAATTATAAAAGAATATAACATGATAATTTCTAATTTATGTAATTTTATTATATATAATTAATGTGTAATTTTTTAATAATATTTAATTTACATATATTTAATTTTAACTATAATAATAATTAATTAATTTTAAAATATAATGTATTATATTATAATTATTATATATAATAGTATAATTGCAAAAGAATAGAAACATGATAATAAAAACAAGCATGTTTTTATTTTAAGTTTTTTTAGAAATCTCAACCAAACAGGTTTTTGTTTTCAGTTTTTACATTACAAATCTCAACCAAACAGGTTTTCGTTTTTTTAAGAAAAACAGAAACTAAAAACAGGAAACAAAAACCAAAAACAACAACAGAAAAACATAAGTGGAACCAAATGGCCCCTTAGATCATATTCCAGACCAATAAACTCCTATGCCTTCTTAAAATAAAAATAGTGCAAATCTTCAACAACAGCTGAAGTATATTCAAACCAATCAAGAACAAATAGATAGCATGCAGAATCAACTTCTTGACATGCATATTTTGCTTAGAGAATACTTGAATCTCTTCAATAACTTTGTTACTATTTGCTTTTTATTTGGCTTATTTATAATAATGATTTTGTTTGATATAGTACTGACTCTTTCCCTCTATTTTATTCTTTTTATTTCACTTCCTCCCTATACTTTATTATTTTTGATAATGACAAAGGGAGAGAGTTTATGTGGATTTATTTTTTGCATATTTCTGCAATTTTGTAAATATGATGATATATTTCTCAATGTTGTCTTGATTATATGTGTGATTGGTTCTGATGTTAAACTTATGAAAATTTGTGATATATAAATGATAGGTTTCTTTCGTAAAAGACAAATACTATTAATTATGTCTAAACATATAAAAGTCACAGGTATCTTTCGAAATCATCTATTATCTCTTTGAATTTTGAAAAATATATCTATTATTCCTTATCATCATCAAAAAGTGGGAGAATGTTAGCTCAAGGATTATAATTAACATTTTTTATGACAACTGTATAATATTTCAAAATTTAAATTGGATTTATTTCCCTGTATAATTAATGGTCTAATTCTCAAAAGGAAATAACATTATAAAAAATACGCTTTCTTTTTTGTAGGAACTTCCATTATGAACTTATCTTATTAGAAATGGTTTATCCAAAAGGATCCTACAAATTATGAAGGTCATATATTATCCCCATGATTACTGGAATAATTTTGGCAAAGATGACATCAAATTTATTCAGATTTAAGTTCATCTAGTTGACTAAAGATGCAAGTGAAGTAATGGTTAGTTGAAGAAATCGACTATTTAAGGAAGAGCAACAACACTTGTGAAGTCACGAACATATTCAAGCTGTCGAAACATTTTAGCAGTATTTATATTCTTGAGAGTCATATCATTCTTATTATGCCTTAGAAAGTGAAATCACTCTATCAAAAGAGAAATTGTTATTTTATTTTTCTGTAAAGCTTGTTATACACTTCGAGGGTAGAAGGTTGGATAACCTTGAAAAATATGTACTCTTGAGCTTAGAAAGGCTCATAAAATTTAAGACTCATATTTTATAGTAAAACACTCAAGTTGGACACTTGGGGACTGAACGTAGGCTTGGGTTGTAAGTCGAATCAGTATAAATCGACTACATCCTTCTTCTCTCTCTCTCTCTCTCCTTATCTTTGATATTTCCACATTATATTGTGAGTGTGTTCATTTTAGTAAGAGACACCTTCATCTTATAATAGGTTCCTTCTATTTTCGACTTACTAACGGTTCCTTTCATTTTAACAGACGTCTACTTTTTATTGTTTCAACATGACTTATATTTTAGCAGGCTCCTGTCATTTAACAGGCTACTATCGTCTGACAGGCTCCTACTATTTTAATTTTTAACAGGATCCTGTCCTTATACGAATTAAAAGTAACTTGCGAAATTTTTTTGATTCACACACCCCCGCATGCGTGTGTTTGTTTTATCATTATCCACCTTACTTAGGTTAAAGTATAGTGTCCAATCTACCACCTCTGTATAACTATCTTTGATTTCATTAATACCACATTTTTAGAGCATATGTTTCAAAATAGTATATGAGAATTCATATTTAAAGAAGACATGTTTAGTTAATTCACTTTCCTTTTAGCAAAGTGAGCATCTATTCACCATATTTAGATAGGCAAGTTGATCCACAGTATTTAGTTCATTTTTCATTAATAATTATAGGATAAAAAAATCTTGGGCAAATGGCCATTTTCCCATACCAAACTTCTCCAAACCATGTGGGTACCCATGGTTCTTGATGAATCAATCAAAGACGTATATAAATAAGTACCATTCCTAGTAGCTATCTATACATATTTGTCCTCTTTCCCTCGGTAAAGATCATAGTTAGGAAGCCATTGTCTTATGGCCTCCAGATGATGATTTAATTCATTGTCTCTAATCTACAAATCAAACTTCATATATCTGGGGATATCTCCAAGTACCTCTGCCTCCAATTCCAAGTCTTATATAGGGCCATTTTTACACCATATCATATAGTAGGGAGGCAGACTTATCATTCCCAATGATGCACTTGGACCATCCTCTAATGTAATCCCTCAACTTTAAAGCTTGGTTATGAAGATAAGGTGAGATTCTTTCTCCTCCACTTTCCTTAAACATTTTATTTTTAAGATGTAATTATTTACCCATTTTATCAATAATAATTCATTGTCTATTAGTAGTCTCCAAATTTTCTTAACTGCTATGCTCTTGTTTAACAGATTTATGGGGCCAGCCCTAAACTACCCTTATTAAAAAGGTAATATATTTCTCTCCAGCTGATTTTTTCCTTATAGTGTTTTACTTTTCCCCCACACTAGATGTTGGATCCCGTTTCTGGAACCAAACCTTAGATTCAAAATCGATAAACCACAAGAGGAGAAAGCGAAATTAAAAGAGCGAAATCCGAAGAAAATCAAATCGGAGCTCGTGCGGAAGCAAACGCAAGAAATCTAAATTTGAAAGAACGAATCACAAAGCGAAAACTAAATCGAATCGGAAATCATAAAGTGGAAGCAAATTCATAAGAGAAATCGAAGAATGGTATTTACAATACGAAAGCAAATCGAATCTTAAAGCAAATGAATCAGAAGCAAACAAACGGATCAAATCGAATCAAAACCAATTTCCGACATCCGTGAACAAATATTTTAGAAA
>JANZLC010000006.1:8134149-8147337 GCA_026413385.1 Erythroxylum gracilipes | reverse complement strand
TACATAAATAATTAGTTCCAAAAATTAATCTATCAAACCTCATAATTCATTTAAATCATGTTTAATTCATCAAGAAACTTTTCGGGGTCCAACATTAGCCCCGTGATTAGTAGAAATTTTTAGCAAAGATGACATCGAAGTTATTCAGATTTAAATCCATCTAGTTAACTAAAGATGCAAGTGAAGCAACGACCAGTTGAAGAAATTGACTATTTAAGGAAGAGAAACAATACTTGTGAAGTAACGAACATACTCAGGCTTTCGAAACATTTGAGTAGCATTTATATTCTTGAAAGTCATATCCTTCTTATTGTACCTTAGAAAGTGAAATCATTCTATCAAGAGAGAAATTGTTATTTTATTTTTCTGTGAGCTTTTAGAAACTTGTTATACACTTCAAATGTGAAATGTTGGAGAACCTTGAAAAATATGTACTCGTGAGTTTGTAAAAGCTTGTCAAATTTAATACTCGAATTTTTATAGTGAAATACTCAAGTTTGATACTTGAGAACTGGATGTAGACTTGAGTTGTAAGTCGAACTAGTATAAATCGACTACGTTATTCTTCCCTTTTTCTCTCTCTCCTTATCTTTTATATTTTTGCATTATATTGTGTGTGTGTATTCATTTCGACAAGAGGCTCCTTCACTTTTATAATAGGTTCCTTCTGTTTTCGACTTGCTGATTGTTCCTTTCATTTTAACGTGCATCTTCTTTTTATTGTTTCAACAGGACTTATACTTTAGCATGCTCCTGTCCTTTAACAGGCTACTATAATCTGATAGACTCCTATTGTTTTAATTTTTTAACAGGGCTCTGTCTTTATACGAATTGAAAATAACTTGTGAAAAAAATTTAAATCACACACAATTCACCACCCTCTTGTATGTGTTTGCTTTATCACACTAAAATTGTGATCAAATTAGATTGAGTTTAGTGAATGGACTATTTGAATAAAATTACACTAGCTAACGTTTTCATATTTATATACATGTTGTAAATTCATTTTACTGTAACAACTATTTTATTATTTAATAGTAAATCAATTGCTCTCTAACTGTGATTGCCATGATATTTTGGAACGACGTGTATTTCACTCTAGCCGCTGAAACTAACACCTCCATACAATTGACCAAAATTTAGGTTGTTGGCTATTTTACGCTGGTCTTTCGCAAATGTTTATGCTTTTCTTTATAATAATCGTTTTGTAGTCGAACGTAACTATTTGATTATAACACATTGTACCTATGATCAACAAAGCAATGTTGCCTCTCGTTGTCTCCTATGGTCCAGCCTAACTTTCATCGAGTCTCTGCATAATATACCAATTTTCAATGTTTGTTTGGTCCTAATAATCCAAGCTCCATCCTTAAGGAGTAACGTTCCAAGTCTCCTTTCACCGGTACATCACTAAAATATAAAAAATTTAAAGAGCTAATGCTGCTGTCGTTTTATATATTTAATGGCATAGAAAAGCTGATGTTGTGAGAATGAGAATGAGAACTCGAAGCTGAATCAAATAAACTTTTAGACAGCATTCTGTGAGACTCTATCATATCACTGGACCATTTAAGCGATGAAAAGGTAAATTTGAATCGTTATACAAGTAGTCTTTTATAATATAAATTTGAAAACGGTGAGGTGGTTAATATTCAACAAAGGATGAAGGAATGTGGAACATTCTTTAAGTAATGTGGTTCATTTTACATCCAGTACACTGTTGTGATTGAAATCTACCAACCTCGAATTGGACAAAGCTCAGACAAATTAATGAGCAATTTCAGTGAGGTCCCTTTTCTTTTTCAATCATTTTCTTGTACTAGTAGCTGTTTCCAATTTAGTTTACAAAGAATTATAAGGACATATACAGAAGTCCACCATAGCTGATGTTGAATTGAGCCCTTTATAAGGATCAAAATTCGTTATGACATGGACGATAAAAAGGAAGAGGAGAGGAGCTGTGTCATTGTCAATAGAGATGTTAATGTAAATGGTTTTATGACATTGAGTAATGAGAAACAAACAATACACCATTAATGAACTCCTTCTAGATAACTGCAGCAAGCAATGATAGCTAGTATAAAAATCTTGAGGAAGTTTCTGAGATGGGTGTGTGCTTTATGTAATTAAGGAAGGTTACACTTGTCAATTAAAAGAGGTGTGTTTTGGTATGAACATGCACAATGACAGGAGTTAAAGAAATAGATGGTGTAAATCTCTTGTAACAAAAATAATGACATAAATGGAATCTAAACTTTATGAAGAGCTCCAAAAACAGGAACTAGGGCCCACTTGAAGAGAGGAGAAAAGGCCAAATCCAGCCAGCCAGCAATTCCTATCTCTCTAGTCTTCCTTACTCATCAGGATCTGGATAATCACCCATCGGAATCAAATGCAAACAATTACTTGTCCACTCTTTCTTTTCAACGCATAGTTTGATAAATGACTGTCAAAGAGAGAGGATTAGAGAGGGAACTCGAGAGGTGGGTGGTGATTTTCTTGTCTTGCACAGGATAAGGGGAAAACAAAAGTTGTGGTTGCAAATTGCCTGTCAATTTCCTCCTGTTCTCTGTCCCCCCACACCCCATTATCAGCTCCTATTCATTCACTCTCTCTCCACAAAGCCTGGGACTTTATGGCTGCAACTGGACCAAAAAGGCTAAAGATTATAACCCAAATTTAATTCCATTAGAAATGAGTTAATTATAACCCAGATTTAATTCCATTAGAAATGAGTTATCAGTTATTCTACTCGCCAATTAATTTGGAAGAATACATAATAAATGCACTATGAAACCACTTAAATTAAAAAAGAACAGTCAAGTTTGCAACCAAAAGAAGTATAAAAGGAGAGAGAGAGAGAGAGACAAGAGGAAAAAGGAAAGATAACTGCTAAATCTGCCAGACAGTCACCAATCCTCAGAATCACACGACCCTTTTCCTGTTCAAGTCTTAAATCTTCACTGTCTGAAGACCAATAAGTATAAGCAAAAGGTATCATCTTGATTTGAATTCATTTCGGAGTTGCTAAAGCTAGAAGTTAGCCAAGAATAAAGGTATGGTTTTTTAGCTGGCACAAGGACGACTAGGAAGTGGGTGCTGCTTGTATTTATCTTGGAGTTATGTCTGCTGGTGCGTGTAGCATAGTTTGGTTCAGAAGAGATTTGAGGATTGAGGATAATCCAGCACTTGCAGCTGGTGTTAGAGCTGGGGCTGTTGTTGCGGTGTTCATATGGGCACCCGAAGAAGAAGGTCACTATTACCCTGGAAGAGTTTCAAGGTGGTGGCTCAAGCAAAGTTTGGCTCATCTCGACTCTTCTTTGAGGAGCGTTGGTACTTCTCTTGTCACCAAGAGATCAACTGACACAGTATCTACTCTTCTTGAGGTTGTCAAATCCACTGGTGCTACTAAGCTCTTCTTCAATCATCTATACGGTCGGCATATTTTTCTTCTTCTTTTGGTCCTTTTTCTTTTTTGCCTTTTGCATCTTCTTGTGTCTATTAGATTCAGCATATCCTTAATTTGTTTCTGTTGTGCATGGTTTGTTGAACGTGTGGATTGACCTCGAGATGTGAAATTCTCTTAGCTTATGTTTTTGGGTTTTGTGTAAGTTGATCTTTTTCGCTTTTAAGCTATCCTTATTTTAATCTTTTCTTCAAGTGGCCCTTGGACAAAGATTTGGATTCTGCTTTTGAAACTATCATGATTATTTCTTCTGTTTTGCAGAAGTTTCTGAAAATTGTTTTATCTTCTCATTTTTGTTTGACTAATAAGTGATTGGTGGTTCATACAGTCGGCACCGATTACTTTTGTTATTTTAGGGACATCAGTTGAGAATAAATTAGTATTTGTATCTTCACCTTGTTACTGCTTTTGGGATTAGTCAATCTCTATTATGGCAATAGTTTCAGGATAAAAGGCCTTATTTTACTTTGAGAACTCTTGAAACTCCACAGCTAATTGCAGAAATGCATCTTTTATCTCAACAACTATTTGTAATTTAATAATCTCCAGATCCACTGTCACTGGTTAGAGATCACCGGGCAAAGGAGGCCTTGACTGCTCATGGGGTGGCCGTAAGATCCTTCAATGCAGATTTGCTTTATGAGCCATGGGATGTCACTGATGACCAAGGCCGTCCTTTCTCCACGTTTTCTGAATTCTGGGAGAGATGTCTTAGCATGCCTTATGATCCAGAGGCTCCACTTCTCCCACCCAAGAGGATAATTTCAGGTTTTCCTTCTTTCAAGTTGGTTTTGCTTTTTTCTTTAGCATATTCGATCCTTTCCAATGTGTGTATGTACTAAGGACAGATACATTTCTAAATCCCAGAACATAGGTGCAATGAAAACTCAGAACCGTATTCATTGTCATTCACTCTCGCAAAACTAAATACAAGAACTTGGAATTTCTCAAGCATAATGTGCACCCTTGAGACAAATGGGACAGATTTTACCTTCAGGCTTTGGAACATGTTATATCATGGAAAAGCAGATTGCAGAAAATGTATTTGAAGCTAAATAGTTAGAATGCCCCTAAATGGGGATTCTCCTACGCTGGCCTGTATTTGTGGCTAGTGAAATTTTCTCCCAAGTAAACTCTGATGGCCTGTGTCTACAAATGAGTGAACACTCTCTGCTTTAAGTTGGATTTACTCTCTGTTTTCACATTATGGTTATATTGTGACTTTTTTCCTCTGCATAATTGTTATTTTCTCATTTCTGCTCTCCAAAAATGTTTAAATTCTTTCAGGCAATGTGTCTAAATGCCATTCAGACACGTTAATATTTGAAGATGAATTGGAGAAGGGAAGCAATGCACTTCTTGCTCGAGCATGGTCACCTGGGTGGAGCAATGCTGATAGGGCTTTGACGACATTTATTAATGGACCTCTCATCGAGTACTCTAAGAACCGAAGGAAGGCTGATAGTGCTACAACTTCTTTTCTCTCTCCTCATTTACATTTTGGGGAGGTGAGTGTTAGAAAAGTGTTCCATCTTGTTCGTATCAAGCAAGTTCTGTGGGCCAATGAAGGGAATAAGGCTGGTGAAGAAAGCGTGAACCTGTTTCTGAAGTCAATTGGTCTGAGGGAGTACTCAAGATACATGAGCTTTAACCATCCTTATAGTCATGAAATGCCTCTTCTTGGGCACCTTAAGTTCTTTCCTTGGGTTGTAGATGAAGGTTACTTTAAGGCATGGAGACAAGGTAGAACTGGATATCCATTAGTCGATGCTGGAATGCGAGAGTTGTGGGCCACTGGTTGGCTTCATGATCGGATAAGGGTTGTAGTTTCTAGCTTCTTCGTGAAGGTTCTACAGCTTCCTTGGCGATGGGGTATGAAGTATTTCTGGGATACCCTCCTCGATGCGGATTTAGAGAGTGATGCTCTTGGCTGGCAGTATATATCTGGCACTCTTCCTGATGGGAGAGTGTTTGATCGCATTGATCATCCACAGGTAAAGAGAATGAGGTTCAGTTTTTCTAAGCGGTACAATTTCGCAGCTTGAACTTGTGATTGTCCTTATTCACTGGCATGGTTTGGGGTTATGTATGATGGTTGTAGGAATCAGGCACAACCATCCTACTTTTAATGGTTATTGAGTTTAAAGCCATTCAGGTTGAGAAATTTGCTAGACTAAGGAAATTTTAAAACAAATATTCTAATTCCATAATCTTGGTGCCATAAGTCTGACTATTTTTGGTTACTTGTCAAGGGTGTTCCTTCTTATCGTGCTTGGGCCATGCACAACTCACGGCTGTTAATTGACCTTTAGCTACCAAGCTATTAGACATGCATCAACAGCAAAGCTATCTTAAAACTCCCGAAGGAGTTAATCGAGTTAGCTGTATTTTATCACACTTATCAATGGATTAGTGTTGTGCTTGACAGTTTAGTTATTGTGCTGGCAAATGTTTTCTTCATGTTTTGACCCCTGGACATGATCACCATTTACCACCTAGAAATCTTCATGGAAAAACTTGGAACATGGTATACAGATTCTGTAATTATAGCACTCTCCATGTATATTTCATTGTTATGTTATCTTATAACCCATGGAAGTTTCTACATTTAGAGCATTAAAAATATGTAAAGGCTTTGAAGATGCAGTTGTACTGTCATATCATGTCTTCTGATGCGCTTTTCCTAGGATAAATGTCCTGGTAAGATGTATAATTCAGTTGCCATTTTTAACAGCTTGAAGGTTACAAATTTGACCCCAATGGAGAATACGTACGACGATGGCTTCCGGAACTTGCCCGTTTACCAACTGAATGGATACACCATCCATGGAATGCACCTGAATCTGTGCTCCAAGCCGCTGGAATTGAACTGGGATCAAATTATCCTCTCCCCATTGTAGGAATAGATGCAGCAAAGGCCAAGTTGGAAAGAGCACTTTCAGAAATGTGGCAACAAGAAGCAGCTTCAAGAGCTGCAATTGAGAATGGGACAGAGGAAGGGCTTGGAGATTCTTTTGATTCAGCACCAACTGCCTTCCCTCAAGACATACAAATGGAGGAAAGCCATGAATCTATGAGAAACAACCCTCATACTACAAATAGGCGTTATGAGGATCAGATGGTCCCAAGCATGACCTCTTCTTTGGTGCGACCTGAGGCGGAAGAGACTTCTCTTGATTTCCGAAATTTGGCCCAAGATAGCAGAACAGAAGTACCAAGAAACATAAATGTACATCAAGAACCAGGAAGAGAAGCTTCAAATCAGGAAGTCACTCCAAATGTTCAGAGGCCCAACAATGTGCCACGTTTTAATATTATCAGGGATGTAGGAGATGCTGAAGACTCAACAGCAGAATCATCAAGCAGCAGTAGGAGAGAGAGGGATGGAGTTGTAGTTCCAGTTTGGGCTCCTTCATCTTCTGGTTATTCAGAGCAGTACGTTAGTGATGAAAATAGAATTGGCAATAGTTCGTCTTACTTGCAGAGGCATCCGCAAACTCATCAGATAATAAATTGGAGGCGATTACCTCAAACTGGGTAAGAACCATATTACAGATATGAGAATTCAAGAGACTATCCAATACCTTTCTTGCACATGGTTTGCGGTTAAACTTCTTTTGCAACAGAAGTAGTATAGGTTACATTTTGACTTGTGATTAAAGACTGATCATGTAAGGAAACCACATTTCACCCACAAATTTGGGCTATTAAAAAGACTGAACATTATGACCTTCCCTTTACTTAACTAGCCATAAAGTCTGAAAATGGGCAGTACTGCTTCTATGAGCACTGAGGAGTTGGATTATTGTTTTTCACATAATACTTTCTTTCTTGTTACAGGTAAAATATATAAATCCGTGGCAATACCAGAAGATGGGTGGTTGATGACAGGCGAAGCTCAATCCTCAGAGTTTGTGGATAGATAAAATCGGGGTCCGATGTATATAAGTTTCCACCACACTTTTTCTCACAGATGTAATATGATACATGGTTTGACCTTCAATACCTGCTACCGTTCTTCATCTGCTATGTCCATTTTCGTTTACTTGTACCATATAAGTAGCTTTGCTGTATAGCGACTGTGGAAGAGGAAGGTAACAGTAGGATATGTGGACCACTGATAAAGCTATGATTGTGCTTTTTATTTTTTATTTTTTGGTTTATTGATTAGGTGGATGATTCCCGGTCAGTCCTGCTTGCCCTTGTCTCTTGATTCTTTGTTTTGTTTCTAAAGCCCTGGTCCTTTCTGTTGCCCTCTGTTTGAGTTCAACTTCTTTGGGAAGTGGAATTCCACTTGTCCAATAAATTGGTGTAAAACAAGCCACTTCAATGTGAAGTTCACAATTACCAGTGAATCATGATGCAAAATGGCTTATCATAGAAAGCTAATATTAAGAAGAAAATTAAATGATTATGAATAATTATACATGCTAGGTGGAAGGGGAAAAACAGGAGCAGAGAAGTTGGAAAGGAAATGGCTGGTAAAATTTTTGTATATGTGCTAAGATGAGATGGGACGGAGCCAAAGTATGCAAGGCACAATGGAAGCAC
This sequence comes from Erythroxylum gracilipes, assembly GCA_026413385.1. Taxonomy (NCBI): domain Eukaryota; kingdom Viridiplantae; phylum Streptophyta; class Magnoliopsida; order Malpighiales; family Erythroxylaceae; genus Erythroxylum; species Erythroxylum gracilipes. The sequence goes on along the minus strand of JANZLC010000006.1, from coordinate 8,139,320 downwards.
TTGCCATATCTCATCCATGGAAATGGTTTTCTTGATTTTAGCAGACATCAACTGGATGCTTCACCAGAATAAGAGCTAATTTGTCTATGCTTCACCAAGTGACTACAGACGCTTGAGTGCAACTATACTACTTTCCTTAGACTATTCAGGCTTGGGAAAACAAAGGATGTTATATACTAAAACTGCTGCTAGTGCTCCTATTGTAGGGAAAACAATAAACACCCAAAGATTCTCAAAAACACTGGACACTAAAGTGGGTCCTAAACTTCTTGCAAGGTTCATTGAAGCTCTACTAATTGGCATGTAGCACATACAATTCGTGAAAAAAATACTTAATACCAAATATGTTGATGGTGTAACAATATACAATTTCAGAAAGGGCTAAATTTAGAGCTTTATACCCAACAATCATGAAGTTAACCAACTGGGTTCTGCCTATTGCGACTCCATATAGGTCTTTATTCTAGTTTTCAGGGAACAGTATTTGTTGCAGTTGTGCTCCAATAGCTGCTGACTGTGCAGCAACTTAGTCAAGGCTTCAAATTTTAATTCCATACCCTAATTTTTTGGTTTTCATTTGTTCTATTTTTTTGCTGCATGTTATTAATATCTGTTGCACATTGTTAGTTGCAGCAAAATAGGGAAGTCAGTTATTAACTGCTTAGCGGGAAGCTAAATCGTTGCTTTTTAATTATTGCTTGATGTATTTAAACAAGTATTTTGATTGAATAAAAATGTAAGACATTCCAACCTATATTTTTCTCTTGTTTTCGTTGTTGAGTTACAGTAAAATTTATTTTCTGTTCTTTTTAATTCCAACAAATTAGTATTTAAGCACTATTCTTAAGAGATTTGTGAGTGATATGAGTGAACCCCACATTTTGCTGAAATCTATGGATTCAAAAACTCAATTTTCTGCCACTGCACCTTTAATGTTCAACGGTGAAAATTGTCAAGTATAGGCAACAAGAATGGAAGTTTTTCTTGATGCAAATGATCTTTGGGAAGATGTTGAGGACGACTACGAGGTTCCTCCATTGCCTAACAATCCAACTGTTGCACAAATCAAGAGTCACAAAGGAAAAGAAGCAAAGGAAGTTGAAAGCTAAGGCATGTTTATTTGCTGTTGTCTCAGCATCAATCTTCACCAAAATTATGACCATGGAATCAGCTAAAGCAATCTATGACTTTCTGAAAGAAGAGTACAATGGCAATGAAATAATTAGAGGGAGTTTGAGATGCAAAGAATGAAGCGGTCAGAGATAATCAAGGAGTACTTTGACATACTTTTGAGCATCGTCAACAGGGTAAGGTTGCTTGGTATTGAACATTCTAATTCTAGCATAGTTCATAAAGTTCTTGTAATAGTTCCTGAAAATTTTGAGGCTTCAATTTCCTCATTGGAGAATACGAAAGATTTGTAAAGTATCACCTTGGCAGAATTGTTAACTACTTCGCAGGCTTAAGAGCAAAGGAGGCTCATTAGGCAAGAAGGTTCAATAGAAGGAGCTTTGTAAGCTAAACTTCAAATTAATCATAGCAGCAAAGGAAAGAAAATAAGATTAAAAAAAAGAATGTTAAAGACGGTGTTGCCAATGATAACAACTCCAGAAGCAAAAATGATTACTCCTCTTGTCAGCATTTTGGCAAAAAGTTCATCCTCCTATAATGTTGGAGAAGACTAGATGTGAGATGCAACAAATGTAATTGCATAGGTCATCATCAAAAAATCTATAAGAGCTATATTCCTCAAAAGAATAAAGCTCAATTGGTAGACCAATAAGAGGAGGAGGAGCAATTATTTACAGTCACATGTTTTGTTGGCTATAGTTCAAGTGAAACTTAGCTCATTGATAGTAGTTGCACTGTTAGGACTCCAGAACTTATAATGCTCGAGTTCCTCTATATTATTACTGTATATATGTAAAACACTTATCACTACCGAATGGTAGTGCCTAACCAGAGCAGATGCTCCTCACTAACCAGAGCAGATTTGCTCCTCAGAAGATTTAATTCTTCTGTCACTCTTCTTACCAATATTCTCCTCCCCCTTCCCTTCTTCTTCTCCTCCCTTTATAGCCTCCCTAGTACATATGGTTATAACTAACTCTTGTTCTAGAATAATTCTTTCTCTCTCTCTCTCGAAGATCCTAACAATATACTTGCTGAAGGGGTACATGAGTGAAATCTAAGTTGCAATTGATGATCAAACAAAATGGTCCAAATGACTACCACAGAATACTAACCAAAAAAACATAAATTTCCATGAATTACAAAGTGAGATTTTAAATCCTGTACTTACCAATTTGATGTAATGAAAGCATCCACTGAACAACTCTTTTGTCTGAAATGGAGCTACTAACATGCCCTCCAGTATTTGTCGAGGGATCAATTATTGGTTTGCCATCATCTGTTATGATAGGCGTCGTAATAAACTTTCCACTACCAATAACAGGAACCATGTTTCAACATTCTGTTTTCAATCTGCTATACTGCTCCCTGAAAATTACCAAATGATAACTGAGAAAACTTGTTTCAGTTTAGAACGAATGGTGAAGGGAAGAATCAGAAACATGCACAGCAAACAGAATCATGATATCAGAAATTCCAAAGATTAAAACAAATCCATGTAACATACAAGCTGCTTTAGTTTCATCTTGGAAACAATGGTCTCATACTATAAACCAAGGTCCAATGAGCTGCATCAAAAGACTCAGTAGGTAGACAAATCTGTTAGATATTAATAATGCATTATCAAGTAACATAGAACTAGAGCTCATCTAACAATGGATAAGTAGATATATGGCATGATCTTGGGGTACCAATAGTATGAAACTTATATAACTGCTGGAGCAGTAGTTTACTATTGCCACTCATTGACATATAAGAAAGCTAAATGCAACGAAAGTTGTTTTCAAGGTCTAACCAAGCTCAGATTGACAAATAGATTCGCCAGAAAGAGGATAAATTGCACTGCTTTTTCCCTTCAACATGAAGCTTTGGTTGACTTGAAATAGTGAAGAAAGTGTTACCTCCTTTCCTCTCTGATCTGATTCCTTTCATCAAATGTGCTATTAGGATCAAAACATCCTAATAAAAACTCCCAAACTAGCCCTTTAATTGCAGGATGAATACCCTAACATGGAAAAACAACAATTTTAGTTTTTTTCCAGTAAATCACACGTTCCAACTACCAAGGAGATGAACAGACAAGTAAAAAGCACAAACCCATTATTTATACTGCATATCAAAGGATGGGAATCCTACCAATGATAGCAGTGGAGTACCTGGGGACTGTATGACATTTGTATCTAAGGATTCAGGGCAGATTAAGTACTAGTGATAGATCTAGTTTTTCTCCCCGTAGAAGGAAAAAAAGAAGAAGAAGAAAATAGTGAAAAAAAGGGACATACTCCTCGTTGGATCCGCCTGAGCACTTTCGCAATGTCTAAATGACCATCATCAGAGAATGCAGCATGCCACCTTCTTGCGCTAAGAGTTTTACCAGCCTGTGAAAACTCGACAATTTAGCAAAACCAAACTAACCTATTTAAGAGTTAAGACTGATATAGAATGAAATTACATACGAGAGAAAAAGAATGAATTAGGAAGCTGACAACCAATAACCAAGATTTATATACATAAACATCTACATCTACATTTACACAAACACAAACACAAATATAAACAGACATTGGTTCTTAGCCTTCACTGTTCAAGCCTGGAAGCTCCATTTAATCAAATGAAATAGAGTTGTAAAACAAACGTAGAATTGGGAACCGTACTCTTGGCTTGAAACGGGTTTTAGGAACTTCGCAATCGGGTCTAACAGGATAGAAAGTTCCGTAGTCATCATCTCCTCCTTTTGTCATTTGAATCCCTGCCAACTTAATCACTCATTCGTCGCCACCAAAATAAATAACCGAATCGAAAAGCCAAATACAATTTCACGAACACAATGATGGACGTGTTATACAGGATATGAAAATCACTACAAGTATTGAAACAACGACTCTGATAATACCAAACACTTACAAGTTGGATTCACAATGAACTTACCCATGTTCAATGAAACATTCAATGGGATTTCTAACAGAAACAAAAGTTACGAATTTTCCAGTTTTTACAGGACATGTGTTGTTTTCTCCTAGTCCTGGTAAAGCATACAGAAATGGACAGACAAAGATATATTAACTGACCTCACAGTAAAAGTGATAGGTAGAATGACAAAAAAATTAATCGGACCGGCTGTTGCTAATAGTTAATATGTAATTACTCGATCAAGGCTTGTTTCAAGCATGGTCTTTTGCGTGAAAAAAGAGAAAAAAGACAAGAAAGAGGAAGAGCAAAGATAGGATTAGGAACGGAATCTGTTCGAAAACGACACGTCCTTCTGTTGTCCTAAGCATCCGGTCCTCAAGTGGACAAAAGCAATCCATTTTGAACTGGGATTTCTAAAGCAACCACTTTTCTCTCTCTCTTTAATCAACCAAACCAATCCCGCCCATGTCATTTGATCGAGTTACTTGTACTTAAATGGCCAAATGATGCCTTTTGTAGTCTTCCTAATCACTAAAATAAATACCAATATGTTAAAGTATTAAAATACTACAGTAATTATACAGTTATACTTGCATGTGTGGGTAGTATATCAGTACTTGTAATCATTTTATTACGCTGTGTATGGTTACTGTGATCTATATGCTGAGACGGAACGAAATAAAAATTTAGAGACAGAGCAGAACACAAATTGAAGACAGTGAAATGTTTGGTTGTGATGGACAAAATAGATAAAACTGTGTTCATCTCGAGGACAGAAATGTGTTTGGTTACAGTTGATAGAACATAAAAAACAATGTCAATGACTAAAGTACCTTTGCAGTATAATATTATTGGAAATATGTAATTCATTGATTATTTTAAAACGAATGATTTGTATTAGTAATTTAATTGTATCTATAAATAAGGAATTTAAAAATGACTAACATAAAAATTTAATGAAATGAGTGTAATATCCCGTTATCCATATTAACGCTAGAATTGTGAATTATGAGAAATTAAAAAAATAATTAATATACAATAATTATATAATATATTAATTATTATATATAATATTATAATAATTATATATAATAATTAATATATTATATAATTATTGTATATTAATTATT
>JANZLC010000006.1:8097943-8134049 GCA_026413385.1 Erythroxylum gracilipes | reverse complement strand
GCTCCTCACTAACCAGAGCAGATTTGCTCCTCAGAAGATTTAATTCTTCTGTCACTCTTCTTACCAATATTCTCCTCTCCCTTCCCTTCTTCTTCTCCTCCCTTTATAGCCTCCCTAGTACATACGGTTATAACTAACTCTTGTTCTAGAATAATTCTTTCTCTCTCTCTCTCTCGAAGATCCTAACATGCACCAACTACATGACCTATGATTATCACTTATTTAAGAAGCTTGATAAATCTGAAGTGTCAAAGGTTAGAATTGGCAATAGGAAGTATAGCTATCCAAGGAAAAGGCATAGTACCTATTGAAAGTTGCATGGGGACAAAGTTAATTAATAATGTGATATTTGTTCCTGAAATTGACCAAAATCTGTTGATTGTGGGACAATTACTGGAGAAAGGCTTTAAGGTGATCTTTGAAGATAACAAATACTTGATCTAAGGATGGTAGAGAACAAGAGGTATTCAGAATAAGGATGAAAGGTAAGAGTTTTTCTTTAGATCCAATGGAGGAGGAGCAGGCAGCCTATCCTATTTTTACAAATAATGCTAAAAGTTGGCAAAAAAGGCTAGGTGACTTTCACTGTGCTGCAGTATTAACTTCGCAGGGAAAAGGACTTGTTTAAGGCTTACCTCAGTTGGAATCTAAATTACCATGCTGCAAAATTTGTCATATGGAAAACAAACAAGACTTTCTTTTAAACAATCTTCTCCGAGAGTAATTGAGAGGCTGCATCTAATCCACACGAATTTGGCTTGACCACAAAGGACTCCTTCACTTAAAGGGGGTAAATATTATATAGGATTTATTGATGATTTCACCAGAATGTGTTAGATCTATTTTCTCAGGTTTAAGTCAGAAGTTGCAGGAGATTTTTGGAAGTTTAAGCAATGGATTGAAAATTAAAGTGGTTGCAAAATCCAAGTTATGAGGTCTAACAATGGCAAAGAGTACACTTCAGAAAAATTCAACCTATTTTGTGAGGAGTTAGGTATTGAGCACCAACTTATAGCTTCATATAGTCTACATCAAAATGGAGTTAGTGAAAGAAAGAACAGAACAATCATGGATATGGTCAGATGCATGCTTCATGAAAAGGACTTACCTAAGGAATACTGGGCAGAAGCTGCAAATACAGTAGTATTTTTGCTGAATAGACTACCCACTAAAGCAATAGATGGAAAAATCCCATATGTGGCATGATATGGATTTAGACCTTCATTGAAAAATCTTAAAAGTGTTTGGTTGCTTGTGTTTCACGTATATGCCACAAATTAAGAGGGATAAGTTAGACAAGAAGGTTGAACTTGGCATCTTTGTTGGCTATAGCACAATTTCAAAGGTTTACAAAGTTTTCTAGCCTAAAAATAGGGAAATTATGATAAAAAGGGATGTGTATTCATTGAAAATGAAAAGTGGAGATGGGATGACAAAAAGAAAAATCATATCAGTAACTTGCAAGATGAAGAAGGATCTGTGGATGAACTTCCTATAAGAGGAACCAGATTACTTTTTGAAATTTACCAGAGATGCAATGTAGTAATTCTTGAGCCTACGGGTTTTTGGGAAGCTCAAAAAGATCCCAAATGGAGGGCTGCAATGCAGGAGGAGCTCAGAATGATAGAAAAGAATCAAACTTGGGAGCTTGTGGAGAAACCTGAGAACAAGAAGGTGATTGTTGTCAAGTGGGTGTTTAGAACAAAGCTAAATGTAGACGGCTCAATTAACAAATTCAAAGCAAGGCTTGTGGGGAAAGGGTATGCTCAAATTTTTGGTGTTGATTTTCTGATACATTTGCTCCTATTGCAAAGTTGGATTTAATCAAATTGTTGCTAGCTATATCAACACAAAAGGGATGCAAAATCTACCAATTGGATGTTAAGTTAGCATTTCTGAATGGGGTTCTAGAAGAAGAAATCTATGTTGAACAACCTAAAGGTTTTGCTGTAAAAGGAAAAGAAAATAAGGTTTATTTGCTCAAGAAGGCCTTCTTTGGTCTTAAGTAAGCACCAAGGGCTTAGTATAGTATAATTAATGAACACTTACTTGGTTTGGGTTTTGTGAAAAGCCAAAATGAATTCACACTTTATATTAGTCATTATAAAACTAACATTGTGATATTTTCTCTATATGTGGATGATCTTTTGGTGACAAGAAGTAATGCAGCACTTATTGAAAATTTAAGGGGGGAGATGATGAAGGTCTTTGAAATGACAGACCTTAGTGAGATGGCTTATTTCCTTGACATGGAGATCAAATCAAAGCAGCAGGATGTGTTCATTTTTCAATAGAAGTATGCCAAGGAAACTCTAAAAAGTTTCAGATAGAGGATTGCAAACCAATAAGCACTCCAATGAACCAAAAAGAGAAGCTCACCAAAGAAGATGGAGTTGAGAAATTGGAAGAAGGTGTTTACAGAAGTCTCATCAGATGCTTGAAGTATCTCATAACAACTAGACCTGATATTCTATATGCTGTGAGTGTTTTATCAAGGTTTGTGCATTGTGCCAATGAAGTGCATTCAAAGCAGTCAAAACAGTTCTCAGATATGTCAAAGGAACTCTTGATTATGGAGTTCTATTTTGTTACTATCAGAATTCTCAATTGCATGACTGTTTTGACAGTGATTGGGCAGGGTCCTTAGATGATATGAAGAGCACATCAGGGTATTGCTTCACTTTTGGCTCAGGTGTCTTTTCATGGAGTTCAAAGAAGCAAGATATAGTGGCCCAATCAACTGCTAAGGTAGAGTTCATTGCTGCCACAGCAGATGTAAATTAAGCATTGTGGCTTAAGAAAATTTTGATTAATTTACAGATGGAACAAAAGGAGGGCACAAGAGTGTTTGTTGATAATCAAGCTGCATCTGCAATCTCCAACAATCCTATTTTCCACGAGAAGACAAAACATTTCAACATCAAATTTTATTTTTCAAGGGAGGTTCAAAAAAATGAAGTGTGTTTGTTGTATTGCAACATTGATGATCAAATTACAGATATTTTCACCAAATCACTTTCTGTTAGCAAACTTGAGAAAGAAACTTGGATTTTGTAGCTACTGAAGAAGGAGAAGTGTTGCAGTTGTGCTCCAGTAGCTGCTAACTGTGTAGGGACTTAGTCAAGGCTTCACATGTTAATTCCATGTCCTAATTTTCTGGTTTTCAGTTTCTGTTTGTTCTATTTTTCTGCTGCATGATAATATCTGCTGCAGGTTAAATATCTATTGCACATTGTTAGGTGCAGCAAAATAGGAAAGTCAGTTATTAGTTGCTTAGTGGCAAGCTAAATTGTTGCTTTTCAGTTATTGCTTGATATATTTAAGCAAGTATTTTGATTGAATAAAGATGTAAGACATTCCACCGTATATTTTTTTCGCTTTTGTTCTCTGCTGAGTTACAGTAAAATTCATTTGTTGTTAGTTTTAATTCCAACAGTATTGATAGTGAGATTTTATGGAAGCCACGAACTTATGAAGATTTAACTACTTATGTTAGTTACTAGGTAGGACATACCGCTCTATGGTCTGTTGCGGCTGCCAATATTATTGTAGTCATCAAGTTAAAAGTAATTATGAATTCCCAAGTGAGGGCTTCAGGGTCAGAGGTGGATTTCGAGTACTGGGTCGCTGTTGCTTGAATATTTTCTTGGTCATGAAACAGAAACTTGAGAGTGAGTGATGCAAGTGTGGCTCCTAACAATTGAGCCAAGATGTAGAGAGGGGCCTAGAAACACAAAAACAATGTGATCAGCTAAGATTTCTCTGTTGTTTCAGGTTCTTGACACAAGTATATATGCAAATGATCTGCAGGTAAAGCAACTTTAAATCAGTGATTCTCACAATTTTCCAAGAAAAATTTATGGCAGCACCAAGGCCTATGGAAACTGTAAGGATTAAAATGTGCACAAGAGACGTGTCCAAAAGTATATTCTAACACCATCAATACTACACCCCACAAAATTGCTATGCCAACAATGGTTGATCTTTGAACATTGTTTGTAAGAGCAGCCCCACCACCTACAAATATAAGAATGTATGTTCCCACCAACTCCTCAGTAACCTCTTAGAAAACAACCAAAAATTCTTTGTTAGTACTAGATCAGTAAGTCTCACGTAATTCTCTACATTAGTCACTTTTTGGAAATTAGATGGAGAATAATCATCGTTGAAAAGCAAGTTAGAAAGTCCAAATACTAATTGTTTAGGGTTATGCAGAGGAATCCTAACGGGAACCTTCTCGGCTATGACTTCAAAAAATGAATTTAAGAAACGAGAGGAAATGATAGTCTCCAAATGAGGTTTGTGAAGGTTGAATACGTTAAAGATGGATGTCTCTAGCTAATCTGGTTTTCTTAATTGACAGATCATACTCGTTCCATCTGATGTAATTTGCGATGCACTACCAATACCTAATTGATTGCAAACGACGACCATATAAGTGAAAATGGAAACATTTGACAACATATAACAGAAAACTGAATGTGGTCGTTCACCTAAATCGTTCTTTGAACAAAGTAAACAGGCCAAATTTCGGTTTCTGGTGGAAATCATATGGCGATATCTTGGATTCGAGTTGATATACTTGTTAGTTGATAGTCCTGTACGAAGCCTGCAACACGAAAATCTCATTTCATTATTGATTGTCTATTTCAATTTGGGTTGTTTAGTCCCTTTCTGTATCTCATAGGAAAGCAAAAGACATACATAATTCGATGCTGAGAAACACGTTCATAACTTAGGCGACCCCATATTTGATCGGAAGAGTTCTTCGCTTTTTAATAAGAGAAATTGATTATTAATGCGTGAAACATGCTTGAGCAGTATAAGATTCCATCGATGAGAATTATGCTTTTGTATTGTGAATGACAACATATTCCCGTGAAACATGCTTGTCCTTGACATGTTTTTGTCGTCATTAACCTGAGAATTAAGTACCAACACTTACACAGTTTAATCCAATAATCTTGTAATTAAGTTCCATTGCAATTTTTTAGCAACTCCTTTTAATTTTTAACATATTTGACTTGGAAGGTGTTACTAAACAATTGTGGACAATCAGTTTCCATGGTCGTTATTAAAAACTTCGTTTACTTATTCCCGATGTGCCCAACAAAAAAGAGAGGAATTTGTTTCCGGCACAATCAACGATTCCTTGCTTCTTCTGCGATAAGAAACACGATACTTTTAATTGGTGATAACGTTACTTTTTTGTTCTTGTGTTGAATTATTTTCCGTTTTCGACGCGTCAGCTTTCTATTTCAGACTTTCAGTATATTCGGCCTTGCCAAAAATTTTGTGAAAAACATGGAAGTTATCACTGCCAAAGTTGCTGAATTTGTAGTTACCCTGATCATTACAGTTCTATTCTCCATTTCTGAATCACTTTCCAGGCGAAACCATTTCAGGGACGCGGTCACTACAAATTTACAGCAATCGGGAATTTCCAATTGAATGAGAAGTCGAGGAAAAAACTAGTCTTGGCAGGAAAAAAATGTGAGGAGGACAGAGCTTCGCATATTCGGAAGCTACGTTGATGAAGAGTAATATTATGTCAAACTAGAACACATAGATGTGTTCAATGCCGTTAGTTTCCAGGGATGCTTTCTGCCCTTAAATGCTTGGTTGCTGCTTAGTTCCATGTTTTGAAGAAATAAAAAAACAAACCAATAATGGGGTAATGGGGCTACGAATTGGGACATTTCATAACTAGCAAAGCCTAGTTCACCGGCGAAGAAAGTTTCAATTTTTAGTTGGTTGAGAACTTAACGTACAGACTAAATAAAAGTGTTCGAATAATAAAAAGGAGAGGAACATCATAAAAGTGTTCAAACTCATCAAGCTTCTCTACGACTGTAGTTCCCCGCGGAGGCTTCACTCATTTTCAATGTTTTCTTGTGAGGAATCATTAAGGTGACGTAATTTTTCAGAAAATGAAAAGGAGTTCAGATTTCAATTTCAGGACCAGTGCATAAAAGTCTGCATAAAAGTCAACACGCTTTCTATACCCCAAAAGAGCCCAACACCACGAAAGCGATCTAGGTAGCGAATGAGGCGGCTATGCATCACTGTATTTTAGAGGTGGTTGATTGCACAACAAGGTTTAGGGTCATATGTAATTCCATTACAGAATGAACAAAGATTTGACTTTTCAGAGCAAAGGATGGAGATAATATAATTAATAGCTGAGATGATTCGTAGCACTAACCACGCACTGTCATCCTCGTAACTAGGGACTGCACTTTGACGCTCTTGTAGGGGCTAATAAGGGGCTTTAGATCTCCTGTACTTGTTGTCCAGTGGCCTATGTGTCACAAACCATCTCAACCATTCAAATAGATAGGAATAAGTACAGGAGATCTGCTCCCCTAATAAGGAGGGGCAATATAATCTTTCTTTTTTCATTACATTTTTTATTTTAAGATAAAAAAATTGAAAACGTTGTCACTAATCATCTGTATTATTATTATAATTAATATTTAATTATTTTACATACCATTAATTTCTTTGTTAATGTATTATATTGACCATAAATACCATCAAGATCATACGATTAATTTCTTTGTTGATGTATTATAATGACCATAAATACCATCAAGATAATAAAGATATAAAACTAACAACATTTCTCTACTTTTTCTCTTTTTCTTTTCTTTCTTAGGTCTTTTGTAAGGATCCTAAAAGTATTCAAATCTGGTCCGACTCAAAGTTAATAAGATGCAGTTAAATTGATTAAGTATTAGGATGCACTCAGACTTTAGATCAAACTTAGTCTTTTTTTGAATTTTGAGTCAAGTAAAAATTTAGACCCTTTTTTCTAACTTCAGACCTGGCTTAAGTTCAGACTTCACAACTTAAAATCCGAGCTTCTTTCACATATAAAATAATATTTTTTATATTTGATAAATAGTTACTTTTAGCTTGTGAAACCCAATGAAATTCAAACTTGAGTCAAAACCCTCCTCTCAATCGAAGTAAAAATGATAGAAACCTACCTAAATCTTTTTAAGAGAGGTGAATATGCTGAACTAACTCAAGAGACTACCAGAATAGAGGAAAACCCTCCTCCCTTCACCCTTCTTGAATAAGCCCAAGCTCATTCAACATTATTTATGCCTCTAATTATTGACATTGCACAAATCCCTTGCCCGTTAAATGTTGCTAGCATTTTCACTACAATATGGTTTACCTCCTACACCTCATACACTTTCCACAAACCCCTTTTAGATGCTATATGAGCTCTTTACACCTCTTCTAGTTGCATCTGAAAAGGTTCCTCCCCCTTTGACCTCCTTTGAGTCCTTACTAATCTTTTTTGGTGTGACTGATCCTCCTTAAGATATTGATATTGTTACTTTTACTAGTTCTTTCTAAATGTAGATTATGTTAAAACAAACTTGGCTATACCTACAAATCTAAGAAAGAAAAGCATAAGTGGCTAGAGAAGCAAAAAAGGAAGGTAAATCCTCATCTCCATCCTTGCGATTTTTTTTAGCATCAAATGTTAGAGTCTAAATCACCCCTTAAAGCAATTAGTTGTAAAAATATTATATTTCTATTTAAACCTTTTATACTTAGTTTGTTGAAAACTAAAGTCAAATTCCCTTTTATTCAATATACTTTTCCTAATATTTTCTTTCTCTTAAATGCAACTTATAACTTTAACACTAGATTTTGTCTCTTGGAATCCCTATATTTTTCCTTTATCTTTTTTGTCTTATATGTACTAATTCATACACTTCAATTATACTTGCATCAACTCTAATTTTACCTTTTTGTACACTTTCATCCATGTCTTAAATAACTTCTCTATAAGAAAAATTCTCTAAACTGACTTACTCTCCCTTAATTTTATTATGTTGACTACTTGAATACTCTTTATGGATATTAATTCCTACCATTTTTTAAATGAGTCTTTAGAGGTTTAAAAAATAGGATCAAAGTGTGATAGACCTTGAATAATAAGTTTTTAATTTATCTTTAGTAGATTTGCATTTTTTGGGAAGATTATATGCTTAAAGTAATAAGAAAAAAGGTAGATTACTAATCAAAAGAAAACTTGATATAACCTTATTAGTCCTAATTAGCTCTAAAAATTATCTCTTTTATAGAGAAGTGAAAAGGGTCAAGCCCAATTCAAGCCTGATTTATCTATAACTCGAGTTCAGCTTAAATTTTTTATATTCCGAGGTTTGATCGAGTTTAATATGTTGAACTTGAGCTTAAACTGATTGATCAAGTAAAATTGTTTTAGCATTTCATTTCAATCAATTGAGCATAGGTTGAGCTAGGCTAGATTTTTTAGCTCAAGCTCAAGCCTAAGTCGAAGCTCAAATTTGAGTTTAACCTAAGACTTAGTTAACTTAGACTAATCAAGCCGGGCTAGACTAGACTTAAATTGGTTTGTTATTCCTAATTTTATTGTTTAATTTTGATATTTTTGGGGTTTCAAATCATTCTCTCATTATTGTTAACATTTTGCACCTTTAACTTTTCTATAAAAAATTTATTTAGATTCAATAGTTTCCTAACTTATCTTAAGGCTTTTATAATATTATTAAGAGGAACGGAATGCAAAGATAATAAGATATTCTCTATATATAGAAACTTAAATTTGTTAAACAATAGCTTAATAAATTCATCTACAAAGTAGATGATATAAAGAAAATGATTTTTGGTATTCAAAATGAGTTTTACTATAACCTTAAGCAAGATGGTTTAAGAATAAGAAAGACATTACTTGAAATCATGTGCTTCTACATTTTGTTGTTATTATTCTCTCATCCAACAAAAAGAAAGGTTAAAATGGTCAAAGAAAGGAAAACTATAACACAATTTTTTTCACTTCTTTATTTTTCAGATAAAGAAGTCTAACAAAAACTTTAGTTTATGCAATCCTCATAGATACAACTCTCACCTTTATCATATAATTCATTTTAATCCTTTTATATGCATTAATTACATTCTTCAAGGACTTCATTAAAGTGGTAAGGTCCTTTTATTCTCAATCAACTCAGTTTTTTGTAAAAGGAACTTTGACCTTCACTAAAGAGGATATCAAAGCTACTTTCTTTTGGGTATGTTTGGTTGAGGGTTTTATAATGGAATAAGATGGGACGTAACACAATTCCATCGTTTGGAAGGAAGTTTTATAATGGAATGAAATAGAATGAGATGGAAGCAGAGAGTTTCATATTACGTTCCATCCCATCCTAAACAATGAAAATGAGAAATTTTCGATTCGGGTGGTTTAAGATGGAACGTAAACTAATAAATATATACTACCTAATAGACCCTCAATAATTTTTCATAATACCAATTATTTCTTATCCTACCTTAACAATAACCAACACAACACAATAATATTTTTATATAATTAACAATAAATTGTATATAATTAATAATAAGATAATAAAATTTTTATTAATAAAAATAGAAAAATATATAAAAACTTTGTAATTGTTTGTCATAGTACCGTGACATATTTTTGGTAAGTCACAAATATATTTCTATATAAATAAAAATAAAAATAAATTATTTTTAAATATAAATCAAATAGAATAGAATAATATTTAATATAATAAAGTTTATTAAATAATTAATAATAATAATTTTATATAATTAATAATAAATTGTATATAATTAATAATAAAATAATAAATTTTTATTAATGAAAATTAGAAAATATAAAAAATTATTGTTCAAGTCATAACCGTGACTTTAATTGTTTGTCACGATTGACATGTTTTTCGTAAGTCACTGGTTTTTGCTGTTTTAAAACCATAGCATTCGAATGTTTTTGCATTTTCGGTTCTAGGTTGTGTGGGAATGTTATATAAAGGTATAATAGTCATTTATTATATATTACATTCCATCTTCTAGACAACATTTCATTACATTACATTATGAACCCTTCTATCCCTCTCAAACAACTTTTCACTATATTACATTACATTTCAGTATAAACTATTTTGTTCTATTTCGTTCCAATCTATTAATTAACATCTAACCAAACAGGCTCGTAATCTCTCTTCTAATAAATCTTTCGACCAAGTTGGATGAAATGGCTTATTTTCTAAAAAGTTTGGCCTATTATTGGTGATAAATTGATTTATGATATTTTAAGTTTCTTCTTTAAGGAAATTATCCTAATTGAACTTTACCTTTTTTCCAAGCAGGCTCTTAGTCTCTCTTATAATAAATCTTTTGACCAAGTTGGATGAAATGACTTATTTTTTGAAAAAGTTTGGCCTATTATTGGTTATAAATTGATTTATGATATTTTAAGTTTTTTCTCTAAGGAAATTATCCTAATTAAACTTTACCTTTTTTCCATCACTCCTAAAGTCCCAAGTCCTAACTCTCTTAATAATTTTAGGCTTATTCTTGCTACAACATCATTTACAAAGTCATCTCAAGTACGTTAGTAGTTAAACTTAAGGATGTTCTACCTTATATCATTTCTCCTACCTAAATAGATTTTTTGTACTAGAAATATTGGAGACAATATACTAAGTGGCTAAGAACTTATGATGGATTATCATAAGCTAATTGGCTATAATGGATGTCTTTTGAAAGTTAATCTACAAGCTTTTGCTTTTTTAGATTGACATTTTCTTATATATGGTCATAGTTTCCCCCTTTTTTTTTACCGGTAAGAAAGGTTTCAAATGTGGAGATCCTTTACTCTCTTATCTATTTGTTCTAGTAATGAAGTACTTACCCTTTTTATTAACAAATCTATTTATACCTCTCCTGATTAAAATTTAACTAAAAATGCTCTAATTTTAGGATATTAAGCATGTTTTTCTTATAGATGATGATATACTCTTTCATCAAGCTAACCAAAATTATTTGAAGATCTTTATTAATAGTTCAAATCTATTTAGAAGTAATCTAGATTACTCATGCACATTTTTAAATCTAAAAGTTTCTTCTCAATAAAAAAGGATATTTCTACTATTCTCTTCATTGCCTAGGGTTTTAAGAAGGATATTCTCCTTTTATCTACTATACTCTTAAATAGTTATTTGATGGGTATTCTCCTTGTATCTACTATACTCTTAAATAGGAATTGTCATCCTTTATTGCCCCTAGTTAAAACCAAAATCAAATATTACATTACTAAGTTTCTCTCTTATGTTGGTAGGTATCAAATGATTGATTATGTTTCAAGTTGTCCTCAAGTTTAATGGTTTTATCATCTTATGCTTCCATTAAGATAAAAGGCTATATGAAGAATTTTTTATGGTAGAAAATTATTTGTAAAAATGAGAAAGCAAAAAATATTGGTAAACTACATATCAACCAAAATCAAAAGGGGAAGTAGGGGTTTTATCTATCAAGAACTTCATCAAAGTTCTCCTTTATAGAAGAATATGAAAGCCTTTTAATGATAAACAAAATTTATTAGTTAGATGTACTTGTAAGAAATATCTAAATGGAAAGAGTATTTGGGCTCTCAATTATACTTCCAAAGGTTATTTAACTTGAAAAAAACAATCTTATGAATACTCTTAGAGGGAAAATTACTCACATTATTAGTAATGATCAGAATTCTTATTTTTGGTATAATAAATAACATTCTCTTGATTCTTTGGAGTCCTATAAGTCTATAAGATCTATAATTGAAAGAGCACCTGATCATGCTAATGTAAATTTCATTATTGACCACTCTAGTTAGAATTAACCTTCCTATAATTTCAAAGTCTTGATAAATATTCGAGACGATATGCCTCCATTAATTCTTAACATAAAAAATAATAACAACATCATTTGGAAACTTCACCACTCTCACCAATTTACCAATCACTTTAGCTTTCTATTTACTAAAGCCTTAAGTCCTATTATAAAGTGACACTTTATTGGTCTAGTTCAATGGTTGTGTTTCTAAACTCAGTTTTTGCCTATAACTTGCTATTAAGCTTAAGCATAACTGGAAAAATTAAAGACAAATTATCCTTCTATCCTTCTTTTTAATCATTCATGTCTACCTTTTAATTCAACAAAACAAAATACATAATCACCTTTTCTTTGAATATGATTATGTTTTTTTCCATCTAAAATCACCTTTTAAACCATTGTAGTCTCTTTAACTTTAAATAATATATATTGTGTGTCAGGACTATTGAAATTAGTATTTAATATATGTATTTGCGGTTTTTAACATAAACGTAATGCAAGAATCCTTAAAAGTATGCACATGAAAAATATTTTCTTACTTAACATAACTATTAATTAGATCAAAGAACCTTTCTTTATAGATATGCATCTAATCCTAATGTTAATATGAAATTGAAATTTATGATGGTAAGATGTTTCTCCAGTTCACCTTCTTATACGTGACCCCTGCCTCTTAATCTTTTGGTATTTATGATGACCACCACCAGTCTTCTTCCTTGAATCATCACCTCCTCTAATTGTTTCATTAATGAATTCTACTTTAACAACCTCATTTCTCTATCTATATATTTTCTGCACAAATATATTTTAGAGATTCTTATAAACTTCTCCTACTTTGTTAATCTATGCTTTATTTTGCGGGTTTAAATGAGCACATTTAATAGTTCATCTTGTAAATATTGATCCTTATATTTTTTGGGTCTAAACGATTACATTTAGTAGTCCCATCATGTGAATATTGATCTTTGTATAACTCTTCTTGGTAATGAAATGATTGTTTTGAAAAAATCGCAATGTCTGTTTATAACAAATTCACCTTTCTTTTAATTTTCTATTAGCCAAAACATGATCAATTAGGGCATTGCCTGAGAAATTTTTACACAATAAGTCCTACAGGTGCCTTTAATCAATTGGATCAAGTTGGATTGAGCAGTCAAATACCATAATTCTCCTAGTCTTTTGGATTCTTTACGGAATTCGAAAGCTTTAACAACAAGACTTGTCTTGCTTTGAAAAATATATCAAAATTTTAATTATTAAATTTAGGTTGTAGGAATTGCAGAAAATTATAGTTGGAGTGTAATACGTAACGATACCTTAGTTACATATCCCAGATCAAACGTGAAAGGGTAAGAAACGAAGAAATGCGGAAATACCTGATTTTGATCTCCGTAACTTCAAATGAGCTTTTCGAAGCTGAAACGAGCATGAATCCACTGTCGTCTTTACAAGAACTACTCTCTGAGACGTGGGTAAGGTCTTTCTACAATTTTCTCAAAACGTAAGCTCTCTTAACGGGCCAGAGAATCCTTATGCTTACGGTTGATTATCTGAGCAACTGCAAGAGACCTTAACCTTTATATATAGCTTTCATGTCGGCCTTTCCCATCACAAAGCCGATATAAGTCCGATCCACACTGATTGGGATCTATTTTTTTACCCAGACTTCAACTATTGATTTAGATCATTTATTGGGCCACTTTGTTATCTTTATCTACATCAAATTATGTAACTTAACCGATAATTTATTAAAAAATCAAAAAATGCAATTAATAGTTGTCCAACTTTATGAGAAAGGACAAAATTGTCCAACATTCTTCCCTTTGGACAAGCATCAATTGCAATTTTGACTCTAGTTTAAAAACTCGGTTAAGTCACGCTACTGTATTAGTCAAGTAGGTTTAAAAAAACATTTGATCCAAAGATAACTAAAGTTCATCATTCCATCCTGCAAGGCTTTCGACTCCAAAAAGTATGAAATGCATGTGTCATGTGCGACACAGATCCAATACAATCACATATATATAATACCTCACTAACATGAATGGGAAAATAGAGTGTGGCAAACTAAAATGATACCTGTATGATCTAAATTATATCATCTTCGTTTGTAGGTCTCGATTTCTTTAACTTTATGCTAAACCGCAAATGCTAGACTGCATTAGAGAAAATCTTTATGTTCTCCAACTGAATGCTAAACTGCATTAGATAACCTTTATGGGATTAAAAACTTATATGCCCCTATGTCATGTCAAACTTCATGGATATCTGTTTAAAACTGTATGCGTCTAAATGACATAGGTACAAGGTTAATCTGTATATTTGCCCAATGGCCTTTAAATGCTTAAGATCGACACAAATCTTAAGACTTTTATACATATTATTACAATGTATGATAACACATATTACTGAAAATAAACGATGATCATCTCTATTGATGAACCATCATACTGTCATAACACATCAAAATATACAAATGTACATAAAGTAAACATAACGATCCCCTAACTGACAGTGTCTAAGGACGTCAAAACACCTATATTGTATACTTGTGTCACAAATATAAGTGGGGGAAGTCCTTTAGTTAAAAGATCGACTAACTTTTTCTCAGTCTTTAAATGCTCCAAATCCTAATGTCACCTTTTTGTACCAACACCTTTATGACAAAATAATTGATTTTTAAATGCTAAGACCATGTGATATTCTTTGTTGTTATTAAACAACACAACAACAAGATTACCACAGTACAACCAAATGGATCTAGCAACTGAATCAACCACAAACAACTTAGAAATCAAGTTTCTGAGCTAAACCGTCTATGAAGCAACCCCATAGCACGCACTTTACATGCATAGTTGAGGAAGTTACCCATGTCTGCTTGACACACTTCCACGACATTATACTATCTGCAAACTTAAAATTATAACCTTAAGTGTACTTTCAATCATCTAGACACATAGCTAAAATCTGAATCTGAATTCCCTACGAGGTTTAGTCTGTTGACTTTTTTATATGTCAACTTATAATCCTTAATTCTTTTTAGTATCTCAACACTCTCTTGACTGCGTTTCAATGGTCTACACATGGGTTAACCATATATTGACTAAATAGTTAAATGGTGAATGCAATGTCCTGCCTAGTATATAGCTGAGCATACATCAAGCTATTAACCGTACTAGAATATAAAATATTCCTTATAACCTTTCTCTTTACTTTATTCTTTGGATATTGTGCCAAATATTATCTCTCACTATGAGAGATAGGTTATACGACAGATCTACTTGTTAACCCTATTAAACCTTTGTAACATATACTGAATGTAGGCATTCTATGAGAGGTCTGATGAGTGTTGAGACTTGTCCTGGTGAATTTGAATACTTAGGACAGAAGATGTTGCACCAAGGTCCTTCATGTCAAAGTTCTTGATCAAAAGTTGCTTAACCTCATACAACATGGCCAAGTAATTTGACGTGAGCAATATATCATCCACATACAGTAATAGGAAGATAACTTTGCTCCCCTTCACTTTATAGTACAAGCATCTTTTAATTTTATTTTCCATGAAGCCGAGAGAGGTCATAACCTCATCAACTTTAAGGTATTACTTTTAGGAGGTTTAATAAAAAGTATATATTGATCTGCTTAACACGTAAGCCATGTCAATTCTATCTGCATCTTGAAATCCTTCAAGTTGTACCATATAGACCACTTCATAAAGGTCTTTACTTAGGAAAGTAGTTTTGATAACCATATGATGTAACTCTATATCATCACAAGTTACAATTTCCTTAATCACTCAAAATGTATCCTACAAGGATATGAGAGAAAAGGTAACATAAATTCAACCTTACCTTTTCTCTCTGAGTGAACCATTAGGCAACTAAGCGAGCCTATAAACTACTGAACTTTATCCTGAAATCTTTTAGGTCTTAAAACTTCATTTACAACTGATGGGTTTGTAATTCTGATGCAAATCCATTAGCTCCTAAACCTTACTATGCTTTATGACTTGCATCTCATTAGTCATTGCATCCCACCATAAGTCTGCATTGGGTCCAGAATCAACTTCTGTAAAAGTAACAGGATCCGTAACATGTCTAATAACATAGTCATGTTAGCCTAATAGATTATGAAATCAGATGGAATAGTAGGTTGTCTCACTCTGGTGGATTTACTTAACTATATTAGATCTTGTACCTCCAAGAACTCTATGTGCACAGGTATAGGTTCCTGTTCCTATACAAGCAAGGTACAAAGACCTAGATCCACTGGATCTAACTATATAAGTAGCGGGTACATGATAACTATAGTATCTGCCCAGCTATCATCCGAAGGTCAAAGAGCCCACCATCATCATAAACATCGTATTCCAGAAACTTAGTTGTTTGTGATTCTACTATTCCAGTCCCTTCTTCTCTACAGTAAAAGATGTAGTTTTAAAATGGTTGAGATATCTTACTAAATAGCAATGAGCAGAGCAACCCCATACACGAATATGTGCAAGGCTAAGTTTCCAAACTCCTAGATAATAAGGTAGAATAGTCATGCTCTGCATCGACTTCTTCATGTCCTTTATGGTGTAGTTATGCCTTTCGGCAACACATCATTTTGCTCAAAACTACTTGGTATAGTGAATTAAGTCACTATTCTAACTGATTCCAAATATCTGGCAAACAGACCTTTTAAAATCCTGAAACACCATGTTTGCCATGATATTCTCCTCCACGATCAAATTTGACTATCTTGATGAATTTTCCTAATTGGTTCTCAACCTTAAGTTTTTAAGCAAGAACATATAACTGTAAAGGGAATAATCATCAAAAAATGTTAGAATACATTTAGAATTACACAATGCAACTGTATAAGGTCTACCGATATCTTTATGTATTAGTCAACAAGTCAAAACATAAGTTGACCTTAATATCTTTATTAGTCAACTTACCCTGTAACAGTCAACATATGTTTCCAGATCATCATAATCTAGAATTGAGAAATGCTTTCCTTGATCAATCTCTCAACCCTAGCTCTAGAATGTAGCTTAAACTTTTATGCCACACTATGTATGACTTCTCATTCATCAGGGTCCTTCATTTCATGAATTTTTTAGCAAGATACGAAGAATCATATATCTAATTCAGAGTAAGATACATTCTATACAAACCATATGACAAGAAAGTTGTACCATTATGTTTTATATTAAACAAAAACTGTACAATAAAAGGATTAAATACAAAACATTAACCCTCTTTGTCCAAAATTGATCAAAAGATCATATATAAAATATGTCGTGTAAAACTTAAATGAACCTTACAATAATGTTCAATACATACATTCCCTATAAATATTACTTCTACTCCTTCATTGCTGTCAAGCATCAGTTCCTCCTTCCCTTTAATTTGGCTATCCTGGATATAAACCACTGTATTGTGGAAGCACTTTGATCAGATATTCCATTATATAGCCACCAAATATTTAATGCGACTATCACAAATCAGATTCATAAATTGATAAGCCAAGGAGTTACCTGAAGGTCTCAGTCTTTCCTTTTAAACCTCACACTACTAGTTTCTTTGTCCTTAGGACCTTTACCATCACTGGATTGACCAGCGTCAACATGTAGAGAAGATTTAAACTTCTATCTTTGAACTTAGCAAACTTCATCTTTGTCTTCCCTTTAGCTGCTTCGAGGGCTGTAGGAGTAGTAAACTTAAGTTTCTCCTCCTTAGCAACATAATGGGCTATCAAAGCGTTGAAGTCCCATTCCTCATCCAATGAGTAATATGTCATCACCAGATTACTAAACTCTAGAGGGAGTGTATTCAGAGTCTGGTGAACAATGAAGACATCAAGAAGAGGAATATTTAACATCTTCAATCTACTATGAAGCTGAATCATTCTCGACATGTACTCCATCACTCCCCTTTCTCCCATATACTTTATGGAGAATAATTCTTTCATCAAGGCACTTGTCTCAACATTAGGTGAGACTGTGTACCTTTAGGAGACATTATCAAGAAACTCCTTCGCTATGTCTATGTCCAAAAGTCCACATAGTAGATGGTTAGTCATGGATCTCTTAATGGTCATCAGATATAATTTGTTAGACCGATCCCAAGCTTCATAGGCTGTTTTATGAGCTCTCGAGCTCATGGATGTAGGTGGAGATAGCCTATCTATTCATATAGTCATAGCAACCACAACTATCTCTATAGCTTTCAATACATCCTCTGTCCACTTCTTCGTATTGAAACCAGACAGGGTTTTAATGGTGACATTGATTTTGATGACTAAAAAGGTGTCTTTAAAATGATAATGTTTAAATCATTAGAAATGTAAGACAACAACGATACTCAAATCTATTAAATAATATCTTTACTAAAAATCCAGTCATACATATTATGAAATACCTGTGGGCTTAATACATAATATATGCAACTAAACCTCCACATAAAAGTGATCAGAGTACAAACTATAAACTCTTATGGCACTACCACCTGTGGGCGAATAGATCATTTAAGCAACGACTTTCCTCTATCCAATGCTTTTATGTATATCTCAAAAACTCATCTAAGGCCAACACTTGTGGGCAGAATAACCAAACTTGAGACTAGAGACATCTTCTAATGTGTAAGTAGAACAATTCAAAATACTGACTCGAAAGGCCTCTCTGGTGACTGAATTCTCATTAGCACTCAAAAAGCCCACAAACACAAGGGATACATCTTTATGTTATCCTCACATTCTTTATGGGCATATGGTATGTGACAATGTTATCATCGTCATCATCACCACCCAGTTCAAAATCCCGCAATGAAGCTGGATCTGGGGAGGTCCAATAGTACGCAACCTTACCCCTATATAGTAGAGAGGCTGTTTCTGGTGGACCTACATGCAAATGAGACAATATAAGAATGATGCAGGTAACAGAAACAATTCATAAAACATAAAATAAATGAAAATACAAGTAATGGGGAAATAAAAGCACTAAATAGAAATAATAATAATAAAAATACCCAAATCTCAAGATATAACTAAAATAAATGCAAATAACACTAATAATACTAATCATAAATAATAATAATAATAATAATAATAATAATAATAATAATAATAATAATAATAATAATAAGGACAAAATCAAAACTAATAGGAAACTCAAATACAAGTGAAAATAATAGTAATAATAAAATACAAATAATAGTAATAATAATATCAATAAATGTAAGAATATGAATGCACAGTCTTATTGTCACACACTCGTGCTGAAGACATCTTCTGAAAATTTCATTTCAGACTTTAGTAAAAGAAAAATCTCAGTAGAGTGACTATTGTGCGTCACTAGACACTGAACCGACCACCCAAGATGCGAGAACCTCATGTATCTACATTATGGCAAGTTCGTTGCACAAAAATTCACTCAAAAATGGCTTCATAATGTCTTAATTCCTTTTCCGAGCGACCATTATGCAATCCCGAATATTGAACATGAGACCCAGGACACGAAAACTTGAAGTATCTCCCTTATGTGATGTCCGAAGCATGAAAATTTACTCAAAATCGAATTCAGAATACCTTAATTCCTTTTCTAGAGTCCAGTTGTAATTTATTACTAATGTAATAAATCCAAAAAATGAAAAAAAAACTCACTTTATGAATTTTTCGGACCAGAAAACTGACCCCAAACACCCCGGGGCACCCTTACGGCAAATCTAAAATTTTAGTGTTTTTTAAAAATACTGTACCTGTCTGTGCGATTGACTTCTGCACTGCGTCAGCGCACTATAGCGCTAATGTCATCCGTTGACGTTAGTCGTGAGTGGAGAATGCTGTGAGTGCAGTACACGCGCCGCCCAGCGATGCGCCTCAATATTGAATGGCTCATGCATAGCATGCGCACTTATCTGATGGCGCGTGCAACAAGGCGCGACACCGTCCACCTACGTGTTGACCTGTGTTTGGCATCACACTCGCCAGACATACCACCTCTCGGGGCGGCACATGCATGCAACGGTCTTCGTTGCCTCTATCAGAAAATGGCGAGTTCTGGGCCGATTTTTCACGCTTCCGAAATCGTTTGCACCCCATTTCTCAAGGCTAAACATATATATACTACTTTTATACAGTAAAAAGCAAGAAAAAATCGAGAAACGGAAGTTAAATCTCTCAAAACCTTAAGGAGAGAAAACTGAAAAATCTTAATTTTTAATCACCTGATCACGTTACTATTATGATACCATGTATAATACATAATGGTACCTTAATTACGTATCCCGGATCGAATGTGAAAGGGTAAGAAACGAAAAAATGCGGAAATACCTGATTTCGGTCTCCATAACTTCAAACAAGCTTTTCGAAGTCAAAACGAGCGTGAATCTACAGCCGTCTTTACGGAAACTACTCTCCAAGACGCGGGTAAAGTCTTTCTACAATTTTCTCAAAATGTAAGCTCTTTTAACGGTTCAGAGAATCCTTATGCGTACGATTGATTATCTGAACAACTGCGGAAGATCTTAACCTTTATATATAGCTTCTATATCGGGCTTCCCAATCACAAGGCCGATATGAATCCGGTCCACACTGATTAGGATTTGTTTTCTATCTAAATTTCGATCCATTTATTTAGATCATTTATTAAGCTATTTTATTATTTTTATCTGAATCAAATTACGTAACTTAACCGATAAGTTATTAAAAATCAAAAAATACTATTAATAATTGCCTAACTTTATAAAAAAGTACAAAATTATTCATCGTGGGGGTCGCTTGGAGTTCTTACGTTGATTACAAGACACCGTGATTATAGGAGGGAAATGTACACGTACCATTTGAGCTTAAGTTACAAGTAGCAATCCTTAAAACAGGTGGAAACGAGGGGAATTATGGGCGAATATTTAAGTCGATCGAAGAGTGGACTTTTGAACCAGGACATGAAGCATAAGATAAGCCGAAGGACTAATCCTGTAAACCATTTGATTGGAAACGTATTCAACCTTATGAATGTTGTTTGGCATTATACAAAACGTCTTCTATATGTTCAACCTTAGAATATGTAGGACCACTAGAATGAATTGAGATTCACCAATTGAATAAGTGAGCCACATCAAATCCCTATTCTTAGGTTAAGAGAAGAAATCATCACGCATAAGAACAGGAAAATAAAAATATTTTGTTTCTATAAATTAATATTCCTTATGCCTTCATCCTATAATTAAGTGCATTGTCCAATATTTTACCTTAAAACATTTACCAAGGTCGATTGGCCTTCTGAACCACCATATCAAACCGTTGGCGAAATATGGTAAATGACAGAGACACGAAATGGTAAGGATTGTGTTGTCATTATACAAAGCCGAAAAATGAAAAGATTGGTCATTTGTGTGAATGCTTCTGAGATCGGAAAGGGATCTAACTTCGGAATCTTAATTCCACCAGTAACTGTTTGCCAATTGACTTGATCAAATCGCGTCCCATGCTTGCATTATTGTTCTTAATTTGTGCAATCTATCTAACCTTACACGGTTACACCCCCGTGGCAGTGATGTGATGTTCTGAAGAATGAGATTAGGGATTGACCATCGCAAAAGTCATCTGTTTCTTTCAATAATGCATTCATTGAAAAGTGGAAACATTGATTTATAATCTAGTAACATAATATTTTATCTAACAATTAAATCGTATAAAGCAAACTTGTACTTGAATTTGTGGAGAAGTAAAGACACAGTCTTCACCGCAGAGTCAACATTAGTTCTTGAAGACGATTATTATATATAGAAACATAACCCCACTTTCTTTAAAAGACGCCTCAACCCAGTTTACAAAATAATCCATTAGGCCAGGCGTCCGCTTTCTTGCTAAATTATTTTCAATAAAATTTGAAGTATTGTATTCACTGACTATTTTTTTGTCATTATTTGTACATTGCTTGTGCAAACTACCGAGGATAGGACCAGCCCTCATCAAACATAAGCTAGAGAGGCAATCCAGAAACCATTTCCAACCCCCTTAATTCAATCCTTTTGGGGTAATTCAGAAATACCCAATTCCTATTTCTTGTACTTCTTGTTTTTCTACTCTTTTAACTCTGTGGCGTTTAGGGTTGTTTTTGTGCATAAGGTTTTAATTTGTGGTCTTTGTTATGTTTCATTTCTTAGTTCTGTGATCAAGTTTGCAATTTGATGGTGCAGATTCTGGAACTGGAGAGGCGGGCTTTGTTTGGAATTGAGATAGGAAGTGGATATTGGAGGTGGATGGTGAGAATTTAATTGGAGGTGGAGATTGTGTAAATAATTTGATACTATGGATAAATTTTGCTGTTTTAATTCTCCCTACTCCCAGGTAAATGTCCTAATTTCTTCTATTTCAACTTGATGTTCCTGGTCTGTCCATGTTTAATTTTACTGGGTTACAAGCTCACTTCGTCATTGGGCTATTAAATGATTCAGAAACATGGGAATACGCACA
The DNA here is from genome assembly GCA_026413385.1 of Erythroxylum gracilipes. NCBI lineage: Eukaryota > Viridiplantae > Streptophyta > Magnoliopsida > Malpighiales > Erythroxylaceae > Erythroxylum > Erythroxylum gracilipes. The sequence continues at coordinate 8,111,909 of JANZLC010000006.1, read as the reverse complement.
AGTGTGGATCTCTTATGTGTAGGCTTTGAGAAGTTTATTCTTATTTCCCTCTTTCTTATGGGAGTTCTGCAGAATTCTACTCATTTTGGAATTCAATTGTATCATTTTAGCTGGCTACAGATAGCATCACCTATATGGTTGTTGGGGTGATTCTATGTATATGGGGTATCGCTACTCACACTCAGCGTTACCTGTTGAAGGGTTGGACTGGCAATTTTCTTTTGATCTTTCAAAAGTGACAGTTTAGGCTTTTGGTGGTTGATTTGACTGCTTTGGAAAGTTGATCTAGCTCGTCTATTAGGTTCTGGAATTTTAAATCCCCTTGTTTCGGCTCGTGTTCCTAGGAGATCAGGAATATGCAAATTTGCTCTATCAAAATTGAAAGACTTGTACCAGGTTGTATGAATTGAGGCTTGGGTTTAAATTTCAGTTATTATATCCTGTACTTCCCTGTCTATAATTATAATAAATAAAACATGGTTTTGTAGTTTGATTCATTTTGCTTTGTTAGTGTATCTGTGCTTCACTTATGTGGTAATTTTTGTTCTTTGATGGTATTGCTTTAAGGAATTGGAGCTTACATTTCTTGCCTGTTTTAAAGAATGTCATAATGAGATTAAGTTTTGGTTTTCCCAACATGTAGCTTGTAGGGGGGCGTTCATCATCTACCACTGGCAGGGGCAAAAGCCACGACGGTTATGCCAAGTATGGATACAGCTTAGTAAAGGGGAAAGCTAATCATCCAATGGAGGATTATCATGTTGCGAAGTTTATGCAGGTTCAAGGACATGAATTAGGACTCTTTGCTATTTATGATGGTCATTTGGGAGATGAGGTACCTGCATATCTAAAAGAGCATCTATTTACCAATATCTTAAATGAGGTCAGAGATCTTCAAACTTCTCAATACAGCTTAACTTTTTCTTTTTGTCTAGTTAGTGCTGATTTGTATATAATCTAACAGTTTATTGGTACCATTTTAGGAAGAGTTTTGGGTTGATCCTGGCAGATCTATCTCAAAAGCCTATGAAAGGACAGACCAGGCTATCCTCTCTCATAGTTCTGATCTGGGGCGGGGTGGGTCAACAGCCGTGACTGCAATTTCAATAAATGGAAGAAGATTGTGGGTAGCTAATGTAGGAGATTCAAGAGCAGTGCTTTCAAGAGGTGGCAAAGCAATACAAATGACAACAGATCATGAACCAAATACTGAACGGGGCAGCATAGAAACCAGAGGAGGGTTTGTGTCAAACATGCCAGGTTTGTCTTCATGATGCTGTACTAAAGCTAGCATGTACTCTTGTGAAATTGGAACTTCCATGGCATTTGGTAATCTAACTTCACTTGTGTCATTAAGAATTGTTTTGCCTCGCTTATTTCCTTCAGTTCCTATTTCTTTGTTCCTATTGCAAATTGATAATTTAACTCGGTATATTTGTGATATTTAGGTAGAGCTATTTAGGTCAATGACTAAGGTGAAGTTATTTTATGTTGTTTATGACACAAACCAGTTTGCCCTTATATTCCTAGAAAGCAAAGTACATCACATCTGCAGGGACAAGTTTCAGCTTCTGCAACCGATCATGTGTAAACTTAGCTCAACAAGCAACAAACCCTTTTGCCATTTCATGGTGGATGAAATGTCATTTAATTCACATGCTTAGGTTGAGAATGTCTTTATGCACATAGACGTGAGGTTATCACCTAAATTAAATATCTCAGGCCTTTGAAATTAGTTTCAATCAATGTTTGGAATTGGTCAATATTTGGATTACATAGACTTGAGAACCATTTATATAATGCCAATGCATGATATGTTCCTTCTAGTTTAAGTTTTCAAATATATCAATATTTCAGCAATCTATTAATTCCATTCTGGTTTCATTTGTGATGACAGTCTCCAATGCTTGGTGATTTCTTAAATGTGTTGGTTCGTGCATTGTCTCATTTGCTTTTTGTAGATAAGCTATTTCATTATGCAGAATATGATTAATCTATGCTATATTTCATTGTGCAGAAAACATACGACTATCTAAAGCATGACTAACCTAGGCTTTACTAAAAATAAAATGTCTGTTTATCGTATGATTATATCTGCTAAGTTTATTCGTAGAATATTGAAGTTTTTCTTGTATTGTTTTCACGATGGTGAGATTCTACATGCATGTTCCAGGAGAATTTGATGTTTTACTTGCTTTCTGCTGTTATGATACATGGTTGGGGGTTGGGCTAAATTTAAGAAGTATTTATTGTCATGCCAAATTTTATTCAGGTGATGTGCCCAGAGTGAATGGCCAGTTGGCAGTATCTCGTGCTTTTGGTGACAAGACCCTTAAGTCACATTTGCGATCAGATCCAGACATTCAACCTACTGACATAGATGAAAATACGGACATTTTAATTCTCGCAAGTGATGGTCTATGGAAGGTGATTTTTCTCAAATTTGGTTATCTTTATCTTGTGAGGCATCTGGTTGTCGGTTTTTCCAACTGTATTGTAATGGCAAAAAAGAAAATTGATGATTTATCCTTATATTAGGCTGCTTTTCTTTCTCTTAAACAACACAGGTAATGTCGAACCAGGAGGCCGTTGATATAGCAAGAAGGATCAAAGACCCAATGAAAGCAGCTAAGCAGTTAACCACTGAAGCATTAAGAAAAGACAGCAAAGACGACATATCTTGTGTTGTCGTTAGATTTAGAGCATAAAACCTTTAAAGCACGGTCCTTCTATTGATGTCAGTATAGACACCTACTGGAAGTGTCTTCCTACACAGGCTACTGATTTGTGCGTTACAAACAAATCATTCATACTGGTGGCATATGCCGCAATCAGCTTCTGCAGTCGTTGGGTCCTGCCAAAGGAATTCCAAGAATGGCAGTAAGAGTTTTGTACATTTATTTTGATTCATTAGGTTTTGTGCTTGATATTGTTTGATTTCTTTGTGGGAGTGAGTTAGAAACCTGACATATATTGTCTTCTATTATGCCATTGTTTGAGCCCAAGTTGTTTACCAAGATTCAAGAAGTAATCAGTATGTAGTGAGTATATGGAAGTTCGATCCTTGACATTTCGTTTAAAGCCCAACTTTGAATAAAAAGGTTTTCGATGGCCCCTTTATATTTTAGTGTAAGGATTCCATTATGTTCTCTACCAAAAAAGCAGATTATAAGTAGGAAATACTCGAATTCCCCTTTTCTTTGTATTTTTCAGCGTTTTGATCAAGCATAAGTAACACAAATATAAGTACATTGAATCTAACTGTAAAACTAAAACAGGTATAATATTTGATTTTAATTTGACAAATGGTTGTTACAATAAATGATAAATATTTTGTACAGGGGAACTGTAGTATATAAATTTAAATTGAAAATTAATTAAATAGCATGCAGTATGTTTTATCATGAGTTAGAAGTCAATTTATCATACTTATAAAAGTCAACATAACATGTTACAAATATGAGAACTATCAACATATTGATTGTTTAAGACTTTTGTAATTGAATTGATTAATAAAATAAAACGAAATTATCATTAATTAGATACCTATAGGTTCATACATTACATTAAATGATTATTAGAATTAGATACCTTACGGGCAATATTTTAAAAATCAGACTGAAGTTAAATTAGTAAGATAAGAGGTTTAAGGTTTAAAATATTCAACCAGTATAACACCGCCATAAAACTAATTAAAGATTAAATAAAATTAAAGAATTTAAAATATGATTGAAAAAGATTATCATTACTTATTGAAAAATTTAAAATTTAATTGAAAAAAGTGATTATTAAATCCTTGTCAAATACTTTAATGAAAATGGGAATGACTTCAGCCTAATGGTGTCTTCAGTGACCATTGATCTTGAAAGCATCATAAATCTGTAAGAAATTGGCGATAGATACAATGAGATCCTCATTCGATAATCCATCAAATTACATATTTTGTTGCAACCTTTCAATCACATTAGGCTTAATCTCAAAATAATTAGCATTACACTTTGACCTTGCAATAGATTATACCTCCGTAAGAGATTGCTTTACATACTTCATCATCGTCATCTTGCGCTGTCCCTTCATGGTCTCAAGTTGTATGTTTTTATGTATTTTGGACTTCTTGTTTATTATGTTCTATTCAATTCCAATAAAGTGTTCTTTCAAGATTCGGATCTCATTTAAGAAAAATGAAGTACTGGCTTATGTTTATATACCAAGTATAACTTTGAAAGCAAAGTGAAACAAACATGTAAGGAAATGCATTAAGAAATTTATAAAGGATTCCTTTTTAAAAGAAAAGAAATATACACAACTAGAAAATAATTATTAAATCTTCTAAAAACCAATTGCCTTTTTGGCAATGACATTAAAATTTTGGTGGGTTATTTTCTACTATTCATGTTTTCTCTATTACAAAAAAATGGATATATGATTTTATATTTCACAAAACACAAAACGATAATAAAATAAATTATTAAGGCAAGTGCACTTATTGTTTTCTAGAATATAGTTTTAGAGAGTGTGAATGTCAATGTCAATTTTATGAGGATTGTAATTAATAATACTAACCATCTTTCTATTATATAATCCAATGAAACAAATGATTATTTAAAATAAAATAGCAAAAAAAAAAAAACTAGTCAAAGCAATAGATGAAAAATAACAACTAATAGATTGATAAGATCAATATGAAAAATTCTTAATCATTCTTTCCTATGCTCAGATTTATCATGATTAATGTTTGATCTTTTTTTGTTGGGACTGCTATGAATTCCAAAAACTACAAATATATTCTTTCACAAGATATATAGCCCATATCCTTAAGTTGATTTGTCGAATATTCTCTCTAATCAAAACCCCTTAAGAATGTATTAATATATTATTTAAATTCATACAATAGCATTCACTTTAATCTAAAAGAGTTATATAGCAATAGTTTTAGGGCTATGTGCAACTCTCATTATTTATTATTTGATCTTATGTGTGTGTGTGTGATCTTCTATGTTCGCTACTTCAATCTCTATTTATGAAAACTAAAGTTGAATATTCTGTATATGTTACTTTAATTTAATGCAATAAGGAAATATGAATAATTATTAAGAACACTATAATCTTGCATTAAATTAAAGAATCAATTCAAAACATCAGGTTTAGAGTTCATTCCATCTAGATCTAATCTCCTAATTAGGTAAAACAAAAAAAAAATCCATATTAAACAAGAAAGAGAGCAATAAATTAGAATAAGTTCTCGTGGATTTTGAATCTTGATGCTATTGATGATCTAGATGGACTTCTTACTTTCTCCATGATTATTCTCTTTTTAATATGTTTTTTTTAATATCCTTTGGTAATCCTCTTGTCCTTCAACCTTCTCCCACTTTTGACTAGCCTTTGATCCTTCTAGATGACTCTCTCTATTCTTCTTCATCTCTTTCCTTTTTATCTTAAGAAACTCTAAAATTTTGAAAACACAGGACTACTATGGGCTTGATCCCATGTTACTTCACATTTGTCAAAAACTCTAAATTACGTAAACTTTACTGCCAATATGGGTTAATGACATGGTACCATGTTGACCCTATATTGGGTTTATTCCTCTTCTATTTACTATTCAAGACTCTTTACATAAAACATAAGTCTAAAGTTAGAGAACACGACATTGTATAGGTGTTATTGTAGAGAAAATGACACCATATACAAGTTTTGTTCTTCTTGTGGCTAAATCTTTGAAGAAGCCAAATTTACTCATAAGCAATATGTAGATGAACATGATCATGTGTTTGTATTGTGTTCTAAACATTGGATCATGTTCAACATATGTTTCCAAAATCGCTCTAAAACTTGTCCAAGTTGTACAAATTTGTTTCAATAAAGTGCTAAAATAAGGTCTGTAAGTAAAATATAAACTAGATTAAGTACCAAATCATATAAAAACCCTTAAAACAAAAGCTAAATACTCTTAAAATGATGATAAAAATATTGTGCAATTAGCACTTATCACTAACTCATTACCTACAACTAAGGCACATATATCATTAATAAGTAATACAATGGTAAGAAGAGATTGGTCCTTTGAGAAAATGACACGGATCTAGAAACCTTAAAACTACTAACTAACCTAAAACATTAGTAAAAGAAGATTGTGCTGGTATTGAAAAATAAAATATAAAATATAAACTAAATAAGAGAATAGCCAAGATAATTGAAAGTTAAACAATTATCAAGTAGAGAAACAAATCGTAGATCAATACTTAAATGAGTAATTCCCTAGCATAAACCTTGATTTGAGGATTCAATTAATTAAGAATAGATATATTATCTAGAGTAGTAGAATTTTTTTAGGCACTAAATGATAAGCACTTCACCTCAGCTTAAATAAAGCACAAATCACGAATCCAGGATCCAAGGAATGTTCAATATTGCACAAGAATGACAAAGGCGACTTAGGAGATATTTCCACCACACCCACAGAATTTAGGAAGGATTGGGGGTGATAAGGAATGGGTTTGACGTTCACAAGCACTTGCTTGAATGGAAAACCAAGTCTTTAAAGAACACTAAAGGAAGGATTTCTCTAAAGTAATGCAAAAGAACACTCAATTTGTTTTTTGAATATTGAATGAATGAAGTCTGCCTACAATACACGAAATAAAGAGTATTTATACTAACCTTAATGACTTGGACGACTTTCATAAGGGTAGGAATTAGGTTTTGGCCCATTCTAGTCTAAAAGAACAAACTTCCTAATAAATAAGCTTAAAACAAAATGATTAAGCCCAAACAAACCCAATAACGTAACTAGGCTTATTTAAGGCTAGAATCCACTTATTTAAGTCCTCAATAACATAACTAAAAGTTCTAAATAAATAAAATAAGAAATCCAAGCAACTGGCCCAAAGATGTTTAAAACAGCCTAATTGTAACAAATGAGTTGTTTTAAGTTGTACATCAGGTCTAGCCTTCTTCAACAAGTCCAACACATTCCTCCAAGCCTTGAATCATCATTATAAACCTTAGTGAGATGTTCCTAAGTGTTTTAGCTTCTTCTTTTGCATATAGATCCATCAATAGATTGTTAAGAGCCTTTTTAGCACGCTTAGCCTGCAACCTTATCATTAGACCTCCAAGATTCTCCAATGGATCTTTTTCCCTAATATCACTTTGTTGAGCTTGTTTAAGTGTTTCTTCTTACTTCCCAATCTCTCCAACATGCCCACGTCCTAATCCTTTTGTCTTTCCTGGAGCCACTTGTGATGCTTGATCTCTATGATTCCCCTTCTCCTCAAAAAGAATTTGTCCTCAAATAAGCTTCTTCATCTACAAAATCAAAACGAGATAAATCAGCAACATTGAAAGTAGTATGAACACTATATTTACTTGGAAAATCAATCTTGTATGCATTCTCATTGATCCTTTCCACAACTTGAAATGGTTCATCTCCACGCGGCTGCAACTTAGATTTCCATTTGCTAGGAAACCTTTCCTTTCTAAAGTGTACCTAAACCTAATCACTAGGTTTGAATATTAATTGCTTTCAACCTTTGTTTACTTGCTTTTCATATTACTGCATCTTTCTTTCAATATTCTGCTTCGCCTTTTCTTGAAGCTTTTTCACCAACTCAGCTTTCTTCTTTCCATGTAAGTTGTGTCTTTCACCTAATGGTAATGGAACAAGATCTAACGAAGACAAAGGATTAAACCCATAAATGATTTCAAATAGTGAAAAACTAGTAGCACTATGTATGGTTCGATTGTAAACAAAATCAATGAATGGCAAGTATTCTTCCCATGTTTTCAAGTTTCTTCTAACTATAGTATGCAATAAAGAACCTAGAGTTCTATTTATCACTTCGGTTTGACTGTCTATTTGTGGATGACAAAAACAAAAGTTTTGTTCCTAACTTACCTCACAAAGTCTTTAAAAAATAACTAAAAAATTTTGCATCACGATCAAAAACAATAGTTTTTGGAACTCTATGCAAGCAATTAATTTCAGAAAAGAACAATTTAACAATGTATGATGCATCATTGGTTTGATGATATGCAATGAAATGTGTCATTTTAGAGAACCTATCAATAACTACAAAAAATGAATCATGACCATTCATAGACCTAGGTAAACCTAAAACAAAGTCCATAGAAATGTTAACCTAAGGTTCACTAGGTATAATAGTGGTTTATATAACCTATGGGGTTGAACTCTCGATTTAGCTTGCCTACACTCCATACATCTCCCACACACTCTTTCTAAATCTCTCCTCATGTATGGCCAGACAAAGTGTTCATTCAAAAAGTCAAGAATCTTTTTAACTCCAAGTTGACCCATTAAACCTCCTCCATGTGATTCCTTAATTAATAACTCTCTCAAGGAATATTAGGGAATGCATACTATTCTCTCTAAACAAATACCCTTCATGCCTAAAGAACCTCCCAAATTCAGATTTCTCACATACATTAAACACATTACCTAAATTATGATCATCATTATATAGATCCTTAATATGTTCAAATCCTAATAATCTAACACTTAGTGTGCTTAACAAAGCATATCTCTAAGATAATGCATCTACTACAATGTTTTGCTTTCCCTGTTTATATTTGATAATATATGGAAATGTCTCTATGAATTCTACCCACTTTATAAACCTTTTGCTAGGTTTATGTTGACCCTTTATGTATTTCAATGATTCATGATCAGTATAGATAACAACTATTTCGGCCACAAATAATGTTGCCAAGTTTTTAATGTCCTAACCAATGTATACATTTCCTTATCATAAGTTGGGTAGTTTAAGGTTGCCCCACTAAGTTTCTCACTAAAATATGCAATTGGTTTTCTATCCTGCATCAAGATGGCCCCTATTCCAACCCTACTGGCATCATACTCAATTTCAAAAGTATTGGCAAAGTTAGGTAAAGCTAAGATAGGTGTTGTGTTAAGTTTCTCTTTCAATAAGTTAAATACCCTCTCTTGCTCTTCGCCCCAGTTAAATCCTACACTCTTTTAAACTATCTCAGTGAATGGTGTAGCAATGGAGCTAAAATCATTTACATACCATCTATAGAAACTAGTCAACCTATGAAAACTCCTAACATAACTAATTGTCCTAGGGGTAGGCCATTCCTTAATTTTTAGTACCTTTTCATCATCACCACATAACCCAAAAACATAACCTGTTTAGTGTAAAAAGAACACCTTTTCAAATTAACATACAAATTCTCTTCTCTAAGCGTATACAACACTTTATTCAAATGTTCTACATGCTCATCAAGTGATTTGCTATAGACCAAAATATCATCAAAGTAAACAACCACAAATTTTCTAAGAAATTCATGCAATACATGATTCATAAGCTTGATAAAAGTGTTGGGTGCATTTGTTAAACCAAAAGGCATTAACAACCATTCATATAATCCATATTTAGTTTTAAATGTTGTTTTCTATTCATCTCCTTTAATCCTAATTTGATGGTAACTGCTGGACCCCGAATTTTTTTTAAATTATTGATTTATTTGTTTTATTATTTTTAGAGTTGAGCCATTAAATTAGAAAGTATGAATAGAAATTAGAAATTAGAAATTAGAAATTAGAATGAAGTGTTAGAATTAATGTGGTGTTAAGTGGGTTAAAGGAGTTAAAGCCATAAAAGAGAAAAGAAGGGCAAAATTGGGAGAACAAGACTAAAGAGGGGTATAATTGGAAGAAAGAAGATAAATGGTCTTTTAAAATTAGAAGAGGGGAGGAAGAATCGTGAAAAGCCATAGAGAGAAGAGAGAAAACGTTAGAGAAGGAAAAGAAGAGAAGAACAAAAATTGAAAAAGCTAGAGAAACGAAGGAAAAATCGTGGGAAGAAGAAGAAATCAAGCTTCTTGAGGTAAGTTCATCATCTTCTTCTTGCTTTAGTGAAGAAATGGGTTGTTGTGTGTAAATGAAGAAGTTTTAGAGAGAGAAAAGGGGTTTTGTGTTGGGAATGCTTGGAGGAAGAAGATGATTAAGGGAAACTCATTTGATTTTTGGGTTTCTAAGCTAGGTTTTGGGTTTTCTAACCTAGATGGACTATGGGTAGGTTAAGTTTGAGCTTGATTTATGTTAATTCTTTTTTGTTGTGATTATGGAAATTTGGGGATTTCAAATTGAATTAGAATTGAATGAGAATTTTGGTTGTGTTAGGAAATCAAGAACAACCTACCCAAGAGCAAGAGGAAGGGCCAAAGTGAGTTTGGATTTTCAAGAGTTGTAAGGTGGGAAATTTATGTATAGTTATTGTGTAATGGGCAAAATGCCTTGTGTGTGTGTGTGCTTGAATTTCCAAATTGTGAATTGCTATGATGTTGAAAATGCATTATGGTGTGTTTTATGTCATGTTATGTATTGAAAGATGTATGACATTTTGATATGATTGAATTGTGAGTATGATTATGTTATGCCATTGAATTGAATCATGGCATTTTGTATAAGAAAAAACATGAGAAAATGAGATTGTAAATGATTGAATGAAGCATGAGATTTGATTGTGTTTGGGTGAGAGGAACCATTTCGTAATCACATGCATGTCGACATAAAGCCTTCTCCCGGCTGCCCGCTTGTGGCCCACGAGATACGACAAGTGGACTCGTTTCGTTCACAGAGTAAACTTCAGTTTCTCTGTTTTGTTCCACAGAAACCTCCACCCAATTGTTTGTTCATTTGCATTTTGACATGTTGAGTTATGATGCGAATTGTGTGTTATGCTTGGATGATAAGTTACATCAATTATGTTTAATGTGATGATGTATTGAATTATGAGTTGTGAATGCTGAACTTTCTTTGCTAGATTAAGATAAGAAATGTATGCCTATATGAATGTTTATATATGTTGGATTGTGTGGCTCATCGCCAATGGCTATAAATATATTAGTCACTGATTTGTGTAGCTCAACCCATCATTTTTTCTTCCTCAGGTGCAGAATGAGAGGATTAGCGATCCTTGCAAGGCAATTGGACAAACTCCGAGATAGTTAGCTTTTGTACTAAGCTAGTTTGAACACTTTTGTATAACTTATAGCTTTTGTGATGTGTATATTGATATGTAAAAAGTTTGTTCAATTATTTACTTTCTTAGTAATGAGAATGTGAATTTGAGGATTTCCTTTTTGTGTATGTTTATGTTATTTTATAAGTTGAGTATAATGGTTGTAGAAGTGAAATGCATGTATGCATATGCTTCCTTGTTGAGATCGCAAATTGTTGCTTGTTTTTAGAATAACATGTTAGAGATTGGAAAGGTTATATGGGATGAACCATTTGAAGTGAGATTTAAGAGTGTAACAAAAAGTATTTAGTAGTTGAATTGATACGAAGAGATATTGCATTTTTGGACAAAGTGATCTGTATGAAAGTTGTAGTTTATCCTATTAGCTTTCCAACGCTATACATTATGTAAATTTTGGGTATCGAAGTTGAGAGATATGAGCATTATAAGTGATGATGCTGCATAGGAGGTATGAACATCTCAACTATGGAGAATAATGAGAGTTTGTGCATGTTATGAGTCATGTGAGTTGAGGTTTGGGAATTGAATGCACTCAACGTGGTAATTGAATATTTAAGGAGTGATATTACATTAGAAGAAGTGAATTTGGGAAGATTATGAGTAAATATGATGTTAGAATGGATGTAGGAAACATTGGAGAGGCTTTAAAGGAAGTTTTGGGTGACATATATCAGTTAGACGGACATTGGGTCCATTAAACGGACCTTTTCAGGTATATAAGGACCCCCTTCCTTGCCAATGTTGTTGGACCTTAAACTTTTCTTGGAAGTTAGAACTATTATATGTGAAATGTTGGAAGTTAAAAGTTGAAAAATACAGTTGGAACATGTTCATTAAGCATGCTTCGGTGTTTTAGTCATAACTTTTTCTCTAGTTATCGAAATGGGATAGTTCTTGATTTGGAATAAAATAGAGAAATAGGGCTAAAAATTATATAATGAAATTGAGTTCTAATTCTGTGCCGCCCCTTTACAGTAGGGTATACACCGGGATGCCCGTAGGTCATACCGATACATATCCGACGATAAGAGTGCGCTACGAACAATCACTACTATACTTCACATGACATCATAATAATAAAACATCCATATAAAATCACAACTTTTTAAAACCAAACCTTTTTCCATTTCATTTCATCAAAATCAGTAATTTACACAACTGTCAGTTTTTCACTGTCTGTACAGCAACCCAACAAACCTAGTACAATATGCTACTAAAACAAGGACAACACATCAGTCCTAACTAGGTCATCCCAAAAGTCCTAGCTGACCGACTTGTGAGCCATAACTTCTCTTGCCAACACAATTTACACGGCAGGAAAAGTCCCTTTAGAGCTAGGAGTCTACTCTCGGTCCTGAAAAATATGTTGCAATTTTTGGGTGAGTTTGCGAACTCAGTGAGGAACCATCATCGATGGTTCACCCAATTCATGCAACACTCAAGCAAATCACAGTTATTTCACAATTGCACATTCAGAAGTACCACATGATTGTTATCATATAAGTATAAGGCATTTTCGCCTTTCACCCAATCAAAATATTCAATCAAATGTATATGAAATGCGTATGTAACACTTTTCCCATTTATTACAGTGTTGTGACCGAGCGCCTAAACTGTCCCAATATGGGCACATTAAAAGTTGAGCCTGAGGCTTTGAGTCACTGTGGGCTCGAGGCCCGAATACGTTGAGCTTTTAGCTCTCGGTGGCTGCTCTAGTCACAACTGTCATTATCTGATTATGCAGTCATGTATAAAATGCATATGTCACAATTAAGCAGTAAATGTATCACAATTAATCCACATGTCACAATGTATCACATCATAAACAAGTAGTTCACAGATTCACAAACAAGTAACACTTCTATATCATAGCTCCCAATACATCGGACCTTCTATCCGGAATCTACAATCATATCCAATCACAAAACCACCATTATCTCTACAGTAAACATATAATAATCGAAAGAACCATCTAGGTCACTCACCAATAGCTTCTGAGCTAATGCCTGGAAGTCTCGGCAACGTCGGTGGGTTGACGTTCCAAACGCACCTCTATAATAGTCAAAATATATACACATTACTAAATGTACAATCAGAAATATTTAATAATGCACATGTAGCAATTAAAATGTATACAATGCATATTCGTGACATTCTCGGCATTAATCCCAAAATTCTCATCATAACTATTTTCTCTAAAAATTAGAAATCTAAAGACACCAAAATCACTCAATTCGAATCTCTATAGTTCCAATTATTACTAAAATATGATCCAAAAAAATAATTACCCGGTCCCCTCACTTTGACCTAACCAATCTATGTCAATTGCATCACTAAAAATTTCCAATTTCACATAGACATGAAATTAAATATTTCACGAATCCGATGCCTCAAGAATCAGGTTAATCGGATGTCGGACAGAAAAGTTATTTACAAAAGAAGGCATAAATCAAAAATTAAAATAATTAAATAACACACACACACACACACACACACATATATATATATTTGCCTCACGAGGGTGAGGCGAGCTGACTCGCCTCACCCTCGCGAGGGGCGAGCTTCCGCCCCAATATTCATTTATTTTAAACACTAAAAATCCTTTTTTTTTCTAACACGCATAACTTCTGATTTGGAAGTCTAATTTTTTCAAATTTAGTGTCTATGGAAAGAGCAAAGAAAGCTCTACAAGTTTCATGAAGGACACAAAAGCCAATTTCACCTCTAAAGGTCTCAAAAATACAATCAAAGTTACTGCCTTCACATGAACATTCAAAACAGTACAACATTTTTCTAAAATCATATATTTCCATTAACTTTGCAAAAATTCCAAGTTTTATGTCAAAAGAAAGATAAAAACACGTTCTACAACTTTCATGAACAAGTTAAAAGCAAATTCAACCTCTAAATAGGTCCAATTCTCAATCAAAGTTTCTGCC
>JANZLC010000006.1:8082825-8092827 GCA_026413385.1 Erythroxylum gracilipes | reverse complement strand
CATGTATTTTGTATCTTGTGTTAAGTTAGTGATGTGTATGTTGATATGTAAATAAAGCTTGTTCAAATATGTACTTTTCTGACTAATGAAAATGAGAATTCAAGGATTTCCTTTTTATGTATGATTATGCTACTTTATAGGTTGAGTATGATAGTTGTGGAAGAGGAATGTGTATGTGCATATTCTTCTTTTGTTAAAATTGCGAATGGGTGTTTGTTTTAGAATAACATGTTAGAAATTGGAAAGGTTGTATAGGATAAATTTCTAGAAGTGAGGTTCAAGAGTTACCTAAAGGTACTTAGTAGTGGATTGATATGAAGAGATATTGCATTTTACAAGTTTTCATAGGTGTAGAGGTTGTGTTCAGAATTCAAAGGAAAAACTGTATCGATCTAGGTAGAATTAGTTAAAGTTGTCTTTATAAAAGTTGTAGCTTGTCTTTCTAGCTTTCTAACACTATTAAAGTATGAAATTTTTTGATATCGGCGCTGGAAGTTATGATGATTTGAAGTTTGTGTTGCTGCATAGGGTAAACTTTCGGGACAACTACATTGATTAGAAATTTTAACCCTTATAGGGGCAAAAATTGTTTTTTAGGTCTTCTTTAAAACAGTCTAATAATGACCTTAATCTGATATTTGTAGTGAAAGTTATGCCCTTTTTACCAAAATAGGTCGGAGAAGAAGTGCAGGAGGAAAGCACGAAAAGTCATGATCATGCTTGATCGCGACTTTCGCGGCCAATCGCGACCTGCAGGTTTTCCCCCTCACCTGATCATATTTCACTCTTTTGATCATAACTTTGTCGTCCGACATCTAAATGACCTGATTTTTAAAGAAATGGATTTCTAACACATTCCTCTACCTCTCCATAAAAATTTAGAGCTTTTGGTATTAATTTGAAAAATATGTATTAAATCAAAGTGAGAGGATTGGTTAAAGAGTATGAGTTGGATATTTTTACTAAACATGCTTCGGTATTTTGGTGATATATTGATCTGTAGATCTCTAAATGAGTTGATTCTTATTTCTAAATAAACTAGAGACATGGAGCTACAAATTATCTGAAGGAATTGAATTTTAATTCAGTTTATAAGACTTTCAATATTTGGATGCAAGTTGAGTATAGTGTGCAGTCTCGGTTTAATGATAGTCTGAAAATGTTTGGGCTATAACTTTAGATTTCTAAACCAAATTAAATGTTTTTGGTGTCATTAGAAACTTAATACAATGGGGAACAAATGTTCTGAAGAAGTCAACTTGAAATTCCAATTGTAAGTTTCCCAAAATCTGTTCCGAAATAGAAGAATGAGTTTGTTCACATTTGTAACTCCGAATGTTGGGCTCCAGAAACGGGGTCCAACGGTAACCAAATTTCATATCAAATTTGGAAAACAGACATGCACCATACAACTCATCAAGCATATCATCTAACCTAAGGATAAGGTAATGATACTTTATAGTGATTTTGTTGATGGCACGATAGTCCACACATATACGCCATGATCCATCTTTCTTTGGCACTAATAGGACTGGAATTGAACATGAATTGAGGCTCTCACGTACATAGCCTTTTTCTAGAAATTCCTCCATTTGCCTTTGAATTTCTTCAGTCTCCTCCGGGTTTGTTCTATATGCTAGTCGGTTCAGCAATTGTGCACCTAGTATAAGATCAATTTGATGCTTTATTCCATGTTTAAGTGGTAATCCACTCAGCATATCTTCTTGTAATAGATCATCATAAGCCTGCAAAATAGAAACAATAACATTTGGCAAATCATGGTTAGTAAGGTACTTATGGGATAAATAAGCTTCTTTTTATGAAAAAAGTAGCATCTAGCACTTGGCCAAGAATGCATCTCTCACATCCCCCAATCTCGCAACCATGCTTACGTTTTTCCCCTCATGTTTATCTCTCAGAGAAGTGTTTCCCAATGTGTTTAATGTTTCCTTAGGTGTTTGCACTTGTTTATTACCACTCTTTTCACTCAACCTCGCTTATTCTCTATTATGAATTTTCAATTGATCTTCATAAACTTACTTTGTTGAAAGAGGAGCAAGAGTGTATTTAACGCAATCTACGGTGAATGAATAATGATTTTTGTACCCATCACGGATTACTCGTCGATCAAACTGCCATTGACGCCGTAACAATATATGTCTAGCTTGCATAGGTACCACATAACATAAAACCTCATCTTTATACCTCCCAATCTTGAATGCAATTAACACTTGCCGAGATACCTTCACCTTGCCCAATTCGTTAAGCCACTATAGATTGTTAGGTGTAGGGTGTTTGATAGTTGTTAAGCCCAATTTTTGAATCAATTAAAAACTTGCCACATTTGTATAACTCCCTTCATCAATTATAAGGTTGCAAATCCGATCATTGATAGCACATCTTGTATGGAACAGATTCTCTCTTTGTTCAGTACATCGTCATCTTCTCTAATTTGAATGCTTAAGGCCCTTCTAGTTACCATGATTTCCCCTCCATTAGTTGCTTTATCTCGGTCTCATCTTCACTTTGGTCAATATCTTCTAATTCAGGCATGTCTGCATATCCCTCTTCTTCACTTTCAAACACATACTCTCCATTCTGAATTGTCATTAACCTCTTGTTCAGGCATTGAGATGCAATGTGACCTCTTCCTGAACAGAGAAAACACTTGATATCTCTACTCCTTGAATTTGAAGAGGATTCAGCCATACCCCTTTCTCCTTGTGTTGTTTGAGGCTTAGGTGTTTCAAACTTGCTATTTGGAGCTTTATCTTCCTTTTTACTCCACTGTTTACTCCAAGATATAGTCCTTACACTAGAAACACTTACACGGTTAGTATACTTCTTTTTAAGTTGTCTTTCAACTTTCATAGCCATGTGTATAGCATCTTCTAACTCCACATATGATGTAGCTCCACTACATTAGCAATTTCATTTTTGAGACCATAAACAAACTGAGCCATCGTAGCTTCTTTGTCTTCTTCTATGTTTGCTCATGCCATTACCACCTCCATTTCCTTATAGTATTCCTCTACAGTTTTGTTTCCTTAGGTCAGATTTTGTAGTCTTTGGAAAAGCTCTCTATAATATGAGCTTGGTACAAACCTCCTCCATATTATGGTTTTCATCTCCTCCAAAGAGCTAGTTGGTGGTTCTTGGTTTCTCCTATTAGACACAATCTATTGATCCCACCAAGTAACTGCGTAATCAATAAACTCAAAGGTTGCCAATTTAACCTTCTTCTCATTAGAAAAATCATGGCACTCAAACACTAACTCAACCTTCCGTTCCCACTCTAGATTTACATCTAAATCCATCTTTCCAACAAAAGCAGGTATCTTCATCTTAATATTACCAATGTTGCTATCCACTCTAGCCTCTACTCCCCTCTCATTCCTATACCCAACTCTTTCTATAAAGTATCTACCCATTCTCCCTCTACCTCAACCACCTCTATTCCCTTTATAATTCCCAACTTCTTCAAAGGTATTAAGTTGGTCATCATAATCCTCAAAATTATAATGGGTGTTTAGAGGTTCATGTGTCCTATCCCTTGGGTTAGATTGAGAATTAAACTTCAAAGACATTTATGCCAACCTTTCCTTTATGTTCTCCATCTCCCTAAACATGCTCTCAAATGTTTGTTTTTGTGAGTTTACTACCAATGGATTAATCACCCACTCTCCACCTTCAGCCACCTCTTTATCCTTACTAGAAGATGATGACTTTCGATTGTTGGACATGATTTAGAACCTACAAGAAAAAGTTAGTAGAAAATAGTCTCTCACTCACGTGTTTGCTCTCTAAATCACTAATAACTCATCTCCTAATATCCTCACTCTAGGAGTTCTTTACAGACTACACTTTTCTACCAAAAAGGGCAAGTTCCAACCTTTACCCTTTGAATTACCACTCCCAAGAGGCAAATTACTGTAAGGAAAACAAGAAAACCTAATAAAGAGGCCAAAGAAAAACAAAGTCAGCAATTTGAATTTTTGGAGACTCTAGGAACCCCCACAACTTTAATCACAAAAACCAGAATGTGACTTATGTGTTCTATCAAAGAAAGAATGTAAGTGACGTGTTTAGGAAAAAAAGGATGCAATTGACTTGTTTAGATCATAAAATGATACAAGAAATGTGTTTGGATTCGAAAAAGAAGTAATTGATTTGTGCAAGAAGGAATAACATAGATTTGAATGAGTTTGAACAAATTTAGAAGTTATTTTGTTGACACTATCAAGAACTCTAACTAGATCTGTTTCTTTTCTATCTCTTTTATCTTCTTTTCTTTTTTTGGATGTTTTTTGTCACTCTTTTTTTTTTAACTTTTGAACAACAAGAAACTTAAAGAAAACTAGAATCAAGAATAAGATTCAAAGTGAGAATTGCAGGATTCAAAATATTCATCAAGAACTCAAAATATCCAGCCAAACTCAATTCTTTGAAGGCACAAGTTTAGAATCACCAAAGATCAAGAAGAGCAAGATGATAAAGATCAAATCTATCCAACATAAGAACTAAAAGAAACGGATTAAAAACACAAGAAAAATATGGAATAACAAAAACAAGAAGGAAAACTCAAAGACTCAAGAAAACATATTCAAGATTCTAAAAAGAATCAAGAAAACTCAAGAACTTTTAAAAGAAACAAAATTGATCAGAAAGAAAGGACACAAATTAATTCAAACCTTGGCAATATAGATGGCTATGATACCAAAAACTGATAAGCTCTTCACCTCAAATTGGATGAAGCACAAATCACAAATCCAAGATCCAAGGAACATTTAATATTGCACAAGAATGATAAAGAAGACTTAAAAGGTATTTCCGCCACACCCATAGAGTTTAAGAAGGATTAGGGGTGATAAGGAATGGGTTTGATCTTTACAAGCACTTACTTGAATGAAAAAACAAGTCTTTAAAGAACACCAAGGAAGGATTTCCCTAAAGTAATGCAAAAGAACACTCAATTTGTTTCTTAAATATTGAATGAATGAAGTCTGCCTACAATACACGAAAAAAGAGTATTTATACTAACTATAATGACTTGGACGACTTTCATAAGGGTAGGAATTGGGTTTTGGCCCATTCTAGTCTAAAAGAACAAACTTCCTAACAAATAAGCTTAAAACAAACTGATTAGGCCCAAACAAACCCAAAAATGTAATTAGGCTTATTTAAGGCTAGAATCCACTTATTTAAGTCCTAAATAGCATAACTAAAAGTTCAATAAATAAAATAAGGAGTCTAAGAAATTGGCCCAAAGATGCTCAAAACAGCCTAATTGTAACAAATGAGTTGTTTCAAGTTGTGCATCAGGTCTAACCTTTTTTAATAAGTCCAACATTCCTCCAAGCCTTGAAACCTTAGTGACATGTTCCCAATTGTTTTAGCTTCTTCTTTTGCATATAGATCCACCATCAGATTGTTAAGAGCCTTTTTAGCACGCTTAGCCTGCAACCTTATCATTAGACCTCTAAGATTCTCCAATGGATTTTTTTCCTTAATATCACTTTGTTGAGCTTGTTTAAATGTTTCTCCTTGCTGCCCAAGCTCTCCAACACGTCCACCTCCACATCCACATCCATGTCCCAATCCTTTTGTCTTGCCTGAAGCCACTTATGATGCTTGATCTCCATCACTAAAACTATACTTTATTAAGTTATAACCATTTATTTTTTAGTTGGTTAACTCGTATCCTTACCAAGCTAGCACCCCTTTGAATATACTAAAATCTATTAAATTATATGAAATTTTTTACCCTAACACTAAAGATAGCTTGTTATTCTATTTGTAGCGCTTCATTTAACATCTTCTTTATAAGTTATGGTCTACTCATAAGCAGGTTCTCTCGAGGCATCTACAAGTGAATTTTGGGTTAGATTAATCACTAAGACATTCAAAGATAGCTTACAAAAATATATTTCAATTCATAAATCAAAGTCAACTCAATCAATATAAGAATAAATACTAGTTTCTCTATCTAAACACATAAAATATTTGTCCATTAATTATGTTTAAAACAATAAAAACAATAAATAAAACTAGACAAATATTTATATATAAAAATTAGGATGACGTCGAAAGTTTAATATGCTAAGATTAGAGACGGAAATTTTGGCTTAACTCAACTTGACTTGGCCCAATGTCAACAGGCCAAGTCTGAGTTGATTGAGTTTTATATCAAGCTTGAGCTTGGTGTCCAGCCCATGGCCTACCTTGAACATTTAAAAAACTTTCTAAAATAATGTGCTTTAAGCTGGTCTTGGGCTTAGGCTTAGGAATTGGCCTAAACCCATCCTAAAATGAATTCATTTTTGGTGGCTTGAGTAGGTTTAAGCTTGGACTTTATCCATGCGACTTAAGTCTAACTGAAAGACCTAACTTAGCTTATCTCGTTGTCATTCCTAGTTGAAATGTATCTAAATCTTAATTTTATAATGAAAAACATATTTATATTGACCTAATAAAGTATTGTGTACTCGCTAATCACTAACCTAACTTTTAGAAAGAAAAAAGATGAGCAAAGTCTGTAAAACTCTTCTATAGATTTTAATGTATTTAGACACAATTAGGCCACCTAGGTGGTGGATCTTCCTATTTTCTTTAGTGGAGAGACATGATCTCTAGTACATCCATACACTAGACTGTGGATCTTTATATTGCTCTCATAACTTAAACATGATTTGAGACACAATCATGGTTCACGTTGTGTTACTCTTTGGAATTTCTTTAAGGCTAGATGATCTCTCCTTTGGTCATGTCTCTTTCTTCATTTGATCAATATTAGAAATAGAATAATACGATAGCACGGACTAGATTGTGCTCCTTTAAGAATTGTGATTTCTCTATGTTATTGTTTAGAATAACCTCTAATTATTGGTAATCTTATCTCGAGGTTAAATAATCACAATTACCTAAAAAATATCCAAAGTTAAGTAAAATAAGGTAATCTGACCAAAAAAATCTAGCAAAATACTTAAGAAAATATATGCATATTTCATGCACGTTAGCTCATTCCTTATGTGAGACCCATTAAGTTCTTAAATATATTGACAATAATTATAAATTCATAATTAGAATTAGATAAATTAAAACTTCTTTTAACTATCCAATTAAACAATTTATAACCATAGATCAAGATTGATATCTATTAACATATCATAACCACTCAAATATTTAGAAATGTCAAAGTGGTTTTGACTAACCATTATATGTATGATAATTCAATTATTTCATCATATAATGTTTCGATTAGACATAAAGTATGAAATTAATGTCTATTATATTTTGAGTCTAATCATATTAGTTCTCCTCCATTAGCTATCGATTCAATTAATGACATTTGTTAACTATTTACAAAGTGTCATTCCACTTTGATCAGAGATTTCCTGAATCAATATTAATCAAGAATAATGAAACATTCTCCTTAATTACTTTAGAGTGATGAATCATATCTTAATCACATAACTACCTCCATATAGTTCATGCTACATCCAATGACTATCGATTGAATGACCCATAATTAAATAAATCACAAGTAGTATCAAAATGTAGCAATTACTACGCTAGATAACTTTAGAGACCTCAAGTCAAAAGATCACACTTATACAATTATTACAATGAGAATTTCTAAAGATATACAAGTAATGCTCTAAATGGATTTCTTATATCGAGTCAATTCAGTGAACTTGTTATCTAACAACTACCCACATTTTTGTTTAAGTACCTCCATAATTTAGCCTATGAGATCTATTACTTCCTTCATAAGAAAAAAACGTGACGTGTGCTAGCTTTTTTACGTTCTATTAATGTCTAGTCTTAATAGAAAAATGACTAAGAACAATTTAAGAATAATAGATAATGCGATATGAATCTTATAATTATAATCTCGTTATAAGTTTATTTGTATAATTATCTCATAGACTTTATCATATATATTTAAATATGTACAAGATAAAGAATGTTTTTAAATTATTTTTTTATGAAACTACAATTAATTAATTGATTATAGACATAAACTAACACTTAGTTCGTTTTCTCTTTGTCATCATTTTTTGTAGCAACTAAAATGTCAGTCTCCATAGAAGTACTTGCAATGGCAGGTGTAGACTACTTGCATCAAAATATTGATGTTGAAGAAGTCCTTTAGTATCGTACCCCTTAAATTTTTGCCATAATAGTGCAAAATAGCTCCATGTAAGAGGGAAGTTGAGTTAATGGAAGATTCCGGCTCAGATTTTAGCGTGAAGAACTGAAAGAAATAAGTTTAAACAAAAATGGTATTAGGGGATGAGTACGATACAGAAAAGCTTGATGTCATTTGTGAGAACCATGGGGAAGTTTTTGTAATGTTGAGAACCGTGAAGATAAAGTGCTTCATTTATCAACCTTTGACGTCTTCTGTTTCAAAAATAATGACTTGCGGTAAGGCAAAATAGTTTGTTCTTAATTCGGAATAAATGGCTTAAACCGACCTTGAGAACAAATGGTAGTATAGTTTCTTGTGTCCTCTGGACTATTATTTTCTTCAGTCCTCAAATTGTCTTTAAGAGTTAAGGTTTTAATGAATACTTTATGTGTTCATTATAATAAAAACATTGCAATTTATGACATTTTTTTAAATAAAATGTGACGAATTGTTCAAACTTTTAAACAGTTGTGAATTATTTAAATTTTTTCTAATGTTTCATTAAAATGTCGCAAAATTGTCTAATTTTTTTGCAACATTTTTGTATTAAAATGTTACGAAATAACAACGACGTTTTATTGAATAAAATGTCGCTGAAGCATTCGGCAACAAATTAATTAAAATGATAGTTTGAATTCTTTGGTTATTTGTTTCATGCTATTTTCTGGTTCTAGAGGTACACTCTAATGCCCACTCCTCTGTTTTCATCTTATTTGCTAAAGTTTGAACTTTCTCTAGTTATTTGTTTCATGCTATTTTCTTGAAAATGTTTTTCTTATAGCACAGTCGTCGTCGCTCACCTCGTTATTTCTGTCACTTTCCCTCCTTTTCCTTCATTTTCTCGAGCACCTCTATTCTCTCTTCCATACCAACAATGCAGACCGCCGCTTTCACTCTTCCCTCCTCTTCCTCTCTCCCCTTCTGTCGTCGCCCTCGCCAGCTTAGTCCTGGCTACGGCTTTCGATTCGATCCTATTCGCGCCCATGCTAAGCGCTTCGATTTCGACGAGCTCAGCAATGTCGTTTTACCTCACCGATCCTGGTCCTTTTGCTCTTCTTCCCCACGCCTCCGTGCTTGGTATCCTCTGCCTCCAGTTATTTCCAAATGGAAAGCTGAGAGCTTTGAGGTTCGCGCCATCGTCATACCGGAGACTGCTGATGAGAGTGATAAGTCATCAGACTTAGGGAGTACTCTCAATCGCTACTTCAATATTTACAACAAACAGGTTATTTTTCTTTTATTTAATTTTGTTTATGAGAAAAGAGAGTTTCTATTTTGTTGTTGATTAGAAAATGTCAGATCGAAAAGGTGATTGTTCATACTAGATGGTGGATATTTAAGTTGATGCTAAGGCTTTGCGAGGAATCATTGTCCGAAAAATGGCAATCTTGTAAAAAGAGATTCTCTTGCTTTTATGCTTATTGTGTGCCTTGGAAGAATCTGTAAGGTTTCTTTCGACTCAGACCGAAATTTTGCAGTCAAATTGACCAAATCGTTGACTATGGCCAGAACACACTTCCTGAATTTGCAGTTATTCCAAAATATGTTTTTAAAGGTATTTATTTAACTAATCTGTACAAAACACACTTCCTGAATTTGCAGTTATTCCAAAATATGTTTTTAAAGATATTTCTTCAACTAATCTGTATAGATATAGGGAATTTCAACTCTAAGACCATGTTTATAATATGTTTCATGTTTCAGGTATTGGAAGTATTTCCGAACCTAGTGACTGTTAGAAATCACCAACTAATTCTAGAGATTTGTAGAAGATTCTAGATTTAGAAAACTCTAGATTTGTAAATAAA
>JANZLC010000006.1:8047340-8057724 GCA_026413385.1 Erythroxylum gracilipes | reverse complement strand
CCCCCTTCATTCCCATCCACAGGTGATGAGAAGAAGATCGGGTGAAAGAAAATGAAGTTTTCCGTTTGTATGTGTTCTTATTGTTTTATTGTTAAGTTAGATGGTTGTTGAGAAATTTAGAATTGTTGTGTATTGTGTACTTTGGATTATGGTAATTGGTTTTGTAAATGGCTTGAGATGTCATAAAGTTTTGTAAGCATTAATTTTATGATGGTAATGAGTTATGGAATTGTACATGGATAAGAACTAAGAAATTGTGTATGATTATGGAATATAAATTGTGATTGTATATGAGTATGTTTAGTTTGGGTTTTGAATTAATTGATGAAATTGTC
This sequence comes from Erythroxylum gracilipes, assembly GCA_026413385.1. NCBI lineage: Eukaryota > Viridiplantae > Streptophyta > Magnoliopsida > Malpighiales > Erythroxylaceae > Erythroxylum > Erythroxylum gracilipes. The sequence goes on along the minus strand of JANZLC010000006.1, from coordinate 8,057,389 downwards.
TATTGAATTAAGATCTGATTGTGATTTGAGATATGGATGATTCTGAGTGTTGATTGAGAATTTTTGAAGTGTTAGGTATAGATGTGTGTTTGCTTATGTTGGGATTTCCGGACAGGAGGTCCAATGATTGGTGTGGATTTGGCTTGGTATATATATTATAGAAGTGGGTTTTAAAACCAATTGCAGGTTTTGGGTTTGATAAAATACAATCGTTATGCTGCCCGATTTTCGATAAAATTGGTTTTATGCCAAAGATAGAATAAGAATAAGATTGTTGTTAAGGATGATATTGAGGTATTGCATGAGTAAGAAGAATCATATGAATTGATTTTTGATTAAGGATAAATTTCCAAATGGGGAAATGATATTATTTTGTTTTGTATAAGATTGAATAAAGATGAAGGGAATGGAAAATAAGGAATGAGAAAGAAAAAAAATTTATACCGATTTCGGATTAGTTTAGACCGAGAGTTGTCTTAGGGTTTCCAACACGATAGTTTTCTAAGGTTTGCGCTTTCGGATGTCGGAATTTGTTTCCGTTCTTTTCGAAACGTTTGTTTCGATTTACTTCCGTTTTGTTTCGCTTCAAAATCCATTCTTTCGATTAGCACTTTCGATTTTATCTCCGTATTTTTGTTATCCGATTTTTCGATTCGATTCGATTTGAGTCGATACTTCTGATTTGTGTTTCGTTCTTTAGAATAAGATTTCATTCGTTTTTGCTTTCTGTCAAGTTGTTTTCGTTTATGTATTTCCGTTTTTCCGGTTGGGGTCCAGTTACGAGATCGGGTCCCAACATAATATGTGAATTTATTAATTTAATTTTGAGATTCAATAATTCAGCTTGAGCTCATGTTAGATTTGTACCCGGAATGAAGAATTATACCATATGTTTGTTTTGTAACAAGTACTTGAAAGGTAGAGGAATCACCAAATTAAAGAAGCATTTAACTAGGGGTCAAAATTGATGTTAAATCTTGTAAAAAAGTTGATCATGATGTGAAATAAAAAATAAAAACTTTGCTTAAAGAGTACTAAGTGAGAAAGAAGGCAAATTTTGAATTCCGAAATTGGTAGCGGGAGTTATTTTATTGGTGCTTAGGATGATAGTGAGAATGTTGAAGCTGATAGTATTCCTAGCCAATAAAAACAAATGTAGCACTCGATGTTAGGAGTAATGCTAGATGGTGGCATGTGCTAGTTGTAGATTGTGTAATGTTTTAGTGGGTAGTTTAGGATGTGTTTAGTGGGTAAATTTAATGTTAACTGCATGTTTAGGTTAGGATTTTGTTATTTAGTTAAATATTTGAGTTTTGAGTGTTTTGTGGGTCAAACCACCTATTGAACTTTAAATTTGTGTGTTTGAGGTGCCTTGATGTATTTGCTAGCATTTTAGAGAAAATATTAAAGAACAGAAATGATTCGGAGAAAGCTCGAAGCCGAAGCCAAACCCAGGGCCATAATTGTGGCCAATGTGCGATGATCGTGATAGAAGCATGGACGATCTTCCATGATCATGACAGAAGGCGAAATAATGTTGCGTGATAGATAGCGCGGATAACCTTTTTGTTTTAAGCTTTTGAGGGACTTTTTGAATTTTTCAGACCCTAAAAAAACCCTAGGGTTACCCTAAATGGCAAAGACTATATAAGGCATAATGATGTAACCTTAAAAAGCTCTACATTCTACCACATTTGGAAGCCTCCAAGAGAAACGAGGAAAAAGAGAGAAGAGGAAGAGGAGGAGAGTGGAAGTAGGTCTTCGCAGCTATTGCCTTTCCCGAGTCGTCCGATTCCTTCCAAGTGATCATTTCTTTTCATCTTTATATTCTTTTACTTTGAATGTTAAGATGAATACGAGAATGATGATTATGGGTTTTGGATTGTTGATGATGTTCTAACTTTTCTTTAGGGATTTTGAATTGATTTAATGTTAATCTTGTTACCTTTTGTGTTGATTGATTGGATGTTGTGATTAATTGCGGTGCTTGCATGTTTTGGTAATAAACTGAAAGGGTAAATCGAATAAAAATGATTGAGATGGATTAATGAGAGCTAGGCAACTCAATAGACCATGCGATTAATCAAATCGGTAATTTGTACAGATCGAGATTCCATGTGGGGACCCAGTTGTTCATAGAACACTTAAGAACTAATTAGGTTGTAGGCTGATCGTTAATTGAGATATTACAATTTCAGCTACTGGATTTAATTAGGGCTTAGTGATTATAACTTGAGAGAGAGTGATCCACCCCTCGACAGTCTAGAACCGAAACCATATTAACATATAAGTGACTAGATTCGCATTGATGGTAGGATAAATCCCTTCCTTCATAATTGGTTAATTTTCTATTATGAGTTTTGTGTTGCTCAACTTCAATTTCGTTTTGCGTTATTTTTACAAGTTAATTTTTCGACAATTATATTCTCATGTTTACTTTTCTGTTTTATTTTTATTTTCATTTTTATTAATTTTTATAAGCCTTAGAGAACTTAGGCTACAGGAACCGGAGAACTTTGTCATATTGATGTGTTATTTTTACAAGTATATTGATGTGTTTATCATATTGAGAAAAGATCATTCTCAGTATATTTGTTTATCAATATATGAGCTACAGCAACTGGTAGAAGAACTTTGTGAGAAGTTAGAGCTACACATATCATAAAATCGTCTAAAATCACCGAAAGTCTCAAGATAGGATGGACGGTCAATAATGTAGCTAGAAAAGCAGGAGTTTCTCTAGCACTGGACTTGGTTAGTGTCTAGTAACTGGGAACAAAAATTGTATTGGGAAAAATCAAAAGCAAAAGGGTATGGTAAAGAAAATTAATTAGTTTTAAATTTAAATTATAAATTTTAAAAGATTAATAATGAATTAAAAATAATAAATATTTGATAATAACATCATAAATATTAGGATGATAAAAGTAATTTAATGTTGAACTATCTTCATAATAAAATAATATTTAAATATTTAAATATTATTTTTAATTTTGAGTTAATAATATAAAATTGAAATTAATTTAAATTTTTTTAATTTACACCTAAAATTAAGTGAAATTAATTTTTGAAAAATGCAAAAATATAGTTGCCTCAGTGGATCTAAAGGTAATATTGTAGAAATTAGGGAACGAACACGAGTGTCCATCGACCAATCTAAAGTTCCTTTTCTACTAAAGAAGCTATAATATGAAGGGAAAGAATTATTAATTTATGCTAAATGCCATTACCTAAGATAAGATCCTTTTACCCGAATCACTCATCCCGCGTTTGATAGGGGTCATGACATTTTAATATGAATCTTTTCAGAAAATATGCGGTACAACCTCATGACATTTACGAAAAAAGATATGTACTTGCCCTTATCTGTCATTCCAATAATGCCACCTTTTAGATAAGGGCAAATAATGTGGAAAAAAAAATAGCCTACCACACGACGATTTGTGGTCTATCGTTTAACTCTTCTGTACATATCTTTTTCCTTATTCACAACTATTTCAACTGTTATATGTACGATTTTCACCAATGGAAGGCGATGGTAGTACGATAATTATCTCAATTATTCTAAAGTGGAAGGTGATGATAGTCCACGATTACTTCAATTTTTAATTTATTGTGTGTAACTCAATTTCTTCAACTTTTATATTATGTGTCATTAAAATTGGTCTACACAAACTTTTTAAACAATATTATTTAACATTTTCTAAATTTTTTAAGTTTATACAATTTTTAATGGTGCTTAAATTTGATTCTTTTTCACATATGATATTAACTTTCCTTGTTGAGTAATTTATATCAGCCTCCTTATTATTAAGATTTTTATGTTGCATTTCATTTTGATTCTCTTCTGCTATTCTCTTTTATGTAGTCTGTGCTCTCCTTTTTTCTAGCGATGTATATGTTCTCTTGAAGCAGTTATCTATCTTGTTTTGGTTGTAATTGCCTTTAAAGAACAATAGGCTAGCTCCTGTTACCAGGTGTAGGAAGCAAATATTTCAAGGGAGTTAGCAACTTTTATTTTGTTCTAAATTAGTACACTAACATAAGCAATCTAATCTCAAAACTAATTGTCAGGGATGTCTCACAACTACGTCAATGCTTGAGTAGAGATATAGATTTCATACCGTACCGACTAATAACAGTCAGAAAACACACGAAATTAATATCTTTAATATCAATTAGTACCGGATTTTTCATTTAGTTCTGGCCGTTATATACTGTAAATTTTTAAATCTTTAGGGTCTAAATTTCAAAAAAAATAAACAATAACAAAATAAACCCACGTAATCACACACAAGAGTCTTTCCTTTTTTTAAAATTGAAGGTATTTTCATTAGCTAGAGTAAAACTATTTACAACATTACTACAATGAGGTTTCCAATATGAAATTCCAAAAAGATGTTTCTACAATGGAAAAACCACAAAAGCTAGTTGTTATAAAACCAAGCACCTATATTATAAAAACCACCTTGCTTTAATACTATTAGATAGCTTATGAGTGACATCTTTAGTTATCACAAGGCCATGAATCTCGTTAATGATCACTGCAACAAGTTGATAAGGGCTTATCTACTCCTATCTATAAATCATGTTATTCCTCTCCCTCTATAAATTATAGATTGTAAGAGTAAATGTTGTTTTGAAAAACAAATTGTCCGTCCTCTAAGAGCTAGATACGTTGTTGATCCATTGGAGCGTATTAGTCCAGTCGTATACATTGCTATACTATGTAAGTTTATGAAGAAGTAGACTCCATACAGTAGTGGAGTAGATTCAACTGAAAATAAATGGTTTCTACCTTCTGCTAGTGTCTCGCATAATTCACATATGGGATTGAAAGTCCCGTGCCACCTATCTTTGGTGCTTAATCTATTCTTGATTGCTAACTAAGTAATCATGGTAGCTTTGGGGTTGATACATTGCTTCCAGAGAAGAGAGTATAAGTGAACAACTACGGAACTAGTTTGGAGCAATAGAAGCTATCCACTCCAGCTTGAGAATCAGGTTAGGATGTCTTTCAGAATATTTATGAAAATGCTATCCACTCCAGAAAATAGCATTAGATCATTGGCAAACATAAGATTGGTGAGTTTAAGAGCACGACATTTATGGTGATAGCAGAAGTGATCGTTGTGTGAAGTCAACTTTCTAATAATTCGCGATAACCCCTCCATAATAAGAACAAAAAGATAAGGTGAGAGGGGATCACCTTGCCTAATCCCCCTTTCACACTTCAGTGGTTTAGTAGGACTTCCATTGACAATGAAGTTTTCTGATGAGGTTTGAAGACATAACAGGATCCATTTCGTAAATTGGATAGGGAATTACAAAGCAATAAGTCAAGCTTGTATAAATGTCCAACTAATTGTGTCAAATGCCTTGTAAAAATAGATTTTCTAGATGCAACTCTTCAATTTTTTCCCAGATTGAGACTCTTTAAGTAGTTCTTCCATAAGCATTATATTATCTCCAATGGAATGACCCTTCATGAAAACTCTTTGAGTATGAGCGACAATGTCCTTTAAGACTTGTTTCAATCTTCTAGGTAAAAGCTTAGCAATGACCTTGTAAATGGTATTGCAATATGAAATTGGTCTACTATTCAATAGAGTGTCGGGTGTTAACTTCTTTGGTACTAGGCATTTTTAAGTTTTAATTTTTTGTTCTCTCCCTACCTCCAACGTTCTCTGTCGTCAGCCACCCACAGCCAATGTGCCACCACTAGCATCCACTACCATCGCATCACGTCACACTCCATTGTTAGACCTGCCCATCGCTGCACGATACTATCCACCTCTAGTCAGATAGTCTGTCTCTCCACCTATTCGCACTTCCGCTGCTATCTACACGCTACACCCCTTCACCATCACTGTTGGACCCCAAACTCTTCTTGAAAGTTAGAACTATTAAATGGAAAATTATTGGCGATTAGTTATGAGTAAAGAACAAATGAATGAAAATTCTTGAATTTGAAATGATAGACAAGATTAAAGCAGTAAATGAGAAATGTGGATAGGTTCATGTTTTTCTTTGGTGTTTTTGTGGATAAGAGATTATGAAATGGGAAGAATTAAGGCAAAAGTTAGAAGAAAACTGAAAGCAAAAATGAAATTGAATATGTGTAGTAAGTTGATGAAGGATATGTATATATGTGTATGTTATGTTATTAGTGTTCATAATTAAACACAGACTATATTTTCATTATAGATGATATTGATTTGAAATCGAGTTGAGAATGAGGAGTAAATGAAGTAAAAAAGGTGATCTTGGTATGAGTTGTGTTAAGGAAAGATCTTGATACAATATGGGTAGTTGATCTAGAAAATGTTCATTAAGTATGCTTCAGTCTTTTAGCCACAAATTTTTCTCTAGTTATCTGAACGAGATGATTCTTAATTTGGATTAAACTAGAAACATATGGCTACATTTCATATGAAGACGTCAAATTCAAAATTTGTCTTTAAGAATTTGAAAATTTGTCATGAAGTTGAGAACTGGGTGCAGTATATTGGTGGATGAATGTAAAGTTCGTGTTCTGAATTCAGGGGAAATTCTGGATTGATCTAGATATTTAGACAAAGTTATCTTTTAGAAAGTTGTAGATCTTTCTTTATCTTTTTAAAGGTATATAGTATGAAATTTTTGGACATTTTAGTCGAAAGTTATGATCCTTATAAGTGGAGATACTCAGGAGTATAGATTGTATCGTTTGATGATGTCATATCGTCTGGTGATGAAGTATCGTCTAATGATGTCATATCATTTGGTGAGGATGTCATATCATTTATGATGAAGTATCGTCTGATGACGTCATATCGTCTGGTGCACTGTTCATCTGATCCTATCATCTGATCCACTGTAGATTGAATCATCTACCCTATTGTTTGGTCCAATTTTGACCCTCTAGACGATAGAATCTATCTTAGAAATCTTCATGAAAGTTGTAGATATTGAAGTTTTATTTCAAACAATCTAAAGAACACCTTAATCCAATATCTATAGGAAAAGTTATGGCAATTTTCCCAATTCATCTAAACCTTTGTCTAGTTTCGTCTAACCTTTCATCCAACCCTATCGTCTAGTCCATTTTTGACCCTTCATATGATAAAATTTGTCTTCAAAGTCTTCATAAAATTTGTAGATATTTAAGTCCTCTATCAAAACATCTAACGAAAACCTTAATCTAATATCTATAGGGAAAGTTATATCAATTTTCCCAATTCATCTGGCCATTCATCTGGATTCGTCTGACCTTTCATCTGGCCTATCATCTGGTCCATGTTTAACCCTTTAGATTATATAATTTTTCTTCTAGGTCTTCATAAAATTTGTAGATATTGAAGTCCTCTTTCAAAACATCTAAGAACGACCTTAATCAGATATCTATAGGGAAAGTTATGGCAATTTTTCCAATTCGTCTGACCTTTCATCTGACCCTATGGTATGTTCCATTTTTGACCCTCTAGATGATATAATTTGTATTCTAGGTCTTCATGAAAGTTGTAGATATTGAAGTTCTATTTCAAACCATCTAAAGAACGCCTTAATCCTATATCTATAGGGAAAACTATGAAAATTTTCCCAATTCATCTAGCCCTTCGTCTGGTTTCATCTAACCCTATTGTCTGGTCCAATTTTGACGCTCTAGATGATAGAATTTGTCTTCAAGGTCTTTAAGAAAGTCGTAGATCTTTAAGTTCTCTTTCAAACCATCTAATAATGACCTTAATTTGATATCTATGTGTAAGTTATGCCAATTTTCCCGAGATAGGTTCAATATGATTGAGGACAAAACCTTGTTTGATTCTTTCGGCCATAACTTTGTTATCCGAACTCCAAATAAAGTGATTCTTAGACCAATAGATTTCTAACACAATTATTTCTACCTATCCATGAAAGTTTTGGATTTTTTGTTGCTTTAAAAAGTATTGAGTGAATCAAAGTAAGGGTATCGGTTAGAAAAGTATGAATTAGATATTTTACTAAACATATTTTGGTATTTTGATGATATCTTGATCTGTAGAGCTCCGAATGAGATGATTTATGATTTATGGTAAACTAGAGACATATAGCTACAAATTATCTGAAGGAAGTGAATTGTAAGTCAGCCCCTAAGACTTTCCAAATTCTAGATGGAAGTTGGATATAGTGTACTGTTTCAGTCTAATAACAATCTGAAAATGTTTAGGTCCTAACTTTCAGATTTCTGAACCAAATTGAATGATTTTGGTGTCATTAGAAACTTAAGACAACAAGAAAATTTTCTAAAAGAAAGTGTTATGTTATAATGTTCAAGGGTATTTTTAGGAAGACACTTAAGCATAAAAGACATAAGGCATAAATGGAAGGGCAAGGTGGACAATTCTCAATCATTAAGGGCATAATTGGAAGAAGAAATGTTGTCTTGCATTTTAAAAAGAGAGAAGAAAAAAATTGAAGAAAAAAAGAAAGAGAGTCATGGAGAAGAGAGAGAAATATGAAAAGAAGAAGAGAAAGAAGAGAAAACAAGCTAGGGTTTAATTTTTCTTAGTCTTCAAGAGAGATTTTGGGGCTGTTCAAGAAGGGAAAAAGGTAGAGGAAGAGAAGAGCTTCCCTTTGATCTCAAGATCCCTTCATTTCGTGAAGAATGAAGGTAAAAGCAATTTGAAACTTTTAGATTTTTGAAAGGATTTTTTGGTTAAATCAGAAGGAATATATAAATAATAAGAAAATATGTACATCTTGAGATTGTACAAACTACAATCTCTTGTCCAAATTGAACAAACTAACGAAAACAACAAGAGCCCTACTAAAATCCTTCAATATAAACAACACAATAACTAGCCAGTCCTTGACTTCAATATCAATTGCAAAACAAAGCCTTCATTCAAGAATCTACTCCATACCCAACCTCAGATAGCAATTAATACAATGCAAACGCCTAAAGGACCATTACCTTAGTTGGATACCTATGTGCATCATATGACACCCACCATTAGAGCTGATGAAAGTCACCATAAAGCTTGTAACCCCTTGGTGTCCTACAATTTCTGCAAAGCTAAGGAGAGTAGAAGCTATCAGCAGTTCGAATAGCTATCCTCTCTACCTTCCTTAATGAGTACTGCCTTCTTTGCTGATTTTTTGTGTGGTTTGGATGCTACTTCTCCACACGAATTTGCATCTGCTCCTGCTGATTCAAGTAATTCCTATTGATTGTGCTGATTCCTTGCCATTGAGGTATTACTAACTGTTGCTGATGATGGAATTTGAAGAGATGATGGATGGCTTTGCTCTCCTTCCGTGGGGTGACCAGTTGTGTCCTTCTTCCCCAAATGTCCTTGCTTTGACCTGAAACAAAAAGCTACATAAAAGATGTTAGTGATTAAAAGCCTGTCCTACCTTTGCCTACCCTTGGTGTTTGCTCTGAGTTGCTGAGCTGCTCCTGTACTAGGGTGATCATTGGCTTTCATTCCATCCACCTCCATAGCTTCATCTTTAAAAGTCATAGCATTCCTTTCTTTCCATAGATAGTAAACTACAACTGAAAGGATAATTGGGAGTAAATTGGGATTTAAAGTTCTAAGATTTTGGTGATTGTTTAGCTAATAAGGGATAGTATGGAGGTTGAGTTGAGGTTGAAGGTTGATATGGAAGTAGGAGAAGTAGTTAGTCCAAATTGATTTGGAGAATAGATAGTCAAAGAATAAATGATCTACTGTTTCATTGGCATTGAGACATAAGGAACAATGATTGGGAGTATGGAGTAAGGTAGTCTGTCTCTAGTTTGTAATTTGACACAAAAGGCCAACCAAAGGATGAAAGAACATCTTGGGTTGTTCTTTTTGAACCAAACCAGGGTATGCCAAGGGGTTATTTGTTTGGGGGGTAGGTCTTAAATAGGAATAAGCTGAAGAATTAGTGTAGGCATGTGTTGGATCGGAGAAAGAAAACATGCCTTATTTGGAGAAAAGGTAGATTTCAAAACTTTTTAAAAAATCATTTTGCAGCGGAAGCAATATATCCAAATCAACATGCTAATCCATACATGATATGGTATAAGGATAATAAAA
>JANZLC010000006.1:7995715-8013778 GCA_026413385.1 Erythroxylum gracilipes | reverse complement strand
TAACCAATTCTATACATTTTATTATTATCAAAACATAAGTGGAATTAATTTGTCAACCACCATTGGTCCAACAAAATTAAGAAGCTTACCTATAAAGCTTTATTATATAGCAACATGGATGAAAGAAGGTAGTTAATAGAGAAAGTTATAAGTTGGTAAATAAATAGATGAACAAGATAGTCTCATATGCCAAAATTAGAGCCTACGAGAACTTATATCAATAAATAGAAACCAAGGATAGAGAAAATGATATATTTAAAAACAGAAAAAGAGAGACTTGGATTAAGTTCGTTATATAAATGATGAAGTAGGACAAGTGCTTTTAGAAAAAAATAACATCAAGAGAAGATGAAAAAGATAAATCTATAGCCTTTTTAATAAAAGCAAAAATGACAACTTTTCCTTGGGTGATTTTAGCACATATAAGAAATATCCTAATTTCACTTGTTATCGGCAAATCACGGGAGAAAAATTTAAAGGAACTTTGAGGAAGATGAAAGGTGAAAGGGCAGTAGATCCTCATGAGTTATCCATAAAGAGTATAGGAAAAGAGGGTCTTACCTGGTTAACTAAGCTTTTTAATGTGATCCTTAAGTCTCCTAAAATATTGAATTAGAGACTTAGCACATTAATCCCTCTCAACAAGAAAAAAGGGACATCCATTGTTGTAATAACAATAGAGACATCAATATACTCAGTCACACTATGAAGTTATGGTAAAGGGTAATTAAGAAAAGAGTGAGAAAGAGTGCATCTATCTCTAAGAACCAATTTGGTTTTATGTTTGAAAGGTACACGATGAAAGCTAAACACCTTTTTAAATGATTAATGAAATATTGTAGGTATAGATAGATGGACTTATACATGGTTTTCACTTTTCATTGATTTAAAAAAGACTTATGACAGAGTGCCAAAGGAAGTCATATGGAGGTGTTTAGAAATTAAGGGGAGTTCTCTTAGGTATATTTATGAAGGTGTAAAGATTAGACTATGGACAATTGGAGGAGATACAGAGTATTTTTTTTATCGATATTGTGCTACACCAAAAGTATCCAAAGGGACGTGCTTTGGTGTATTCTATTTGTTGATGATATTGTCTAAGTAAATGAAATAAAATAGGATGTTAATGTGAAACTAGAACTTTAGAGAGAGACACTATAGTCGAAGGACTTTAAATTGAGTAGAAGTAAGACTGAGTACTTAAAGTGTAACTTTTCAAGTCATATAGTTGCACCTGATATGAAGATAAAGACTAGTTTTAGAAGTTATACCATAGAAAGATTGTTTTAACTACCCTAGATCCATCATACAATGCAATGGCGAGATAGTTAATGACATAATTCACTGTATCAAATCAGAGTAGTTTAAATGGTGGAACACATCAGGAGTTTTGTATGACAAGATGATACTACTTAAGCTAAAAGTAAAATTCTACCGTTTAGCAATTAGGTTAGTCATACTCTATAGGGCAAAGTATTGACTAATCAAATATGTGCATAATCATAAGTTAATAGTGGCGGAGATGAAGAAGCTCTGTCGGATATGCAACCTTATAAGAAGTGATAAGGTTATAAATATAGAGGTAAGAGACAAGTTCAAGGTGGCTATGGTAAGTTGAACAAGACAAGATTTAGGTAGTTCAGAGAAGTTAAGACTAGGCATCCTAATGCTCTAGTAAGAAGATGTGAAAAGATTGTATTTATAGATTATAAGAGAAGAAGAGGAAGTCTTAGGAAGAATAGAGTGGAGGTGATCAAGTATGATATGACTTTATTAGAGTTTATTAAGGACTTGACCCTCAATAAGAAACTTTGACTAACTAGAATAAGGGTAAATGATTATCCAGACTTGTCCTTCTTTCTTTATAAAAAGTTCATTTTCTTTAGATAGACTTTTTGAATCTTTTCTTTTACATTTTCTTTTGATAGACTTTTTGAATCTTTTCCTTTATTTTATTCGTTTCTTGTGTCTTGTATTTACTTTAAATACTTTAATTTATTTTACTTATCCCTTTAATTATTTTATTTATTTATTTCTTATTTTTCTCTTTTAATTACTCATTTGTTTTATTTATTTATTTGTTTGTTTATTTATTTACTTATTTTTACTTTTATTTTACTTTTGATTTATTTTTTAATTTTACTTTTACTTAATTTTATTTATGCAGTTATTTGTATATGCATTTAACTTTTTCTCTTTAAATCATTTTAAAATTTTTCCCTGTAGGTTTATCGAAAATAATTTTCTATTAATTAACAATAATACTGTGAAATATTGAATCTCTTCAAATTCTATATCTCAATAAAATTTCTACTAAGTATTTCTGTTAAATGTTATTATTGTTGTTACAGTAATGTGCATAATAATGTTACTTAAATCTCGCCTTATTATTAACAAAATATTAACATAAAGAGGTGCAATGCTTCAGAACACTATACTATTTGCTGTATCAAGAAGGACAGTCAAGATTGCATTAGCAAAATGGCACACCCCTTGCCCACCGTTGGTTTTGTAGGTCACAGAAACGAAGATCACAGTTTCTTTGTTGAGTGAAGTCAAGGATTTGATTGGATAGGGAGCAGCCACGTAACCCTGAAGAGGTAAATGAGGAAGTATCACATACATTCCTGCGTGCTTATCATTAAGAAAAGCCATTAATGGGCCAATAAAATTTATGAGTGATTGATTTATCATATCAGTCACTCTCTCACTAAGTGGATTCCAATTACCTTAACCTTGTAAGGGCACGAGCTTAATGAACACATGGAGGATAGTTTCACATATAATTAAATTTGATTATAGATGAGTATATCATATCTATTTTTTAATCAAATTGACAAATATGAGGAAAAGAACGACATATTTTAATTTTAATATTAGATTATGAATTATTTTTATACTAATCATTTTTTTAATCTTATTGATACGTGATGATTACTACAACAACAATAATAATAAAATTATCTAGTGAAAATCTCGTAAATACATAAAGTATGAAGAAGTTTAGTAGTATGTAACTTTATCATTAGCCGATAAGAAGGCTATTTATGATAGAACCAAAAAATAATAAACTAATAAAATTAAATTAACTAAAAATAAAATGACATACATGATATTATTCCTCTTACAAAATTTTAATATCTTTTCAAAGCCTATCTCTAGCAAGAAGTTATTTTCTCCTTTCACAATAATCATGTATATGTAATCATAAAAGAGGTTCACGTCACATGTTTCTCGTACCCTGAGCATACCTTATTTTATGAGCATCTATTTATTTAATTTTTTCTATCTTAATTATTGGATGGATAGATACTCATAAAATGTAGTTGGCATAGAGTAACAAAAACAAGTAATCTGTTCCTTTCGTAAAATTGAGAACAACTCCCTCTCTCTCTCTCTCTCTTTCATTCATCATTCATTGGGCTATCACTGTTAAAGGATTTACAATAACATGTTGGGCCCAAAGCCCAGTTGGATTTTTTTGAGCTAACTCCTCCTCTCTTCTTTATCCTACTATATACGCCCTTTAATGGTCCTGGTAGGGCTCTTTGGGTTGGTGAAGAGCTTTCAAGTTTCAATAGATATAGACATTGATATATGCACAGTGCTGTTTCTTATCCAAGCTTAAAATAGCAATTCATATGTGGCACAGAATAGGACAGACACAGTCGCCAGATTTTGTTTGGTTGATATTGCAGGCAGTTTTTCTTTAATGTCTGTGGCCTACATTTTATCCCCAACTTTATCTATGATTTTATTGATGTGGTTATGTGTTATAAGGTGCCCTGGATGGAGAATCCACTCTTTTTATTTTAATAATAATAAAATTGGAGTTATTATTTTTTGAATATGTATTAACTAAATTATAATAGTTAATTGACTAACTAATGATTTAAATTCAAGTGATGAATTTAATTTAAATTATACTTGTAGATAAATTGATTAATTCCAGAGTTTAATTTAAATTATACTTATAAAATTCCTTTCAACTAATTATTCTTGTCAAAATTAAAGTAACTTACAATCTCTCTCAACAAAACTTTCATGGGATGTTTAGTTAAGGGGTATGAGAATAAATCAATGAGAAAGGAATAAATAGTAATGATTGGTTATTTATTATGATTGACTGAATAGTTTTTTCATACCCAAGTTTTAGGTAATACTCCATACCCTTCATGTGTGGGAGGAATGATTTTGATTCCTACCAACACTAATATTTTTTAATTTTTAAATTATATATAATTAAAACGTAATTAATTAAAATATATTTAATGAAAATATAAATATAATTAAATTAATTAAGATAAAATCTAATTAATTAATTAATTAATTAATTAAAATCATTAATCAAGATAAAATCTAATTAATTAAAATCATTAGTTAATTACAATGTAATTAATTAAAATATTATTCATTAATTACTTAAAATATAACATCATTTGCATTATCAGAGGAATGTAACTTGTAACTATGTTACTTGATTTTACTATAGCAATGGAATGATGGATATTATGGTTGTGTTGATGAATTGCACAATATTTTGGATGACTAAACTATATTTTAAGGATATTATGTAACTAATGATATGTTGATGCAAGAAAATACTGAAATATTTTTTCTTCAAGAGCTATTGAAAAAGAAAAACTGCAATATACTTAATTTTAAACATTCTGTCATTATAAATAGGGTGCATAAATTAAAAATAATCAATTAAAATATATTTAAAATTTGATACAAAACAATTTTTTATTTGTCAACATTTTTAACAAACCAACCACCATAAATAGTAATGGTAATCATTCCTTCATCTTAATCAACCATCATAATTATAATAATTATATTCATTCTCATTCCTCACTATATTCATTCTCATTCTCATTCTCATTGCCCTCTATGAACCAAGCGCCCCCTGATCAGTCTAATCCGAACAATTAACAAATATTCAAAATTTGACCAAACAATGATTAACACAAATATTAATTTGTAGTTGTCATTAATGCTTTATCTCTTAATTAACTGGATTGTCTAGGCCCTACCTTTCAATGGTCTACCATCTCATCTCTACTTATCATAATCTCTCTCCAAAGTGGAAATATAATTATATGTATATATCGACACAAGATACCTCAATTTCTCAATCTTACTTGATACTCCGGTACTACTCTAGTACCAAGACATTGGCACAAGATATCCCCAAAACTCAAGATATCTCAATACTAATGTGATACCTAGCCATTAGCATAGGACATCCTCGAGACTCAAGATGCCCCAGTGCCTGCTCCATGGACAGATACCTAGCAATCAATTGCTCATATTTATACAACCTATCAATCTAAGACCATCAAATGTAACTTATCTTATGCAAGCCACAGATTCTTGATTTTCACCAATTATTCGCAACATATTATCATTCAGTCTCTATTTAATTAACACATTTTTTGTCGAATTAACAAACATTACACCTCAATATATGTAACAAAATATAAACACGAAACACCTTGTAATTTGTTAATTATTTGTGAAATAAATAAACATAATTCATATATATAACTATTAATTATTAATGTAATTAATGACTAATTCAAAATATCTATCACTACAAAATAATTTATTAATAACAAAAGGATACTTTATTCTAAGAAGAAAGTCTAAGATTATTCTTACCTCAATTTCGGACTCAACTAATTGATAGTCCAAATTTTTCCTTAATCGGACCTTAGGGCCTAGAATTTACAAAATTCTATTGGACTAATTTAAGAAATATTTCAACTCAAATACACTTAATAATCCAACATTATTTACTTTTCTACTTTATTCTTAATTATAAATATAATATCCTTACTAACCTAACTACCTTAATTACTAAAATACCCTTAACTAATTAAAAATCGTATTTTACTCTCATTCATTTCAACTAATACCAAAAATGCCCTTCTTGGGAATAAATTCCAGATTTACCCTTCACTATTTGCATTTCCTATTTTGGCCTTTCATGCAACTTCAATTTTTAAAAAATGTCATCTTTACCCTCTTCTCTTCTCCTATATCTCCTCTTCTTTTCTCTTTTTCCAACTACCTTTTCTCCATTTTTTATCCCTGTCCATGACTTCAACTATTGTTTCAAACATCCACAACATGTAGTCCAACTATAAACTAGTAAAGATTGTTCAAAGGTTACAAAAAAAAAGGACACAAAATAGTAGCTAGAATTTAACCTATGTTTTAAGAGATTTTGAAGTTGTTAACCTCTACAACTTCCTCCCAATTTTCTGCAAAACAAACACAATGAAGGAACCTATGAGAAAAGTGTCATATGCAAATAAAAGATGGTACATTAAGACACATACTAGCTAGAAAGAGTTGAGAGAAAAATGAGGAAGAAGTTGTTTCATTGGTGCTCTTTGGTCTCTATTTTTTTTTTTCAGATGTTGGCTTTTATACATATTTAATGATAGGCTTTACAATAAATGCTTAGTTAACAATTTCTAATATATATATATAACATTTGGATTTTTTTCCTACAGTTTGCACTTTCTTAAAATATGATATATATTTCTAATAATATATATATATCAAACTGTAGGAAAAAATCCAAATGTTTTGCTTTGCTATCATTTCAACTTTCTGATCAAAACAGGTAACCTATTATTAAAGTAAAAGGTTATATAAAATAGAATAATACAAATTAAATTAATAAATAAAGTTATAACACCAATACCAATACAACAATATCTTAGTAGAAGTTTTATTGAACGTGAAATATGGGGAGGTCCAAAAGTACACAGTCTGACCCCTAACTGATAAAGAGGTTGTTTCTAATAGATCCACATGAAAAAAAAACATATGCTAAATAATAAAATAACTAATATACAAATATAAAATAAAATACAACTGAAAAATAAATTAATAATAAAATATAATATTAAAATAATAAAAATAGACATAAAAATAGACATAAAAGAAGTTACTAATAAAATATAAATAGACAAATAAATACGTATAAATAAACATATAAAAATGAGTAATAAAATAAATATTATAATAAATATAGAATAAGATAGAGAATAAAAATAAAAGATAAAATAAGTGAATAAATATACAAACAAGAAACAAGAAAGACGACAAGTAAATAAATAAAACAAACAAGTTATTACAAGAAAATGTTGAGGCTAAGAAAATGTTTAAGTTAAATAACTAAGAGAAAAGTACTACACATTAAATTTTTAGGTTAAATACACAACATAAGATGTAAGGAAATTGTTTAAAAGACATATGAGAAAGAGAATAATTTCTCTATATATGATCTTTACCCGTATCCTAGTACTTTCAAGTTTTTAATCGAGAGTTATGTCCTCAGTGAATTCCAACAGAGTAATATCGTTTTCGATCTCCCCTCCCAGCTCTCCTTAGCCTTCCTTTTTTTTTTACAGTATCTAAGTACAATCTTCTCATATCTTCTCACTGGAGCATCAGGATATCTCTTGTTAACATGTTCGAACACCTAAGTCTTGTCTCTCTTAATTTTTCACTAATATTAGTTACATTTAATTTGTCTTTCACCATTACATTCATGACATTATCTCTTCTAGTAATATTACACATCCAACGAAACATCATCATCTCCGCTACCATTAACTTATAACTATACACTTATTTGATGGGCCCATGCTTCGCTCTATAAAGCATGACTGACCTAATCGTTAGATAATATACTTTATTTTTGAGCTTGAGTAGTATCTTCTTGTTATAAAAAATATTCCTGATGCACTTTTTCATTTAAGTCATCTTGATTTGATGAGGTGAACAATGTCTTCATTGATTTCTCCATTGTTTTGGATAATGGATCTTAGATACTTAAAACACTCTTTATGTGATATAACTTCTGAACCAATCTTTATCTTCACATCAGAAACCACCCTATGGCCTGAAAAGTTACACTCTAAGTACTCAGTCTTAGTTCTGCTCAATTTAAAACCCTTCGACTCTAATTTATCCCTCCAAAGTTCTAGCTTAACATTTCTTTTGTCTTATCAACTAAAGCAATATTATCAACAAATAACATACACCAAGACACATCTCTTTAGATATTCTTGGTAAGTTCATCCATCACTACTGTAAACAAAAAAGGGCTCAATGAGTTTCCTTGGCGTAGCCTAATATTGATAGAAAAATATTTTGTATCTCGTCCTATCGTCTTTACTCTAGTCTTTACACCTTCATACATATTCCTAATAATCCGTATATAAGTCATAGGGACTCTCTTAACTTCTAAACACCTTCACTTGATTTTCATAGGTTTCCTGTTATAAGCCTTCTCTAAGTCAATAAAAACCATGTGTAGGTTATGTTATGTTTCCTCGTAATATTCTATTAATCGTCTAAGGAAATGTAAAGCTTCTATCGTGGCCCTTCTGGCATGGAACCAAACTGGTTCTCTAAGATAAGTGCTTTTATAGAGATGTGTAGCTAGGAAGAGAATAATACTAGTAGCTTAGTAAAAGAATAATGAAATGTAGAAGAACGTAAGGCCATTAGTTAAGTGTTGCTCTTTTTTCTCATAACTTTCGTCAAACATGTGACGTGCAGTTTATAGTTTCAAAGTGAAGGAATGGATAATTATTTTAAGATTTTTAAGATTTTTATTTTTAAAATAATAAAATTCATACGTAACAAAAATATAATATGCGGTAGTTATATGGCTAAAGTAATAATTTGAAGTGATTTGCCACATCATTCACATTAACAGAGAACTTAAAGTTGGACTATAGTTGTTAAAATTGAAAGTTTGAGAATTTTAACGTCACTTTTTAAAATTTGAGTTAATATTGCAAAATTGGTAAAGTTTTAAGATTTTTCACAATAAACCACATATTTTTAAATATTGTATCTAATGTGACATTAATAGGCCATATGTCAGCTATATGTTTAATAAATTTATTGATGCGAAAATTCATATTTGCATCGATAAGTATGAATCTAACAATGAACTATTTTTATGAAAAATTTAAAATTGAAACATTTTATCATCACTTTCAAAATTCGAGATAGTATTGAAAAAATTGAGTAAAGTTCATGATTTTTTTTAAATTACCCTTATGTATTAATATATTATTTTATTTACTATAATAATATTAATAATTATGTAATGATATTAATTTTAGTTTTAAATAAAATTTTATTAACCATTAATAATAATAATAATAATAATAATAATAATAATAATAATAATAATATTTGACATAAAGTCCAACGAAACAATGAGATATCAAAAAATTATTTTGTCAATTGAAAAAAAACCTCAAACTTTTTACAATTTTTTACAATACTAGCATGAACTTTAAAAAGTGACATTAAAATTCTTCAACTTTCCTTTTTTAACAAAAATAGTCTGACATTAAGTTCTTTATTAATGTGGATAACGTAGCGTGCTACACCATATTAGTATTTTTATGACGCGACTGTCACATATTATATAAATTTATTGTTTAATAAATTAAAAATATAAAAACTAAAATAATTATATATTTCTTCATATGTTTTACTTTGTAACTATTTTAGAGTGTTTGATATTTTTAATTTATTAAATAATAAATTCATACATGACAAAAATACAATATGTAGCAGACATATAGTAAAAATATTAATTTGATGTAGCTTGTTATGTCAATCAAATTAAGGAAGAACATAATATCAGACTATTTTTGCTAAAAATTAAATAGAGTACTATTAAATTAAGTAAAAATTGAGATTCTTTTTATAATTAACCGTAATTATTTAATCCTTACATTGAGTCTAACAAGTTGATACGATAAGAAAAATTAATCAATACTCATATGAAGACTAACATACTTATTTATTTATTTTAAATATAAGACACTGATAAGAAATGGAAATTTAATCAATACCAACACTAAGTTTAGTTGACTAATAAAAAATGGTTAATCAACATTGTCATTAAGTATAGCTACTAATGTAATAAAAATTTAATCATTATTTATTGATTAATAACAAAAATCAATCATTTAATTTATATATTTTCTAAAGTACAAATTACAATAAAATATAACAAATTGTTTAACTTTACTTATTAGTATTATTAAATAAAAAATCTAATAAAATATTTACTATCATCCAAAACTAATAAATATATAATTAATTATTAATAACCTTTATCCATTATAAAATGAATTAATATTGCAATTAAAAATTATTATATTATTTAATATAAATATTTCTACATATGCATGATGACTATCGAATACAACAATGATCAATTGTAAGTTATATTTCGTTGATACAACTCTCATTCGTTATTGGACTTACATTCCAATGAATCTTTAATTCTTTTTATTTCCGTATTCATTATTGGACTTACATTCCCTCTTTTGTTTTTTTTGTTAAGAAAGTATTTTAGGAGGGTCTTAACTTTAAGAAGGCGTTTTTAAATCATTTACACTTAAACTAATTTTCGCTCGAATCGAATCAATAGGTGAAAAGTAAAGTGTTTGGCTAAATAAATTTTTTCATTCTCAATACTCAAACTCGAGAACTTTAATTAAAAGATGAGAGTGCTAAATTGGAATTACATTCTAGTAACGAAATTGTTGTATTCAATATTCATCTTGGTACAGGTTTATAAAGATAAAAGATTCCATAGCAAAATATAGAATAATATTAAAAAGTGGCCGGCCTGGTAATTTTACTTCCAATATTGTTTCCCCATAAGCAATCACAGACTGAAGCGTGTAAATGCATGTAATGTCTGATATGCGGGTTGTCTATGCCCACAATCACAACTCTCTCATTTCTCTATTTCTACCGTCTGCTATCTTACATGTTTTATCTGATTTCCCATCATTTCCCACCATTAATCTTCTCTTGTCAGAACTCTGTTATTGCTCTGTTCTGTCTCCAACTATATCCTTGCTACAAAGACAAGGTGTGTACGTTGTTATTGTACAAAAAGGAGGAGGTTTATGCTGTCTTGTTTTCTTGTAACTACGGTTTCTCTTATGGGGTTTACCGATTTTGTTGAAGAACTTGTAATATGTTGTTAAAAGATTCATCTTTTCGTCGAAATGTGTTGGCGCAAAGTTTGGTTCTTTCGAAAACTGTGTATGGAAAGCTTGTTTGTTTATCTTCATGCTGCATTGGTATTTATGCGAATTTTTTGTTTTTAATCATGTTCCCTGTAGATTGATGGGGATGTTACCACTTCCTTTGGATTCGAGAAACTCATTATTTTTCCTGCTTTTGTTCTGTAATGGGGTTCTGAAGATTTCGTTGTTAGGTGGACTTTGAACAAACCTGTCAATTGTTTGTAATTGTTTAGATTAGGACCCGCAATGCTCTTACATATGGTTGAATATGGAAACAGGAGAGGTTTTGGAGAATAGTTTCTTGGAGGCTTCCAGAGAGGAGCTGCTGTTCATACAACTCTGGCCGACAATCCGACATTGTCGTCATTTGTGGTAGTACCGGAACAGGCACCAGCCCTTCATTTTCCGGTCTTCAGGCATCATCAGCTTCATACTATTGGACTCAGTCTTTGGTTTGGTGCCTTCCCATTGATTACGGCTAACTTGGTTCAATTATCTTGTATGTAACCATTGTTCTCTTCCCAATAATTGTTCCCCCTACCATTTTAATTAGCATTCTTGAGAGATGTGACCATTGGTAGCACAGATTTGAATTTGCAATGATAGAAGATCGGCAAAGAGTAATAAGATTAAAGAGTGCTTATTCGGAGGACTTTGAATAAGACTACTTTTCAAGATGGCGAGGTTCAGCTGCTGCTTTTGGCTGCGTGGCAGAAGGAATGAAAAGATGGTGAGGATCAACTCTGACTCGGAAACATATCTATTATAATTTGAAGTTTGTTGACCTGTGTTATCTGCTTATTCTTAACCTCTGTCGGGTGAACTTTAGGTTGACAAGGATTTGTTGAATAAAGTTGGCCTCAACAAGCCTCTGAAATCCCCGATAGTTGGGCCTGACTACCCAGTTAAACATTTAAAGACAGAGTTGAAAAAAGCAACTTTTACTGTGTCAGCACCTAATGATATGCAGAACAAGTTTGCAAGTGTCAGGGAGATGAGCTGTAAGACTCTGGGGACAGACGAAGCTCCTGAAGTAGCATATGAAGGGGAAGATGAGCATGAAGAGAATGTCTTGATGAAGAGGGATTTATCAGATTTGGATCTGCAATCTTTCATGGATAATTCAAGTAGATATGAACTTAGTACTGAAAGGACGAGGATGGGCTCCTCTAATGCTTTTGCCACTGAGCTCACTGAGAATAATACAAAAATAACTGAAAATGATGAGGAAAAGGGTGTCATTGATGTGGTCCAAAATGGACATGTTAGTGATCCTGGGTTTTGTAAAACTCAGTTCAGTGATTCGCCAAAGCTCAAACGTTCCTGCTCTAATCTGGAATTAAATGAGGTGCTGAAGGTATCGGCAGAGATGTTACCTCCTTCGAAATTGCTCTTTTCTGGGCAATCAAATGATCAATCAGAAAAGTGGAGAATGCTAGGTAGCCCTGCATCTCTAAGAAGCCATTGCAGCGCTGACAAAGTGATATTAAGGAAGCATTCTTCAAGCCAAGTTCTACCTTCGAGGAGTAGAAAGCTGCAGTGGAGATTGTTCCTTTGGAGCCACAGAAATCTGCATAAACAATTGACTGCAAAACAACAACAGCAAGCTGTAAGTGCTTCTTTTAAAGGTGGATACCATTCGGATACAGTTGAACCGAACCGTACTGTGTTTTTAAACAGAACACAATCTATGGGGTCATTTATTGGAGAATCCTCGAACAAGGACCAATATGGCAATGAAGGTATACAAGAAAGTTGGAGCGGCTTGGGGGATTCATTTTCTGGTTTTTTGCGCCATAACCGGTGGGTTGCTTTCCGAACGAAATCTTCTTCCTTCTCAAGAGTTGATGAGTGGGTTAAAGATCTTGAGACTCAAATGCCACCACCCGACGATGATAATGATGAGGGTAGCGACGATGGCACTGCCTTCCGACCATCTCCTGAGAATAACAAATCGCTAACGAGAAGCATGTCCGCTATTACTCGATGTCCAGATAATAGCTTGTCTGAGGAGATTCTAATTGCTAGCAGTATGATCCAGTCCCTGAATACTTCCACAACTTCGGCTCATATTTCTTCAATTGGATTAAAAGCCATACCCATCATGTCACACTTCTCTAGTCTTCGATCCGTTAACCTGTCTAATAATTCTATAGGTATGTTTCTGGTAAAAATATAAGTACCATGTGGCAAATATACGGATCTCTTTTATTTTGGATGCTAGATACTTGTTGGTATTAAAGGAGCTGCATGTTTGTTTCTTCCTCGGTTTCAGTTTGCATAACCTCAGGATCATTGCCAAAGGGCCTTCATGTGTTAAACTTGTCAAGAAATAAGATCAGCACTATCGAAGGACTGAGAGAACTAACTCGATTGCGAGTGCTTGATCTCAGATATAATCGCATAGCTCAATTAGGACAAGGTGTCATTCCTAATGAACTGAATATTTATCAATTCCTCTTTATATCTTACATTTTTCCTTTTCCTGAGAATTGACACTTTAGACTTCTCTGTTATGTGGTTTGAATTTTCTTGGGTGTTTGTGATGTCAGGACTGTCAAACTGCACAACAATCAAGGAACTTTTTCTTGGTGGCAATAAGATTAGTAATGTTGAAGGACTGCATAGGCTCCTGAAGCTCACAGTCCTGGACTTGAGCTTTAACAAGATTACAACTCCCAAAGCTTTGGCTCAGCTTGTTGCCAACTACCACACTATGCAAGCTCTAAATTTGTTGGGCAATCCCGTCCAGACCAACATTGGTGACAATCAGCTTCACAAGGCAATTTCCAGTCTTCTTCCAAAGCTTGTGTACTTGAACAAGCAGCCCATAAAATCACAGAAAGTAAGGGAGGTCGTCGCAGACAGTGTTACGAAAGCTGCCCTCGGGACCACATATAACTGTCGCAGAAAGGCGATAAGGAGAGTCAGCAGCAGTGTCTCATCCTCCAGCGTCAGTAGAAACAGTGCCAGTGGTGCATATAGAAGCTGGAACAGGTCAAAAAACCAAACCAATTACCTAAAGAAGACGCCATCTTTACGTTCTTCTTCATTCCGTTGAAAGATTCTTCTCTCAGGAGTATGTTCAGTTCTTGGCAATGGTTTTGCTCTCAACGGTTTTCACCACTGCCTTGAAGCTACTCGCACATTTGTGGTATTCCTCAGGACCTTCGTTCTTTCTTGGATGTGTGTGTGTGACCATCGACGGAGCCACAATGAGGTCAAGTGGGGCACTTGCTCCCACTGATCTAAAAATTTTTAATTTTTAATTATTATGTTAAATTATTTTTTGCCTCCATTAATTTAATTGGTGACAAATAATAATAATAATAATTATAAATATATTAAGATATCAAATAAAAAATAAAATTTGAGTCTATCTATTTTTATTAAGATTACTATTATTAGAACTTATGATTTTTTTAAATGAAAGCTTACAAATAGAGAAATAAAAATTACATACTTAATTGACTTTTTTTTATTCAGATTTTTCTACCTTTTTAGCTTCTTCTTTACACTACTTTTTATTTTTTTTTGGCTTTTCTTCCCCTACTTCATAAAGACTACCATATTTAAAGCGAAAAGCAATAATCTATATTGAACGCAATTATGGAAAAGATTTTTCTACAGGCCCCACCTCGTTTTAGTGCCGATAGGTAAAATTTCACTTCTTTTCTTTGAAAGAATGTGTAATACGTATAATTTAGAGATGGGTTCTTGTAAGTTGTAATAAAGTTAGTACAGTTTTAATCTTTACATTCTTTTAGACTTTTAGTGAAAACGAAAAATAAGATTTCTCATTATAGACGAAAAATTGTAGTATATAAAATCGTAAAAATGAATAAAAACAGTACAAACCATCTAGCACTAATAATAATAGTGATAAAAGAAATACCCTAGATACTCTTATGAATAAAAATAGATGAGCTCAGATTTTATTTTTATTTGATATCTTAATATATCTATAATTTTTATTTTTTTTGTCACCAATTAAATTAATGGGAGCAAAATTTTAATTTAAAATATAAGAGTACTAAATATTTTGCTCCCGTTCAAAATAACTTTTGGACCCATCCCTACGTGTGACTGTCGGATTTCTTGGAATGCTGTTCCCTTATTAAAACGTCGACGCAGCAATTAAAATTTAAAACGAACCTCTCGGCTTTCCTAAGCCAAGCCGATGGTCCTCATTCTTTTAATTCATTCGTCGCGCTTCACTTCTTTGTTCTTGCGCCTATCTTCTTAACTCGTTCTTGCGCCTATCCCTTTCTCACGTTCTTCACGACGTTTTGAAGGAGATATCTGAGAGGCAAAACTGGGATTTCAACGCAACTGGGATTTCCGTATTGGATGTGACGTGTTTGGGGATTTGGTCGACAAAGTTGGCTCCTTTGCTGTTCTTCACTCGTTTAAGCTTCAGGGTCCGTTCGATTTGAGGGTCGGTGGTGATGATGATAGGTTTTCCTTGTCGTTGACGGTAACACTCTTTTACCTTTTGATTTCGTTAATCTTTTTCGTGGGTAATTTTTGTTGTTCTGTTTTTGTATTTAGGGATTTAGTTAAAAGCAATGGTACCTTTCATTCTTATCTTGCCAATTCCTGGTTTATTGTAGCTTTATATTCACTTATTGGACATCGAGTTAAATTGCATCTGACTTGTTTTCAGCAATTTATCATGTTAAGTGTTGTGGTTTGAACTCTTCAATGATGACGTTTGAAGTACGATCTGATAATTTGTAAGATGCATTCATTGTTGGCGTGTTCATGTCAATTTCTGATGATTTAATTGGTTTTTAATTCCGGCAGCAGTTGAGCACTTCCTATAGTGGTCTGAAACGGATGTATGCGGCGACTTCCTATATGCATCTCTGGGTCAGCCTCCCTTTTTGCCTACAAATCTCAGAACCCTGATGGTAAAATTTAAAGAACTTTCTTATCAAAGGAGATGATCGAGTTGCTGCCAGATAAGTGTTATGCTAGCAATTCATACAAGAACCACGCTAGGCCAAATAATTCTTTCGGTTTTGATATAGCTAAGCTGCAGAAGTTGTTTAAGAGATTTCTGGTTGACAGAGCTCATCACAGTGGTCTTTTAGGCTCTTTGAGAGCTGATATTAAAGGGTCAACTGTGTTTCGGTTTCAGCTGGAAATCAAGAGGAATATTAGCAACAACGAGACTCTTGCGGGCACGATGGCAGAATGGAGAACTAAGCCTAGCTTTGAACATCTTTGGTTTGATGTTATGGCAGGAGTTGAAGCAGGCAATCTGAAACCCATAATGATCAAGAAGGTCAGACCATTTATTGCGGTAGATTCAGCCTCATGGAGCAACTTGATGTTTAATATTTCATTTACCAAGTTCCCATCCATTCTTGTACCTTCGGAAGCTCTAACACTTGATGTAAAATGGTGATGAACAGCTTGTAAATAGTTATGAATCCATGTTATTTACACAACAAAAGCACTATGCTGTCTTTTTCTCCTTTCCCCTTACTTTACTATGTGTCAATACCAAAATTGTTCATTGATGTTAACGTAGTTGTCTTGCTTGACCACTAGAAGCCAATGTTGTTATATGTATTCAAAGTGGTTATAAATTTAGTTCAATTATAATGTCTTATTAGACCAAAAGGAGTAACAGTGCAAACCCTGTAAAGCCAATTCATGGTGGAACAACTTAAACCCTGTAAAGCCAATTCATGGTGGAACAACTAGCTAACTACTGAGTAGCATTTTTTGAGGTGTCAAAAACCTCTTAACTCTTACCGTCTTCTTCTTGTGATATATCCACCTTCTTGTACCTATACCATGATGCACACACCAAGTAAACTCCGAAGTTCAGTATTGCAGCTCTCCTAATACTCGTACTTGGCCTTGTCAATGACACATTAGGTAATTTTGACATTTTGTATACATGCCTTGGTATTACTGAAGCAATTAAGGTTTAACTATGAGTTTGTATTGCATGCCTTGATGTTCTATTCCGCCGTGAGTTTGTCACAGCTTCATTTACATTACGGCACAAATTTTTTTTAAAACATGAGGATTTGTTATTTATAGACAATACATAATCAACGAAATATATAAAAATTACATAATAATGAGAGTATAAGAAAGAAATTGTCAATTCTCAGTAGGAAATAAAATATGCACCTTGTCGATAAAATTGTAGAAATTAACTTAAACACTCTACTTTCTTTTCACTTTGTATTTACAAAATATGCCTCCTGCACATGGAGCTAGACAATCACATGTCTCAATGAAGCCACCTATATCTGCACTATCATAGTTAACATTACTGTTTTGTCGTGAGTTATTTATCATCACATCGCTCCCACCATGTGGTTGTTGTGCCTATAAGAATCATAAAAAAATAGTATCATTAGAAATCATTAATAAATTATTAAACATAATGTCATTAGTAATAAAAAAATGTCATATGATAAATACCAATTGGGAGTAGGTCATGTCCATAGACAATGGAACTCCTTCAATAAATTTTGTTTGACTTGAATTAGCAGAAACAACCTAACATCAAAAAAGTTAAAAGAGTATATAACCAAAATACTAGAATAATTGTTAAAACATTGAATCTTTTTTTATTAAAAAGTACATATGTAAGGGACATGGAATTTAAGAAAAAAATTGACAAATTGAACCTCAAGATTAAATGGTAATGTTGGTGCTGCAATTGTAAGATTTGCTTGAGTCTGAACTTTTTTGGTTGCTTTCCTTTTTTTCATAGCCTTCTCCAAGCCACCCCTCAATCTCTTACCTGAAACACTTTTCTTCTTAATTTTGATTCCTTTAATACTCGAATATTGATCCATCTCTTCATCTTGTAATCTAACATTAGAGCTCAACATCGGCTGTTGGACAGTTGATCCATTACCTTGTAGTCTAGCATCGACGATTTCCAACATCTTCAAAATACAATCTTTAACAATTTTATAAGTCTCTTCAC
>JANZLC010000006.1:7966885-7984112 GCA_026413385.1 Erythroxylum gracilipes | reverse complement strand
TTCATTGAAATACTAAAATATATAATATTCATATTCTTATATTTTTTTAAAGTCATGTCCTTATAAGTCATTTTACATTTAAACAGCTAATACTAAACAACTAATTTTACCAAACATCTTTAACAAACAGCTAATGCAATCCGCTGATCAAATCAGTTGATATAATCAGCTAACAGCTAACAGCTGATAGAATCAGCTATCAGCTAATTGCCAAACAGGGCCTATGTCTCTTCATTTTCTCACAGTATCAATCACGGTTTATGCCCATGTGCCCTCTGCATCACCCTTCAGGGCTACACCCTCACCTAATAGATCGTCTATATGAGAAGCCAAAATTGCTTCGTTATATTAATTAAATTCACCAGAAAACGACTACCTACTTTTAGAAGAAGTACGAGGCATTTTGAAGCAAAATTTTATATAAAATTAATATTTTTAAATAATTAATTTAAAAATATTTAATCAAATTCGATTGGAATTCAAGTCGCTCAAATTTGATCGAGCTAAAGCTCAGGTAAGAAGCCCCAGGAAACTTGACCCATTTCTACCCCCAGAACACGAATGGTGGTATTTTACACTGATCCTTGTAAAAGGAGAATGTTCCATACTGCTTTAATATTTATCGCATTTCAGTGTGACACTCTCTTGCATTTTTGTTGAAAAATTCACTTAATTTTTTTTTCTAAACGTTCAAAATTACCAACAAATATAAATATACTAAGAACAAGTCAAAAAAACATTTCTTAAATTAAAAAAACATCATTAAATACAAGAATGCTAAAAACACAAATAGGATCTTATATCTTGTTTTCTTTTCCATAAGTTATATAATTTGCAATCAGACTACAAACCATTTCATCAAGGGTTTTTAATATTTTTATTGTGGGATTTTACTGCATGTTAAAGTTTTCTTATGATCTTATTATATGATGACCATCTCTCCTTAATTTACACGAATCTCTCTTTCAGACTTCTCATTGTAGATCTTCGTGGTCAACGGAACCTACATTATTATGAATTTTTGATGACATATGAGATGAGAGTAAATTGTGTGTTCATTTTTTTAAATCTTATTTCTAAACTAAAGAAATAAATTGTTTATTCTAATGAATGGTTATAACAAATTAATGTAAAAAATTACAAAACAAAAAATAAAAGAGAGTAGAAAAAGAGATATAAAACTAATATATAAAGGTTTAGGCAAATAAACCTTAGCCTACATCTACTTTCCAAACGTCTTGTTTTATCAAGGGTGAAGAGTAGCCCTCCATAAATCTTGTTTAAGATGAGTCCTCGTAAAGCATACGCAAGCAATTTTCTTAATTGCAACAATTATACAAATAGAAAAACTCCTTTTCTTATGCACACTAATGAACAGAGGTTAATGTGTTATATAATGCATATAAGTACTCCTAACTTCTCAAGGTTCTGAACATTTTTTTAGTATACCTAAGATCACTTTTATAACTCATTTTGTTATGTTTATACTCAAAACAACCAAAATTAGTCTTTAGAAACAAAAAGTAACAATTACAATTATTAGTAGCAATAGCATTAGTATATTACTCTAGTATATCTTTTGACCAATATATTAGTCACAAACTCTCGATACATGTTTCGAATTGACCATGCTACTATACCGATTGACCATTCTATTCAAAACTCTAGCATTGGTCACACAAATCACCATATTGATTGACCAACTTTCTTGTGATAAGTTTTAAAAAACTTTTCAACTTCTTTTAAAGATCAAATTACATTCTTTTGACAAAAACTTGGTTAAATACTATCTCAAATGTTCTCTAGAAGTATTTTGATGCATCAAGAAGGTTTCATTAAATCCTTCCTAAATTTCCTCTTAACAATGAGAAAATATGTACAATATGCCTTGAGTGCTAATGATTACACAATGATTTAAGTCCCTACTTTATCGAAATGACCAAGATAAGATTATAAGAATCATTAAAATTATTTCCTTACAATTTGATATGCTTGATTTATCATTGTTCTTGGTTCTTCAATTGAATTCCCTTAAAGCATTCTTAAGTTTCCATAGTACTCCACTTTACTTATTTTATGTATCTTTTGATTGCTCAATTGATTTAATTGGTTCCTTTGCTCACTTTACCCTTTCATTGAACTTGATCTTTTATGAATCAATTTACTAATATCACCAAGGATAAAAACATCACTACTATCATGTTTTGGTATCATCAAACCATGTGTTAGAACTTCAATTAGTCTAATAATTATGAATAGTCTATCTTAACAAGCCTGCACATATAACAAGATAAGGAGGAAAATCTATTACCTTTATGATGTTGATATAGATCTACCTACGTAACACATCTAAAGATTTCCTTCTCAAAGTCTTCTAGTCTTTGATCATAACTAAGCTTCGACACATCTATATGTTGACTGTGACTTTTACAAAAACTAAATCCTTAGGTTTAATGTCCCACTTGGGGGATAAAGACCTTAAAGTCAATCATTTTAGTTTAATGTCCTACTTGGGGATAAAGACCTTCAAGTCAATCTTTTTATCTTTATTTTTGTCTGCTACACCATTAGAAGTTGTTGGCTTGATAAAAGTCCATAAAAGTGTGTAAGTTTTTGTCAATTCCTCATCAACATCTATCTTATAATAAAGCTAGCTTAAGTAGCATGTAGGTCTTTTAAAGCCTCTTGTTGCCCTTACCTATTTCTTTTTCTTGGAAGTATCTTTCTTATTGTGATCAACACACATAAGCTTATGTAGATTTATCTAGATAAATAAGGAGTTAGTAATGATAACCAATTAAAAAATAAAGAGCATGTAGATACTTAATTTTTTCCCATTTTATTTTATTATATAACTTTTGTTAAAAATTTAATAAAAATAAAATACATGCTTTTAGTTTTTAGTTTCATATTTTATTAATTTTCATCACTTGCATTGTTTTAATTATATTAGTTTCATGGTTTAATCTTTTACTTAAGTTTGGTTTCAATTAGTTTTATTTTTGTCATAAAATGGTTTAATTCCTTAAGCTTTGTTTATATTTGGGGGAATTTTGGGTCAATTAAAACTATAACTAAAATTTAGGTTTAAATTTAGAGATTAGTAATTTTGGAATGAAGTACCATAAAAAGGGAAATTGCTTAACGACCAATTTGTAAGTTGAAAAGTATGACTTGGAAATAAGTAAAACAAAGTGACTTTTGTGATAAAAACAATAAATTAAAACATAAAAGAAGGAAGCATGAAAAGACAATAGCGAGAAAAATAGAATGAAGAGAAAAACCAAACTAAAAAGAGTTTTAAAAAAATGGGACAGGATGAGACTAGATGGAAGAGAGAGAAATTTAAGAATAAATGAGAAATAGAACAACAGAGGGAGAGGACAAGTAGGAGTTGGTAATAATTAGGAAAAAAAAGCAAGCAAGAATGAAAAAGAATACCATGATCAATGGGGGAAGAACTATAAACACGGGGTCTAAGATGTTTTTTTAGAAGAGGGAGTTTCATTTTCTCAGTCAAATTCTCCTATACACTGGTGAATGGTTGATTTCTACTATACTTAAGTTAACAATGCCCTATAAGCTCTCTAGCTTTTCCTCATATTTATTAAGTATCTAAACTCTTTTTATCTCTATATAGTCCTGGTTCAATATAACTTAGATGGGTTATGATTTATGCCCTTTAACTTTACCATTTACTTCTTCTCTCTCCCTCCACCCTTCATTGGCAATAGAATATCACATCCTAAGTCGAGATAGGTTACACGGTATGAGATATTTTAAAGTTTTTTCTTTAAATGCTTCTTTTATCAATTTCTTACTTATTCTTGGATTTAAACCTCAAAATAAGTTTTCAATCTATCTTTCAAAGAGAATGATCATGAGATAATGAACAATAATGTTATACGGATGATTTAAATCCCTGCAAAGTTCCTGTTGTGTATGGCTAATATACCCTGTATATAATTATAGAGTGTTTTAGGAAGAATGCGAAAGTTTCCTTAAAACTCTTTGGGTTAATATGGCCTGGGACATGAGCATGGCCTAAGACATGTTCATTTATAGAAATCAAAAGTAAAGACATGGGATGAAGATAAGGCCGTATTGGTATAGTGGAGTTATATTCGTGGAAGACATGATATAGGATGCGATCATATCCAAGCGCACAAAGAAGTAGGAGGATCTATGATCTGAGGACATAAGCATGACTAGTCCCATTTTGTCATGCTTGAAGAGAAATAGTAAGATCCAAATGTTGGGAAACTGTTTTACCTTAGGTCATGTTTATGATAAACTACCTTGTCTATAAATATGATTTTGATGGAATACAAACTCTAGGAGGATTTTTTGACTTATTAGATTCATACTTAGGTGGTAAAAGGAACAAGTTGTGTTGGAATATAATAGCTAGCACTTACAATTAACAATAATTATGTAAACCTAGTTGATATATAGTGAAAATTTGTAATCTTCAAGTGGAATTTTAATTAATCAATAAACAATTAGTCGCTTTGAACCATAAAGGATATAAACGCACTTAATTGGCTGAACCTAGTTAAAAAAATATTCTTCTTGTTTTCATGATACATAAACCTTATTTCTCAAAAAGTATTATTAGAGCATCATTGAGGCAATAATGACTTTGTTTTCAAGATTTAAAGTAAAAAAGTTCAAATAAAATTGGAAATTTCAAATTATGGTTGGAAGACTGAAGGATTTATTGGCCTAACAAGGCTTGCTAAAAAGTTTGTGGGAAATTAAGTTAGAAGAGATGAATGAACTTGACTAAGAGGTGTTATACGCACAAGCAACTAGAACCATTTAAATACATTTGAGAGATGAGGTCATATACCATGTCATGAAAATTATATCTCTTGTAAATGTATGGAATAAGTTAGAGAGTCGATAGATGTCAAAAGTCTTTTATAAATAAATTGCATATGAAGTAGACACTATCTATAATGAAGATGTAGGGGGAACAAATCCAAAATAATATATCAATACGTTTAATCAAGTATTTATTGGTTTGCTCAGGCTCTAGGTGATTATTATAAAAAATAATATAATGATTCTACTTTGTTCTTTACCTTTTTCTTATGAGTATTTGGTGACCATACTCATATTAAGTAAGGAGACAATTGGTGCGAAGGTCATTATCATTGAGTTATTGGCTCATAACCAACAGAGACTCAAAATCGATGAAATTATAAAGTTTAAGGAATGTATATGAGGGAAATTTAGGATTATGGAAGGAAGTAGGGGAAAGATGTCTCGTCTAAATAAGGTTCTAGATCTAAATCCAAAATTGGAAAGATAATTTGATGCTATAAGTGCACGTAAATTGGATATATCAAGATAGATTATCCAAATAAGAAGGATCAAAGGTACAAAATAAAACTAATAATTCATCAAGATCTGCTACTATAGTGTAGAGCAGGGACTCTGATTGTAGTGATAGAGACATGTTTTACATTTCAATCAGTTAACTTTATGACTCATAGATTCTTGATATAGGATGCTCCATCATATGACACCAAATAAAGATTAGTTTGTATTATATAGATAATACAACTTTAGGAATATTTAGTTATGGATGCTAAAGCTTACAAAATCATCAGAATATGTAAAGTCAAGATCAATATGTTTGATAATATGGTTAAGACGTTAAGTGGTGTTCAACATGTATCAGATTTGAGAAAGAACTTGATTTCTTTGGAAACTATACATACAAACGATTTTGGCTATAAGACTGGTAAAGATAATATTATGATGGTAAATGGTGTGATGATTATAACAAAAGAGCTAAAATCAGTGAAAACTATCTATAGATTCATATGGAGCATAATTATTTGTAGAGAAGTTGTAGTAATGAAGTTAAAGGAAGATAGTATTGTATTATAGCACATGTAACTAAGTTATCTTAGCGAGCAAGAGATGACATAAATTTATAAGCTTATCAAAGGGTGATAAGCATTAGAAGTTAGATTCTTACAAGTTTCATTCAATCAATAAAATGTTTAGGAAAATTTTTAAGGAAGTAATATTTGAGAAGTGACATTTTATAAGACAAACATATGGAAAGGATATATCAAGGTTAGTAGAGAGAAGTAATGGTTCAAAGGTAGTACTACTAAAACTAGACCAACTTGGAACATACGCTAAAGGAGTTGAAAATTCTAGTTTAGGAGATAGAACAATATCATAAAAAGAGCATCATTATGGTATAGCTAAGGATAGAGCGAAACATATCATCATTTCCAAAGAGATATGGTTGGGAAGACTTAGTTCACATATCCTCTTATTGTCAATGATGAGGATCCAACTACTTTTTAAAAGATTAGGAAAAGTTAGGACAAAGATAGATGGATGGATGCAATGGTGAAGGATGTGAGGTTTCATAAAATCGAGGGATTAATTGCATATGTTTAGATCTTATTAGAAAATATTTACATTATATGTTGACAAAGTCGGTGAATATAAGTTCAAGCATAACTTGGTGATTGACATCTATGGGTGTTAGACATAGTTACAACCTGAATTATATAAAATATACTCACCAAAATTAAGATTATTATGTATGACTCATAGACATTAGTTACAATCTTAGAATGTTTTAGGAACAACTTATATATTTTTAGAAGTCTTTAGGTGAACATGACTTGAGATATGGTTATAGCCAAGGATACTTAATTTTAGAAATTAGAGGTGAAGACATTATCTGAAGGCATAGATGTGTTAGTGTAGTGGAAGTATTTCTATAAAAGATATGACTTGAGACACGGTTGTGTCACAAATTGTATCTAAATATGTGAAGAAGTAGAATGATCCACTGTTTGGGTACACAAACATGGCTGATCTTGTCTACGTTTGAGGAGAAATAGTAAGATCTACAATTGTGTCCTATATCTGTCTGTGACATATATAGCCTTATTTGAAAAAATATGTTTTTTTGGTGAAATACAAACTCTAGAATGATTTTATGATTTATTGATTCATATTTAAGTAAGACTGAGTTTTGATAAAGGGAGAAAATTGTGTTAAATTATATCGGTTAGAGTTCATAATTAACTATAATTGTGTAAACATAGTTTGCATATAAAGAAAATCTACAACTTTCGAGTAGAATTTTGATTAATTAATACATAAACAGTCGATATGGACTTTTAAAGATATAGACATATTCATTAGCCAAACCTAGTTAAAAATCTTGTTATTATTTATTTGTTAATTTTTTTCATACAACTTATATAAATGTTGCGTACACTTAATTTCTCAACGATATCCTTTATCGGAGTATGAGATATACTACTACTTGCTTGTGTTTGATATAATATATCCTTTTTTAATTAAGATTCAAGGAAAGAATGAGCAAACAATCTACTTTTAGTCCTACCCTAAAAAATGACGTTTGTGATTAGGAGCAAACTGATAGTTACAACTTTGACGATAGTGACAATCATTTTAGAGAAAGGTAGTATGAATCCAAAGATATGATTAATATTTGTGAAAATGGAGGAAAAAAAAGCATGATGTTGATAGGTGGCTATCACGTTAAAATCCCCGAGGGATTTAAAATCATCCATAAATGCGAAATGTGAATGTTGATGTTCCATGTGCCCACTGCCACAACTATCTTTCTATAGCAAAAGTCCCATCATATTTGCCTTGCTAGAGTTGAGAAATTGATCTGGTGTGGTGGTCGAAGGTGGCTGGAAGTGATGGTTATGGGGTTTAGGTAAAATGGTTGAAGTTTCGTAAAAATTAGAATTTCCCGAGTACAAATGAACGGTTAGATTGTAAGTTGCATTCAGGAAAAATGGCTTGGAATTTGGAGGTGATTCGGAATGCAAAATTGTAGAATAGGATGTGGGCTACAACTTTGGTGAAGGAATCTTGACAATATAATGTCTAGAACAAAAGTTATGAATTTTCTTGATAGATTGGTTCTAGATGAGGAAAGTGCTGAAACTGTGGACTTAACAATTAAACGATTTCAAAGTATATTTCTGGGCAAACGATTGGGAATTTTGGGGTGGTTCTTAAGGCTAAATTGAAGATCAAGAGGTGAACTACAACATTGATGAAGGAATTTTCTCAATCTAATGAGTATAAAAAAAATGATTTTTCTTGAACAGGACATTCTGGAAAAGGAAAGCTGGAATTGTGGAATTGGGTTGGAAACAAACAAAACCCTTTCTTTCACCCATTTATTAATGGAATGTAATATTATTTCATTGTTTGAGAGGAAGGTTTATAATGAAATTGAATAAAATGTGATAGAAGATGAGAGTTTCATATTTTATCTCGTTTCGTCCTAAACAGTAAAAATGAGAAACCTCTGATTTGGGGACTTAGGATGGATTGTAAAATAATAAACAATTTTTCACTATATTACATTTTAAATGCTTCTTCCAAACAACATTTCACTATATTATATTATGAACTCTTCCATTCCTCCCAAATAATAATTTTCTAATATTACATTCATTTCCACTCTATTCCATTATAAACCTTACGTCCATTCAAACATAGCCTTAAGTCATGGTTTGTTTCTTTCCGATGCTCATTTTAACCACTTATATTTTTTATTTTAATCTTTATTTCATTTTAACTTGTATCAATTTTCATATTATTTCTCTTTTTTAGTTTCGTGCTTCTCTATTGAAAGTCAACAAAATCAATGCTTAAAAATTTGGAAACAATGATTCAAACAACACTGAAATAATATGAAAGATAGATTAGGTAAAAGTAATTTAAAGCTATCGTCGAAAAAGTAATTTAAAGCTATCATCAAAGTTTAAACCCATCACATTAGCTTTCCTAATTTTTCTTAACATGATTTTGTGTATCATATAAATTGTTTATTTTATTTTTTGGGTCTAGTTTAGTTAGAAAATTAATTAGAACTTCATTTGGACCATTAATTCTAAAGAGTCCAGGCTACATGAGATTTTCCTAATAGTTGGTCCATATTTAATTGGTTAGTCTAGTCCAATCCTAAAATAATTCTTTTTCTTCTTTTACTTGTTATTTTATCAATTGTTAAGTAACTCATGATACAATAAATGAAAATTCATTCAATAAAACAAACCATTACGAGATCAAGAAGATTAAAAGAAAATCTAAATCCAAATTAAAAGCCCATAAAACCTCAAAGTTTGAGTAAAACCTTAGGTACTAATAACAAACCTATGCGCTTTCTTTAGCCCTTTTAATTTTATTTCTAGTTCTAAGGCACATCTCTAGGAATTTTCTCTATACCTAACTCTTTTTGTACACATGTTTTATAAAGATCTTCTCCAAAATAGCTTAAACCCTAATTGATTACTATAAAAAATATACTATTTGATTAATCGCCTATTTTTTGGAGACCATTACAATTTTAAAGGAGAAGTTGACCAATACCCCCTATTATGGTAGCATTGGATTAGAAGCGCCCTTTAAGCTAATATGTAATATAAGCAATTTTGAAATTGGATTAGTGTTTGGAAAAAGGAAAGATAAGCATTTTTAACTAATATATTATGCCAAAAAAAAAAATTTAACTGATGCTCAAGAAAATTACATCACCATAAAAAAGTTGCTAATTGTGGTCTTTTCATTCAACAAATTTAAATCTTATCAAAGTTAATAGTAAAGTGTCTCCTATGCAAAAATGATGCTAAACCTTGATTCATTAAGTGTTTTTTTTTAAATTTTCAAAGGAGTTTGACTTGGCGACTAACAGTCCTGGCCTCACTCTCAATCTTATTTCAATATTCTACCATTTCTTAATATTTCATCAAGGTTACTAAATCTTATTTAATAGTTAGTAGAAGTAGAATATATAAGATTTTTGGCATTTATTACTCTCTTGCCACCAACTCCACTCTTAAATTTCATTTCAACGTTTTACAGATTTTCATCCAAAGGTTATTGTCTCATTTAACAGTTGTTGGCATATCTTTTTCCGCTCCACTTGCTTCCATGTTTTCTTTTTTTTTTTGGTACTTTGGAGAGAAACTAATTCCTCAAGAACGCAACTGATCTAGCATCGTACTGGAGAAGCAAACCAAGACGTGGGCCAGGGAAATCCCAAGGAGCCCAGTGTGAAAAGCCAGAAGACCCTTGTTTAGCTAGAAAATTCGCACTCTGATTCCCCTCTCTAAGGGTATGTTGAAGAGAGCAACACCACGCTCTCCCAAGGAGTCATCGAATGTCAGCAACAATGGCAAAATAAGGATGACATAAGGGGCATGTGCCCTTGATAAGATTAATCGCTTCAAGTGAGTCAGACTCCATAATCAACTTGTGGTGATCACGAGCCCAAGCAATAGATAAACCATGATATATATA
Organism: Erythroxylum gracilipes; assembly: GCA_026413385.1. Classification (NCBI taxonomy): domain Eukaryota; kingdom Viridiplantae; phylum Streptophyta; class Magnoliopsida; order Malpighiales; family Erythroxylaceae; genus Erythroxylum; species Erythroxylum gracilipes. Next base: position 7,973,777 of record JANZLC010000006.1, on the reverse strand, counting down.
GCACGAAGTTCAGCTAGCATGTTGGTTGCATGCTCAATGAAACCCAAGAAACCAACCAACCACCGCCCATGTTCGTCCCTGATCAAGCCACCAAACCCTGCATCTCCTGGGTTCCCAATCGAGCTCCCATCCACGTTAAGTTTGACATAGCCATTATTAGGTGCTTGCCATGAGACCTATCTAGGTTTAGGTATATTAGCATGATCCTCTGCAAGAAAGGGCATTTGACACTCACTAATGAGCCTGACATGCTACCTGTATTGTGCAATAGTAAACATAACCTGATGTTGGATAAACTCTTTGTTTCTTACGCACCAGATAATCCATGCGCCAGTAATGATATTATGTATATGGTCATAAGGACAAGAAGTATCCAAGATATAAGAAGATATCCACTCATTAAGGTTAGTAGCAAAAAATGAGACATGTGGATTTCCAAGGATGTGGAACCACACCTGCCGTGCCCAAGGACAATCACGAAGGGCATGAATAGTAGTTTCCATGTGCTTACTACATCAGAAACATAAAGGTGAAGTGGTCATACCTCGCTCAAAACGTAGCATGTTAGTTGGAAGTCGATGCCACCGAATCTGCCACAAGAAGAAGTGAAATTTCTGAGGGATATTTAGCTTCCAAATTCTGGGCCACTACTTGTGAGGATCAGCAGGATAAGGGACCCGAGAGATGTATTCATACCCCGATTTCATAGTATAGCTACCAAACATGGTCTCTCCCTAAATCAACGTATCGTTGATCATTGTATCACGAGAAAGGTATATGAAAGTGGGAAAGTTGCTAGCCTCCATTTCCATCAAGGAAGTCATTAAGTGAAAGATTGAGATCACGATTGTCAATATATGGGACTTGCTCACGGAGAGGGAACTCACCAACCCATTTGTCATTCCATAGAGAAATAAGCTCTCCATTACCAATTCTCCAAGTAAAACCATCCTTTAGGTAAGGAAGAGCTTTTTTTATGGCCTTCCAGCTTGGAGAAGTAGTAGGGGGTGTTATACTATGCATAAGACTGGCATTACGTATGTACTTACCCCGCAAGGCATCAACCCAAGGCTTTGAAACATTTTGGACAAGAGACCACACCAATTTTCCTAACATGGCAATATTGTTTTCTCTAGCCATTCGAATACCCAATCCACCTACTTCTTTAGGGCTACAAACTGCCTCCCACTTTAAACAATAGAAACCACGACCTATACTGGAAGATAGCCAAAGGAAGTCACGACAATGCTTATCAATCATATCACAGGTTCCAGTTGGCAACCAACAAGTTTGCATAGTGTAGAGAGGTATTATAGATGGTGTAGATTTAACTAAAGTGAGACGACCAACCTTGTTTAGCAATTTGGCTTTCCATCCTTGCAAACGAGTTTGAATTTTAGTCAAAAGAAGCTGGGAAGCATTCTTTGTGTTTGTCTCACTCAGGGGCACTCTAAGATAGGTCCCTAGGTCCAAAGTAAAGGTCAAGTGGAGTTGATATCTTAACGTCTCTCGGTGGCGCCTATGAACATGGGGGGAAATAAAAGTTTTAGACTTCTGCTCATTAATCTGCATCCCAGAGCAAGCATAAAACTGTTGAATGGTATTTAAGACCACCCGACACCCCTGGACATTGGCATGGGAAAATAAGAGCACATCATCCGCAAAGAGGAGATGGGAGATAGCTGGACTGTCCCCTGATAGCTTGACAGGTTTCCATTGATTGGACAAAACTCTGTGTGAAATGAGCATAGAGAGTTTCTCCATATAGAGAAAAAAAGGTATGGAGATGAGGGGTCCCCTTGTCGCAACCCACGCTTAAGTTCAAATTCGGGGAGGCATGCACCATTCTATAAAATGGATAGGCATGAACTAGAAACACATGACATAATAAGAGAAATGAGGCCCAATGAAAAGTTGAAATCAAGCAAGGTTTGCCTCAGGAATCACCAATCAACTTGGTCATAAGCTTTAGCAAGGACAACACTTATAGCTAAGTATCCCTCCTTCTTTCTTGATTTTCGAATGGTATGAACCACCTCTTTGGCCAAGATGATATGCTCAGCAGCAGTTCTCCTTGATATAAAACCCCATTGCATATGATGGGTAAGAGAATCCAAAAGAGGTCTAATACATTAGACAATCACCTTAGTGAGGATTTTGTAGCTCACGTTACATAAGCTGATACGACGAAATTGAGACATAGAGATAGGCTGCTCATCCTTTGGAATAAGAACCACCCTAGTTGCAGTGATGTTTATTGGGTAAATACCTGCATTAAAGGCCTCATTAACCATTCCAAAGATGCTATCTCTAATTATATGCCAGAATATTTTTATAGAAAATAGGTTGAAACCTGTCAGAACCAGGGGCTTATAAGACTTCATAGAGCATACAGTACCAAAAACCTCCTCTTTTGAAATAGGAGACAAAAGAGTACGAATTGCATCATTAGAGATCCTGGGGTGGTTAGGACACTGAGGAAAAGGCATAGAAATATCATTAATAGAACATAATAAGTCCTGGAAGTAAGTCAATACCTCAGATTGGAGGTCAGCTGCCTCCGTGATCCAAGAGCCAGTTGTAGTGCGAAGGCGTTCAATCCTATTGCGTTTGCATCGAGAAATAGTGGTAGCATGGAAAAATTGTGTATTTCTATCCCCATTATGCAGCCACTGCACATAAGAGTTTTGATACCATAAAGTCTCTTCCTGACGAAGAATATCATTATACTCAGTGATCAGTTCCTGCTCCAAATGAACAAGGGATTCAGCATGTCTATAGCCTAAAGCTTTCTAGACACCAGCTAACCGAGCCAAAGTTCTCCGCTTCTTTTTAAAATAATTCCAAAGACATCTTTGTTGAACGTAAGAGTTGCCTCCTTAATATGTTGTAGGGCCATTGCAAGGGAAGAATGAGCTTGGGACCATGCCGTCTTTACAACATGGTGGAAGCCACTACATAAGGTCCAAGCATCCTAGAAATGAAACGGCCTAGCTGAAGCAGGTGGGATATATCCATATAGTTTCAACAATATAGGGTTATGATCAGAATGAGTGCGTGGTATGTGATGAAGAGAGGCCTCCGGGAACAACAAGCGCCAAGCAGAATTACAAAGCGCTCTATCAAGACGAACATAGGTAGAAAAGTAGCCATTATACTTTTAGCAATACGTGAAGTTAGGGTCCTTATAACCAAGGTTCAAAAGATTAAATCTATCCCAATTTTTTTTTCAGAATTTTACAGCCCGTGGCAAGGAAAAAGACCTGCCACATTTCTCGCTAGAACATGCATAGTCATTGAAGTCCCCAATAAGAAGCCAAGGGTGAGTAATAATGTCACTAAGACGAGCTAACTCCTGCCAAAGACAAACTCGTCCTAGCATCTGGGGACTAGTATAAACTGCCGTTAGGAACCAAGCATGGCCACCTCCATCAAGAACTAGTAAGTAAAGGAATTGTCGAAGTGAGACCAGAACCTCGATCTTAATATAAGAAGAATTCCATAGGCACCAAATACCTCCCGAGAATTCTAAAGCATCCACTCGTGCAACTTGTTCAAATTCCAGTGTGTAAGAAACCTTAGCTGCCCGTACTCCAAAGATATGGGGTTCCATAATAATCAACACATCCACCTTATTATTTCGAACAAGCCCTTTCACACAAATAGCAAAATCTGCATTCGCTGCTTCACGACAATTCCAAGATATAATATTAAGACTATTAATCATTAAATCATAAGTATAAAGAAGGGCGAGAGCATCTCAAGCAACACTACTTGGAACCATATCCACATCCACGCCATCAACTGTGGAGCTCGACTTTGCTATATCACTGTCTATTGGAACCAAAGACCCACCGTCACAACTCTTGGACTTACTCGGTGAAGTGTTTTATCCAGGGTCGGGAGGATCATTGTTATGTGTAGCCTAACATGGCTTCGAGGAGCTACCAGTAAGAGAGCTGAAGAATTAGGTGGCAGAGAGGAATTCTGAAAGGCCTGGAAAAATTGAGCTGTAATATCCTAACTAAAATAGGGTAAGCGAGATTGTGATTATTGGGAAGGGGAGGGATAGGTGCGACAGAGGGGGTACCAGTCACTGGTGCAGGTCTTTTCTGTTATGGATGCTAGGGCTAAAGTTAAGCTCTTTATTATTATCTCATATAGAGGGTCTAAGGGGGCTTTTAGGCTTGTGGTTTACTGCTTATCATCTAAATTGTCTATCCAGTTTCATCCCACCACTTGTGCTACAAACATCAAAAGTGAACTCAGGGAGGATCTCATTGTCATGCCCCAAAGCAGCAGGTGTATGCACCTCAGTATCCGCATAATCATCAGCATGTAAGATTGAATATCGATTAGTGTGTTGGCGCTGATTTTTCGGAGGGACATTGGCAGATTTTGCCCGGGGATATTTCCTAATTCTCTTCTCAACAATCATCCAGGAGCCTAACCCAAGATTCTCGCTATGTTTGTCATCGGCAATCTTTAGAGGTGCAGATGGGTGAGCATTAGCCAATGGCTGTTCAACAATGGCGTCAGCAGGTAAATTGGCATCCATATCCTGATCGGTGACTTGCGGTTGACGGGCCTCCATATCTTGAGCAAAATGTCTTACCAAAGTAAGTGAGCAACTATTGTCCCTGTGGCCATATTTACCACATTGAAAATAGATAGTATGGAGCCCTTCATATTCAACATAATACGACCTGCGATCAACTTCAACTTGTCCAACTAGGGGTTTATCTAATTCAATCCCTACACATTCTCTAGCAAAATGGCCACAATTAGCAAGCGTAGTGTTTTTGTTAACTTTAATCGGACGAGCAACACCTGTCCCCAGCGCCATGAGAAGATCTTCATCATAATACTGAATCGAGACATCAGGAAAGCGAACCTAAACCAGAGTAGAATTAACTGTAGTGTGGATAGCTGAAAACCCAGGTGTCTACGGTCAAACACTGAGACAATGATCAAAGATCAGCCATGGACCCCCTTCCAGTGCATGATCAAAATCAGGCTTGAAATCAAATTTAATCAGAAAATATTCATGGCCAAGATCAAGTACATCAAAACCACCCAATGGCTTCTATAGTTGCTCAATTTTGGAATATAAAATCCTAAATGTAATATTACGACCAAGTAGTTTTACAACAACTGCTTGGCGCTATGGAGATTTCAGAGATTCCATATACTTAGGATCTATCTGAAATGTTGGGAATTGAAGATTGCCATCTTTGAAATCCTTCGTCACTATCTCTTCGGCGATTAAGTCAACTGGAATCCTTTCTCGAGCATCATACTCCAATGCCTTAGTACGTTCCCTATTTAATACTTTGTCTTTCCATTAAGCCAAGTTGCTGCCCAGAACCCTATTTCCATGAGGGGGTGACTCGAAGGTTTGGGATTCGGTTGATTGGGGGGTAGGTCTGGTGGTCGAGTCTTTTTGGTTGGACGGGGATCAGTAGGAGAGGCTTTGCACATATTATGTTTGTGAAAAGTTCAAGAAGGCTTTCAGTTTCAACTTGTATGTTTAAAAGGTTAAAGTTAACTTTTGTGTTTATATATTCCTTTGAAATATTTGGGTGCATTTTTTCCTCTCAACTTTTTTTAAAAATTTTTATCAACGTATGAATCTAAAATACTTAACTAAAAAATTAGCAGCAAAACAAATTCTAAGTTTTGACATCTGAATTTATAGATAATTTAAAGGTAAAGTCTTTGATTTTTTTAATGTATTTTTATCTTACTAAATATTTGAATATTTGAGTGATAATTTATTGCAACATTAGTGGTTCATCTAATTGCAGCCCTTTTTCTTTTATTATTATAAATCACTAGTATTATTTATTTGTATATTATTATTTAAGTGTCACAAAATTTATTCTTTTCTATTTTATTTATATTTATTCATACTAACATAATATTAAATTTACTTTAAATTTTAATAAAATATAATAAAAATTATTTGACAAAGATTGCAATTTTGTCTTAACTATAACAAAAATTTAAATCATTAGTTAAACTTTTGTCAAAGACTGCAATTTTATATAAGGATAAGAATTGTCACTGTAAATAGAACTACCATGAACGAATAAGTCCTTGTTTTTTTCTCCATTTGAATAGGAAGTCTTGATATGATATACTACATTTAATACTGTAAAAATAACTCCTTGTTAATACTGTAAATAAAAATTATTTAACTATTAAATGATATCATAAATAGTTGATATGATATACTACATTTACCATTATGCTAATTGCCACAAATTTTATTATTACGTAAAATTTAATAAAATATATTAAAAATTATTTGATAATTAAATAATAGCATAAATAGTTGATATGATATACTACATTTACCATTCTTATAAAAGAAATTTTTTATTAAAAATCACTAATGTTAATTAAATTCAAAAACTATTTGAAAATATATGATTTAATAATTTAGACCTTTATCTAGTTGTTTGACAAAATAATATTCAATCATTTCCACACTCGTAGAATAAGATAATATTTGGCTTGGCAAACTTATAATAGTTAATAACTTAGAACATGATTTACTATATTTTCTCCTAACTATATTAATTTCTTGTATTTTTAGAAATTAATGTTTCTCTATCATAAAAATTTGCTCTTTGTTTTTCCATTTTTAATATATGATATTAAATTTTACTCTCTTTTTTCCCTCTATCATCGATATAATACCATTGATATATCTTTATGATATATTGTCAAGCTATTGGTGTTTTGTTGTGCCTACATACTTCTTCCAGTTCCATACAGATGATTGAGCCCAAGTTTATCATATAAATTTTCTACACTTTCATGGCTTTTAATGTACTTTTTGACTCTTAATTCGTGATTTTGTGTTTAAATTAGTCCCTTGCGGTGA
>JANZLC010000006.1:7949383-7963731 GCA_026413385.1 Erythroxylum gracilipes | reverse complement strand
TTCTGATTTTATTGTAGAAAATTACAAAAAGATTAAGGATCTATTCAACCCCCCCTTCTAGATCACTTACAGTTTCTCCCTGTTTCATACCAATAGTTTCATATTGATGCACTAAAAGACTTATTTTATGTTCTTTACCTCATTTACTCCTTTAAATGTGACTTGAAGTTTGTCCCATATTTCTTTTACTATAGAGCAGTCGGATATCTTTTCATATTCTTCTGGAGACAACTCACATATCAAGTGATGTTTGACCTTAGTGTTTAGTTGTGTGTTTCTCCTGTCAGCATCAATCTATACTTCTACGTTATCAAAAGTGGGAATTGCAGCACCAACTTTAATTGCTTTCCATACTTCGATATCTACAAATTGGAGATATATGGCTATTCTCTCTTTCCACTATGAGTAGTTGTTTCCACTGAAGTAAGGAGGCTTTGAGACGGGTTGTCCTTCAAAACTTCTCAAGCTGTTTGCCAGGATCTATCACTTGATTTGAAACACAAAAATGTGAAAACTCTCTCTGATACTAAATGATAAAAGTAAACACACACAAGGGGGTGAATTATATGTATAAATTTTTTCGTAAGTTCTTTCAATTTGTATAATAAATAGATTATAATTAAAACAATAGGAGCATGTCAGACGATAAAGCCTTTTTAAACAACAGGAGCTTGTTAGTCAATAGGAGGCTCTTACAAGTTAAAAACAGAAGGAGCCTTTTATAAAGGTGAATGAGCCTCTTAAAAACACACACACACACACACAATATAATGTAAAAATTTAAAAGTTAAAGAGAGAGAGAAGAAAGACGCAGTCAATTGATATTGGTTCAGTTTACAACCTAAGCCTACGTCCCAAGTATCCAACTTGAGTGTTTCACTATAAAAATTGAGTATTAAATTTGACAAGCCTTTCCAAACTCATAAGTACATATTTTTCAACGTTCTCTAACCTTTCACACTTGAAGTGTATAACAAGCTTTTAAAAAGCTCACAGAAAAACAAAATAACAATTTATCTCTTAATATAGTGGTTTCACTGTCTAAAGCACAATATTAATGATATGATTCTCAAGAGTATAGATGATGCTCAAAATGTTTTGACAGTCTGAATATGTTCGTTCTACCTCATAAGTGTTGTTGTTCTTCCTTAAATAGTCAATTTCTTCAACTAGTTGTTGCTTCACTCACATCTTTAGTCAACTGGATGGATTTAACCTTGAATAACTTTGGTGTCATCTTTTCCAAAAATTTTCTAGTAATCACGGAGCTAATATGTGACCTTCATAATTAGTAAGATCCTTTTGAATAAACAATTTCTAATAAGGTAAGTTCCTAAAGAAGGTTCTTATAAGAAAGAAAGAGCATTTTTATGATTTTATTTCCTTTTTGAGAATTAGACCGTTAATTTTATAAGGCAATAAATCCAATTTAAATTTTGAAATATTATACAGTTATCATCAAAATCGTTAAATATAAACCTTGAGCTAATAAATTGAATCTAGGAGAGTAGAGAAAAGCAATCATTTATCATTTAATTGTTGTTCAATCATTCTGTCTTTTGTTGTTGACTTACCTAGTACAGCCATCTAAAGAATAAAAGACATTCTAGGGATTGCCTATGGAAACCATACCAAATGATACCAAGGAACTAAAGGATTTTTATATCTCAATGTGTCTCTACATTATCTGTCTAAGAAGTTCCCTTAATGATTCTATGTCTAATAGATATGATCTCTAGTATAAAAGCTTCCTATTAACCTCTGTACAAATCCAATTAACCTAGCTTTAATTGCTTGGTTAAGATTAAATTGATTGTCAACAAATACTTGTATAATAGAAACATTTTGTGAGATAATTGCCCTGAAATATGGATAAGAATCATTCCCCATAATAGGACATGTAGTACCCTAATTGTCTATCTAGGAAGCATTTCTTTGAACTTTGGGATATCTATATTGTCCAGAAGGTATTATATGTTACTTTATAAAACCATAATCCACTTTGGCTTAAGTAGTAGGATTGAATCTGTCTCATAGAGAATTCTCTATATCCTCTTAATTAATAGTCTTCTTAATTTGAAAGTGGTTATTCTAAATCCTACCTCTTTCTTTGGGAGACAAACCATTTCTAAGCAACTTTAGTTATACATAAGGAATTGATTGTTCTAGTCTAAATGAAGGCTTTAAGGATTTTCTTAGTGGCCTTTTATTAAAGATTAAGGAAGGGATATGTGTACAAACTAATGAATATGAAGGGAATTCAATACAATATTGATTAATTGAAGTCTCATAGTATAAAAAAGTGATCTACTTAGAAGTTTAAGATTAAACGTAAAAAATTTGAAATATTTATCGACATCCATGCCTAAGAAAAGTAACAAATCATTTGTAAATGCTAAATTTTGAATCTCCAACCTTTTACATTTTTTCTTTGGAATTCGAAAGCCTTTTCCATTTTATTACAATGTTTGATCAACCTTAATAGCACCTTCATAGCTAGAGTAGATAGATAAAGGGAGAAAGGATCAAACTTTACTTTATTCCCTTTGCCCCTTTGATGAGGTTAGTGGGAATTCCGTTCGCCAATATGCTAAAAGAAGGTGTTGTGAGACATTGCTCTACCTATTCTAAGAACTTTGTTGGAAAACCAAAAGCTTGGAGAACATAAAGGGTAAAAGACCAATTAAGAGTATGAAAAGTCTTTTTGTAATCAACCTTCATTGTATATACCTTTGGGTACTTTTTTCTTTTCTAATTCTTGAACAACTCTTGCACAAGAAGATTATTGTCACCTATATCTCTCCCTTCTATAGTGGTTGTTTGTGTGTCAATGATGAGAGGTTTAACAGTTTGCTTCAGCCTAATAGATAATAGCTTTGAAATAATTTTGTAAATAAAGTTAAAGCAGCTGATCAGTCTGAACCTACTTAAAAAGGAGGGGTTATGAATCTTTGGTTATTGAAGTCCTTCAACATATATCCCTACTAAAAATGCTTACCATAAATTTAATAATCAAATTCTTTATTAAGTGCCAAGATTTTTTAAAAGAAAACATCATTTAACCCATCTAGTCTTGGGGATTTATTATATTTGAAATTGAATACTACTTTTCTAGCATCATTAGGAGTAAATAGAGAATCTAGGAAGCCTACAAATTCATTAGAAATTTTTCCATGGATAAATCAGCTAAGTATATAATTGGAAAAAGAGGAATCATCCTTGGAATCGAAATTTTTACTAAAGTATTTATAACCTACATAGGATATCCTCTTAGCTTGCAACTTTTGAACCATCTTTTAGTAATAAAAAATTGATTATATTTATATTTTCCCCTTGCCAAAGCATATTTATAAAAGAATGAGTTGTTTTTATCCCCATCAACATCCATTAGACACTTGATCTTTGATTAAATAAATATTATTAAGCCTTTGCAACCTTTAAGTAAGCATACATTACCTCCTTCTCCTCATTTTGGAGTACTTGGTTTATAAGGACAGTGAATAATAGCTATTGGATTCTCTAAAGCTTATCATTTGAGACATTTACTAAGGCATTGATATTGTTCTGTTTAGTCTTATTTAGAATCTTAAGTTCTTATTTTATACACTTAAGCTTTGCATTACAAATTTATAAGGGGGATCTTATATGTTTATGCTTTGCCCTTTTAAAATAGCCTTTTAAAATCCTTCATCAAAGGCCAAATAGTTATTGAACCTAAATGGAAAGTGTAGGGTGGTACTAAAGTCCAAATTTTTAATAAGAATTGGGGAATGATTAGAGAAGTAAGGTTTGGCAAACTTTTCCTTACTCTCTAAAAAGGAAGAAATCCATTTTGAATTTACCATTGCCCTATCTAGCTTCTTCCTTAGAAGCCAGTCACTTTGTCGTTTGTTCTCTAAGCAAATAGATTGCCTTCAAACTGAGGATCAGCTAGCTCTATTTTTAAGGCACATTTAGCTAGCTTTTCTAAATATTTCCTAATGCTAATATTCCCTTCAGCTTCTAGGGGTAATTGTAAAATTAAAGTCTCCCATCACCAAATAAGGAACCTAAATTCCTGAATGAATTTCCTATGATTTTCTCTATGAAGAAGTTCTTTAAAAGGAAAATTTTGATGCATAAATGAAAGGATACATAAATGATGTTCATTAAATATAACATAAACAATTTTTGATGAATTAACTGGTTTGTGAGAATTATATTTATCACCTATAGATTTTAAGGATCATAGGCTACTTCTATCCTTCCATAATGATGAGCAATGTGGTTGGAGAGGATAGTCCATCCTTAATTTAAGAAATTCTATTGCTTCAATATTTGTTCACTAAGCTTGGTTTCTAAAACAACCATTAAAGTGGGATTTATTAAATGAACATGATTCTTTAAAATAATTTTTTAGAGGGCTATTAAACCTTCTGACATTATAACAAAGAAAATTCATCATTTTAATAATAAAGGCGAGAGCCCTTCCTTTCCTACCTAACTTTCTTTTTTGTAATGGAGTGAATTCCTTGCCTATTATTTTCTGGTTAATGATTGGTAATAGGCCTCATCTTTCCTAGATATATTGGTAGATTGTACTTGTATAGAGGGAGGTTCTTGATTTTTAATAGGGCATTAGTTTCCTCTTCCTACGTTAAGCTTAAGTCTTATGGAACTATCTGAGTATTAACCTCTTTGTTTATCTCTTACTAATTAGGAGTAGCATTAGCCTCCTATAAGGTGTAACTTTAGATTTTTCGAGTACTTCTCCAGGTCGATTCCTTGATTGGTTTGATCTAAATATATAGTTATGAACTACTTATAAATATATCTTCCTTCTCTTTATTCTGGGCCTAATCATCCTCAATTCCTATCACCTCAAAGTAGCCACTTGTCTCGAATTTCTTCATTTTTGCTTTCTATACATGACCTTAATAGGAAGTTTAGGGTCTATATTGGTATGAGAATTATATAGAGTCTTTGCATAATTTATCATTCTCATCATACAAGATTGGGATTGTTTCTGGTAGATACCAATCTATTTATACCATGATGCATATTCTAGCATGGGAAATCCTTTAGGGGGTGACTATCGCCTCATCCATTCCAATTGGCCTATTAATTAAGCTTACAATATAACTCAAGCCCTATAAGATCTAGTCTTTAAGGGGTATGTTATGAAGATTGCTCTAAGATGGATTCTCTTATTCCTCATGTCTAGGAAACTACCCCTAAATGCTACTTTTGAAAGAAAATCAATTTATTGTTAAAGTGTCATTACCTATTATTTAACACTCTTTATGCTTTTACTTATGAATTGAATTTGAAAATGAAATGATTGTCATTAGGAATAAGAACTTTGATTATTCCATAAGCACTCTAGTTTTTACTTGCCTATGAATTTAAAGGAGGATAGGCTAGCCTTTTCTTTAAAAAGAAACTAAACAAGGAAGAGTTCAATTTTGTAGTCCCTTCTTAAAGCAGTTGTAATAGTAGGGCAACTACAAGTTGACAATCTCTAAAATCCAGAGGAATGTATTAAAGGGTGAAGGCTCCAAGTGAGTCATTAAGCACTTGACTCCAAGTCCTCTTGGTGTGAGGTTCTGTCTGCTCAGGTAGAGGATGAATAGAAAAAGTAAAGTTGGAGAGCATTATTAAGATGAAGAGGGGGGGAAAACAATTGGGTCCTGAAGTGAGGGAGTTTGGGTGGGAAAGGTAGATGTGTTACTTAAAAAGGAAGTTAGAGAAACAGTAAAGGGCAAAGTTGAAAATTCGTTACTTAAAACAACAATAAAACTAATAGGGAAAAGAGGGAAGGAAAATATATATGGGACTTAGACTGAAATAACCTTGAGACAAGGTAAGTGTAAGGGAAGTAAGAGAATCGACCTTAAATAGATGAAAGGAGAAATTGAGCTAAAGGAGAAGCAATATAGATTAACAAGATTGACAACGGATCAAAAATGCAAAACTAAAAAGCAAAAGAGGAGAAGAGGAGATACCAGCCTGACCAACTAATGCACCTTATTGAAAAAGGAGGGGAGGATGAACCATAGCTCAAAAAGAGATCTTAAGAACCATCATGCAAACTATACAACAACTTAGAGAGAAATAAGATCTTCTTTCACTACACCATTTATTACCTAGTTTTTGATACTACCTTGTGTATGAAAGTTATCGCTTTTCCTAGTCATGAGCTATGGATATAAATTATTTAATTATATAATTAAAGATAAATAAAGGGGTTTAATTTACTTAATCTTAAATGTGATTTAGAGTTATAATTTATAGTAACTGTTAACATATTTAGGAACCTAATGAGACATAAAAAATAGTTGATGAGAGAAAACTGTAATTTAATTATGTTAAACTTGATTATAAAATTTGAGAAATCGTAGAATTATATATGAAATATTTAATAAATAAGGACCAATATGATATATTTGATCTTATTTAGGCTCAACTGATATTTAATTAGAATTTAAATTATTCTATTTAAAGTATAATTAAAATTAGAATTTTATTTTAATTAAATTACTAAAAGGTTAAAACTCTATTGTAGATAAACTTAGGCTATAAAGGAGCTGCCACTTTTTATTTATCATCTATACACCACTTATATAATTTTCTCAGTATCTCTATACATATAACATTAAAAGTCAAACACATGTGCGATTATGATAGTTGTAATGAATAAATTTCATAAAATAGTTTAAAAGAAATGACAAGAAAAGACTCAAATTATAAATAAGGTACGAATTTATAATTCATGTTTTATTATATTCATGCATCAATTATATTATAAATTTTAAGTAAATTGACTTTCAACAAGTCAAATGGTAATGTTGTCACCTGCAATCACATATAAAAAGAAACCAACTTCCTACAACACAAATTAATGTAGTTGTGGAAAGTAGGGATCGTTCCCACAATGTATCTATTGTTAAATATTGTACTAGTTGAAAACTAAAACAAATTGGGAGGGGTTGAATTAACTTGATTTAAGGAAATTAAAAATGACAAAATTTTGAAATAAATGAAAATATTTAGATCTAGAAAATGAATAACAAACCTTGGTTTCGAGTCACCTACGTTATCAAACTGATATGGATCATCGATATAAAATTAAGTCCATTAGAAAATACTCATTAGGTGATGTTTTCTCTTAAGGTTAAAGTATTAGAAACATATATTCTGAAAACTCTTATTAGTCAACAACTTAGATACGATCTTAAGTTTGACTGATTAATAGCTTTATGAACTAAGAAAACCAATGAGCATGACAACAAACGTATAACATATATTTAGTCAAGATAAGTATCTTCTTAGAATTTCCAATCTCTAACGTAAAGATTGTAATCCTAATTACCACTTTGGATTAGCAAAATTGAACGTCAAATTCTACTAATCTGGTTGTAAATTAAATCAATCGATACTTAGTTACGCACCCTAGAGATCAATCAATTCACTCATAAAAAGCAATTCGGAAGACACATAATATTCATCAGTGCAATAAACTTTATTCAGAAATCTCACACATACTAGATGATAACTTGGTTTCCTTCAACCAAGAAGAAGGATTTAGCTACTCATAATAGAGGTAAAACCGAACAAAAGAATAGCAAAACACATAGTCTCCATATCTAGTCTTTTTTAGAAGAAATATGAAAATCCTCGCCAAAAGCTAGAAAAAACCAGTAAAAAAAACATAAAGAAGATGTAACTCTATGTGTCCTCTCTTCCCTCTTATTGTTATCTTTATCAGATACACTCCTCATATTATCAGGCAGCAGATCCCTACCTAAAAGATAATAACTTTATTCCTTAAATAATAAAAATCCTAAGTTATCGAATCAGTATTCAAATCAGATTCTATAGATAAATTTTCCCTTTGCACGTGCCCATGCTTAGTCAAAAACTTTTCTGCCAGCTGGGAATTTGAATTGTCTTTTTTTTTCCTTGCATCTTTTTGATTCAAATTCATCGCCTATGTGTTGAAAACCATTTGAGAATAATAAAGAAACAAGTTCATTAATTTTAAATAAAAATTTCAACACATTAAGAGATTTATATCCAAAGTTAGCACAAAAATAACAACTTATCAAATTCCCCTACACCAATCTTTTGCTCGTCCTCGACAAACTATATTTACAATCAATTGGCCAACTAATCAACTTCCTTTATTCCAAATCTCACAATAGTAAATAGTACACCCTTCAAGAGTTAAACAATTTGTAACCAATGAATATCCCAGAGTTAACCATTCAAGTAATATAAACAAAGTCAATTTAAAGCAATCATATTTCAAAAACTAGCATATACTCTCACGGATTGGATTTCACTCAAATCACTCAAGTGTTTGTTAGTTCAGTATTTCACTCAAATTCTTTTAATGTAAATATTCTACCATATGCTTGCTTTTTCACTAACTTTTCACCACTTGAAATACAAACATGCACATATCAAAAGGACTTTATTCAAGGTTGTTTTGGGATATAAGTAAAGGTAAGGATTGATAAATGGAAAAGGGAAACAATCATAAACATTAGTAAAGCACCTAACCACTTGTAGAGACACAAATTCAACACAAAGGAGTCAACGTCATTTCGTAGAGATAGATTACTCCATAACTTGTTTTCCACTACTGCATTATTATTTTTCTTTTGTTTCTTTCTTTTTTTTTTCAATTTACTGATGTTTAAAGACACAATTCAAATCTAAATCTCTTCAATTTCCTTTCATCTTTTTCTTTTCCTTACTTTTCATATCTCTCCAAAATAAATTATAGTTAGAATGCCTACTTACATTTATGATAGGTGAAGATATGAGAGGTTTTAGTTGCTTATTATGGGTTTATCAAGAAGGGTTCATCTCAAAAATTTTAACAAAGGATATTGAATTAGGTTGGCCTTTTAAGCTAAAGGGTTAAAACAAAGATGGCCTTTATCATTTTTGTGTATGCATGCATAGATATGGTCTCAAGTTGATTCCCAGTAAGTTCTAAAGAAAAATTCACCTTAGAAGATAATCACATATCAAAGAAATATAGATTGATATAGATGTTTCAATCTTTTAGGCGCAAAAACTCACAGGTTAATGCAGTTCACCACAATTATACACCATGTTAAATCATATGATTGCCAAAACTTGACTAAGTGTATACACTTGTATTTCTTAACTAAGTGAAATATATTGTTCTAAAATAAATTTAACTCAAGTTATGTGCACTACTTAAGTCATTAAAAATGGAAGTATAGAAAGTATGAAGTTGGCTAATTAATTGCAAATAAGTCAATAAGCATTCAAAAATTTTCAACAAAGGTTCCCAACTATCGGTTATATGGAACATACCCCACCCCACACCGAATTCATACATTGTCCCCAATGTAATGACATAAGATAAAAGAAGTGAAAACATAAAAGAAGAGATAAAAGAAAGCTTCTCTATTAGTTGAACGTCGAAATCATGGGGGTTGGTGGGTAAGGAGGTTGGAATCCTTGATGTGCCCAATATGCTACAAATTGTGCTCTATTTGGTGCATCTGGCATTCAAGACGAGCTAAACGAACGTCCAAATTGGCTTGGGACGGCTGGCTACTACTCGGTGTATCTGTGATGACCCGACTCTTTGTGGTTTCACGTGGATTAGAAGGGACAATTGGTCCCAGATTAGTGAAGGATATCCTTCCATGACTTATGTCCACGATTCTTATCCTACACAAACATTCCATATCCAAAGGTTTTATGGCACAAGACACAATCATGTCAGTATTGTCTAGGTCTAATAAAACCAAATTAACAGCTAATTAAGTGATGTAGGACCCTAATATTAATGTTTTTGATTTTTTAACACAGATTAAAATTGCGTTAAAAAACAAAAAACCTAAATTAACAGGAATTTGTCTATCCATACACCACAAAAAATAAAATTCAGCCTTAGAAAGTGTTAAATAAAAATCAACCTTAGAAAGTGTACCCGTAAAATTCCTATACCCTGAAAACTTATACGCTAAGAGTCGATGTATGATTTTGAAAACAGGGTTTTTTTTTAAATCCTAACTCTTAGATGCACTGGCATTATATGGATGAGGGTTAACGGACCATTGAGTCCACAATTCAGATGCATGAAAATCACTATGATAATCACAGCGGGAACTTACAAATGGTTCCATTTTAACATCATCAGCTAATATAAAACCCATGGCCACACTAAATTCAGCAACAGATAAAGCAAATTCCTTACCCATAAGTCTATATTCTACAATTCCTTCAGTAAACAAGTCAAATTCTTCATGAGAATTAAATTGAAATGTGTTGTACAATTCTGTTGTTAATTCAACATATGTAGGGCAGTCAATTTTAACAAACACATTCCAATAAATTTGTCCAACTAGTTGCTCAAAAGAATCACGAACTTGTAAAGCTTCAAGAGTGTCGGTAAGAACATACTTACAAGGAGAGATTTTTCGTTGGCTTAGCTGCTGAAATCTTTGGTTGCCCTCTGGTAGTCGAAAAGAAGTGAAAGCTCCACTTCTTCAATTTCATTAACTTCAGTTCTCAACTTGCTTACCTTTCTGAGTTGGGTTCGGACATTGAGGGGATTGATGGAGTTGGTCTTGTAGTCATGAGTAACATCGTCGTGGTGTTCAATGGAGGTTAGACGTCTACAAATGATGCGATTAGTGAAGCTAACCTGTGTGAAGCACTCTTCTTTCATGGCATGATTCCAATCTTTATGAATTTGCAGTCCTGAAACTCGAAAATAAGAACACAAAACCAACATAAATTGTAATTGGGAAGTGGGTGGTTTACGGTGAAGAAGAGGGTAGAAGGATGCATTTTGTATTGGAATGGCATGGGTATTCATGAATTCAGCAATGGTTTTGTAAAATCTGAAGTGAATGAAAGTGGAAGGAAGAGAGAAATGCAAGAGGGAAAGTAACAAGGTGATAGGCGGTAAAATGGTAGTTGGGTGGCAGAAAGGAAAAATGTTCTCCCTTTTTTTTAATAATAAAATTGAAGATATTAACAAATGAAAATACTAAAAGAAGTGGAACAACTGAAACAAAATAGACTCAACAAAATTTTAAAAAAATGAAAAATACTGAAAAATAAAAATAAAATTGATCCTGAAATTTTTGGGTTGCCCTAAATACGCTTCTTTTAAGTCGTTAGCTAGACGTGTTTGACGACTTACCTGATTAGAGATAGGTTAGGAATATCAGCTTTATCTCTTCCACATTCTCGACTGGCGAGTTCTCATAGTATGGTTTCAGACAGTATCCATTAATGTTAAACACCTTGGAAGTGTCTAAACTTTGAATTTCTACTGCACCATGAGAAAATATGTTAGTAACAATAAATGGTTTGAGCTAGCAAGATTGTAATTTTCCTGGAAATAACTTAAGCTTTGAATGATAAAGAAGAAATTTTTGTCCTACTGAAAATTGCTTCCTAAAAATCATCTTATCATGAAAAGCTTTGGTTTTTTCTTTATAAATTTTTGCATTTTCATAAGCTTCATTATGGATCTCTTCTAACTCTTGCAATTATAGCTTCCTATTGTTACTAGCCTCTATCAAATCCATATTTAACTTCTTCACAACCCAGTAGGCTTTATGTTCTATCTCCACAGGCAAATGACAAGGTTCACTGAAAACTAACCTGTATGGCGACATGCCTATTGGAGTTTTGTAAGTAGTCCGATATGACCATAAAGCATCATCTAATCGTAAGCTCCAATATTTTCTATTTGGATTCCACTTTTTCCAGTACGGACTTAATCTCCCTATTGGAAAGCTCAGCTTGTCCACTTGTTTGCGGGTGATATGCTATAGAAACCCAGTATGTGATACCACATTTCTTCATCAAAGCCTCAAAAATCATGTTACAAAAATGGGCCCTCGATTGCTAATAATGGCTCGAGGTACTCCGAATCTGACAAAAATGTTAGATTTAATAAAATTTATAACAATTTTAGCATCATTAGACAAAGTAGCCTTGGCTTCAACCCATTTCGAAACATAATCCATAGCAAGCAAAATATAATTCTTACCAAAGGAAGAGGGAAAAGGACCCATAAAGTCTATTCCCCATACATAAAAAATCTCACATACCAAAATGTTAGTAAGTGGCATTTGATCTCTCGATCTTAGGCTACCTGTTCTTTGACAATGATCACAAGACTTGTAAAACATGTAAGAATCGTAAAATAGCTTAGGCCAAAATAGTCCACATTCAAGAACTTTATGAGCTGTTCTTTTGGGGCCAAAGTGTCCCCCACACACAGATGAATGACAAAAATTTAATATGAAAGGAATTTCATCATTTGCAACGCACCTTCTAATAATCTGATTAGCATAAAATTTCCAAAGATGAGGTTCATCCCATATGTAATATTTAGCCTCTCGTTTAATTTTATCCTTTTCAACACTAGATAAATCACTAGGTAAGGACTTAGTTACTTCTTAATTTACTATGCCAGCATACCATGGAATTACCTGAGATGATCGGCTACCAAATTTTTAGCTCCCTTCTTATCGCGTATTTCTAACTCAAATTCTTATAGGAGTAAGATCCATTGAATCAACCTTGGCTTTGCTTCTTTCTTAGTCACCAAATATTTCAGAGCTACATGGTTTAAGTAAATGATCACCCTTGTACCCCATAAGCAAGATTGAAATTTTTCTAACCCAAAAACTATAGCCAAAATTTTTTTCTCCATATTGGAATAATTCTTCTGAGCATTGTTAAGTGTCATCGAAGGGAATGCCAATTTCAGTGACTGAATAATTGGGACTATAGTGATTTGTTCCTTTAGTTCATCAAATGGAATCCTGCATGGTTCATCAAAATCAAATTTCACATCTTTTTGGAGTAGTCTACACATGGGTTGCGTAATCTTCAAAAAATCTTTTATAAATCGCCAATAGAATCCTGCATAACCAAGAAAAGAGCGAACTTCCTGCACAGTCGCGGGGTATGGTAAAGATCTGATAACATCTATCTTAGCCTTATCGACCTTAATTCCCTTAGATGAGACTGTATGACCTAAAATTATGCCTTGAGTAACCATAAAATGACACTTTCTATAATTTAAAACCAAATTAGTTTCAATGCAACGTTTAAGTACTTTCTCAAGGTTAATAGTGCATGTTTCAAAAGATTCTCCACAAACCATGAAATCATCCATGAAAACTTCCATAAAATTCTCCATAAGGTTAGAGAAATACTTATCATACACCTTTGAAATGTCACTGGTGCGTTACACAACCCAAATGGCTTTCTTCAGTAGGCAAAGGTTCCAAATGGAAATGTGAAAGTTATTTTTGCTCTTAATCCTTTAGTGCAACTAAAATCTGGTGATACCCTAAATAACCATATAAATAACAATAATGAGATTTACCTGTAAGTATTTTAAGCATTTAATCAATAAACGGAAGCGAAAAATGATCTTTCCTAGTAATCGAATTTAGCTTTCTATAATCTATACAAACTCTCCACCCATTTCGAATATAAGTGGGTATCAACTCACCGTCATTATTTTCTATCACAGTTACCCCAGTTTTCTTTCAAACTACTTAGACTGGACTTACCCAGTTGCTATCTGAAATGGGATAAATGATTCCTGTATCAAGAATGTAACATCCCATTCCCCTTGTTAAGTCTAGAATAGCGAATTATAAGAAATCACTGAGAAATTAGGAAAATTTACGCCATGCATGAGTTAAGTGCGACATGCACATTTTTGCACATTCATATAACTGTACATGCAGTCATTGACATTTTTCGGGTATAATTGGATTGAGTTGTGATTTTTAAGAATTTTTGAGAATTTTGAAATTATTTATATTGGAAATTTTATTGATTAGTGGAATTATATTTGTGAATTTTGGTGAATTTAGGATTTATTTCAAAATTTATAAAGAGTTATGGAAAATGGGAAAAAAGGAATCAAAAGATATTTGGAGATAATTGGATTGTAAAGATGGGAGTTAAAGAGTTTAGTTCAAAAGAAACCTAGCTAGAGCTTAGACCATAGGAAAGTGACAAGTGTCAAGTTGCTTTTTGTACTTTTGCTAGAAGTAGGTTACTATTCTTTGGGAGTTGAAAGGTTAAGTCTTGTCCAATTAACTTCTTCATAATCACCTACTTTGAATTTCCTCCCAATACACAAAGTTTTATATCAAACACTTTCTAAGAGATTTCTGCGTTTTTTTTCTTTTTCCTATACCAATACCACCTTGTAAATTGTTTCTTCTGCCTTAAGAAAAAACAGAAGTTGGTTAGTGTTCACAGTGGTTTACGTAATTTTGTATGGAGTTAGGGCTTGAAGATAGTTGAAGCTTTTGGAGTCTTCAACAAGT
>JANZLC010000006.1:7916454-7949283 GCA_026413385.1 Erythroxylum gracilipes | reverse complement strand
ATTCTTGAACACTGTGTTAGGGGATGAAAATTGTGGATATGGTGTTATTTGATTTTTGATGGATTGTTAGTGATCAGGTGTTGTAGAAATGGTTATTGGAGTTAGAAATAGATTGAAATGATGTATACGATTGGTGTAGAGAATTAGAAATGGAAGGGTGATATGCTCTGTTTCTTCACTATGCATGTATGAATATATAGGTGCTTATACGTGAGTTGATGAAAACTTAGAGATGTTCAAGAAAAGGTTTTTGAGTTGAAGAGTATAGATAGGATCGTCTGTGAAGACTTAT
Organism: Erythroxylum gracilipes; assembly: GCA_026413385.1. Classification (NCBI taxonomy): domain Eukaryota; kingdom Viridiplantae; phylum Streptophyta; class Magnoliopsida; order Malpighiales; family Erythroxylaceae; genus Erythroxylum; species Erythroxylum gracilipes. The sequence goes on along the minus strand of JANZLC010000006.1, from coordinate 7,948,991 downwards.
CTTCCTTGAAGAAGTATCGTCTTAGGTTGACTTCTTCTTCGTCTTAAGTTGACCATCTATATCGTCTTAGGTTGACTTCTGCTTCATTTTAAGTTGACCATCTATATCGTCTTAGGTTGACTTCTGCTTCGTCTTAAGTTGACCATCTGTATTGTCTTAAGTTGACCATCTGTATCATCTTATGTTGACTTCTGCTTCGTCTTAAGTTGACCATCTGTATTCGTCTGTAAAGACGCTTTGTTTGTAATGACTTTATATTGTCTGTGATGACGTCATATCATCTATGAAGATGTATTGTCCGTAAGGATGATTCGTCGGTAAAGTTGTTTCGTCTGTAAAGACGCTTTGTCTGTGATGACGTCATATCGTCTGTGAAGATGTATCGTCTGTAAAGATGATTCGTCCCTAAAGTTGTTTCTTTTGTAAAGACACTTCGTCTGTGATGATGTCATATCATTTGTGATGACATCATTTCATCTTAAGTTAACTCCATTTGTCTACTTTCCGCATTCGTCTGCTCCGCATTCGTCTACTTTTCGCATTCGTCTGCTTTCTACATTCGTCGACTTTCCGCATTCATCTGTTCCACATTATTTTGTTTTCCACATTCGTCTGCTTTCCGCATTCATCTGCTCTTTGCCTTCGTCTGCTTTTTGCATCGTCTGCTATCTACTTTGTCATATGTGGACAAAACCTTGTTTGATTCTTTCAGCCATAACTTCGTCGTCTGACCTCCAAATGACCTAATTTTTGAAGAATTGGATTCATAAAACATTTCTCTATCTCTCCATAAAAATTATAGCTTTTGGTTTTTGACTTGAAAAAGATTATTTTCTAATCAAGTAAGGGTATAGGTTGGAAGAGCATGAATTGGATATTTTACTGAATATATTCCTGTATTTTGATGATATCTTGATCTGTAAGATTCCAAATGAGATTATTTTTAATTTGGTGTAAACTAGAGATATAGTCCTACAAATTGTCTTAAGAAGTCTAATTTTTATTCATTCTCTAAGATATTGAATTTCTGGATGGAAGTTGTACATAGTACACTGTTTTTGGACATGGACAACCCGATAATGGTTTAGGCGTATCTTCTAAATTATTGAACCAAATTGAGTGATTTTGGTTTCAATAGAAACTGAAAACATTGAAGAATATCTTTCTAGAGGGAAGTGTTGCCTAATTTTCTATTTACCTTATCATATTTAGTATGCAAAGTTGAACTGTATATATATAAGAAAAGAAAACCTGAAGTGGTCAATGAAGTTATGAAATTGTTTGGACATTACTTTAGTAAGGTTAAAATCATAAGTACCTATATTATTAATAAGGGCTTTGATATCTGAATGATTTGATCATAAGGATCTCAATAAAGTACCCTGGAATTGTCATTGAACATGGATTGTGCATATTTCATATAAGCAGATATGCATTAAGAAATTTATACAATTGTGCAAAAGTGTGATATTTGTAAATGTGCTTTGTATGATATAGAGGAGCCAAGTGGACGCTAGACGGAAATTGTCGGACCATCCAGGCAATAGCGTATTAGAGCATTTTGTGAGTGAACTTAGATGATTTCCTAGGATTGATTTGTTTTGAATTGATTTAATTTGTTAAACTTCCATATTAATGAATTGTTTCTAAATTCTGAACTTGAAGTCCAAGGAGTTTAATAGTTGGGCATGTATAGGAACTGCTTTGATTTGATATAAATTTCCGAATGACATTTGATTCTTAACTAAAGTTGAATACTGGACTTAGGTTTGATGATTATAAGCTTTGTTTGAGCATCATATGTGATTGTGATAAATGTATTTGATGCATTTCATAAAATGCATGTTCAGATAAAGGCGTTGTGACTTGAGTTGCCAGTATGAAGCGCTTCCATATAGAGCTTTGCTCTGTGATTTTTGATTTTGCACGTAGAGTTATGCTCTGTGATTCCGTTTTGATTGAGCCCTATGGGCCAGTATTTGTATAAGTTTGTGATAGGCACTCGGTCACAACAATAAGAACAAATATGTGCATCATGTATAGAGCATTCATATAAGATTGAAATTCATGAGTGTTTTGCAAAGCTGTATTGAATGACTATATGATATGCCATGTTATGTAAGTATCTAAATAATAAACGTATATTTAGAATGACTAATTGTGCGTTATATGAAGTGTGCATGTGATCCGGTTAAATCATCAACGATGGTTCACTCATTGAGTTTGCAAAACTCATCAAAAATTATAATGTGGCTTTTCAAGTAAAAGATAGGAGACATAGTGCTTTAGATAGAACTAAAAGGCCCCTTTGAATTTTGTAATGGCTCAAAGGTCTGTCAGATGACACCAGAAGTGTTGTAGCTTTATATTTTTGTAGTTTTGTTAGAACCTATAAGAGGTTTTGTAAATATTTGTATGATGGAATCAGTGTAAGAATTGTGAATGAATGCAATCAATGGTTTTTAAAATTTAGTGACTTTTGAGTATGTTAGATGATGTCATGTGTAAGTTGGATTTGCTTTTGCTCCAACATACCATTATCATAGGGCATGTACTTGAATGCCCTTCAGGGATTCGGTTATTTGCCTTATGGTAGTGGGATGTTACATTGGTGGTATCAGAGCATGATTTGGCATCTTTAATGACAAATATGAGTTCAAATATGATAAATAGTGAGATATTCAGGCAGTGATCACCACTTCTGTTTGTTATAGGTCACCTTCTATAGGAAATCCAATTGGTGAGTCAGCTAACATGGAGTTTGTAGGAGCCAATGTAGAGTCTCCTGTACCTAAGTTTGCTGAGTTGCCTCTGAGAATTCCCATGAGGTGGGAAAGGAGATATGATAAGCTGAGGAAGCAAAAGGATATGGACTTCTACAGAAGGACAGGCCCGGCTGAAGTAGAAAGGTGGCTTGAGCGAACTGAAAGATTGTTCGATCAGATGGACTATGAGGCAGATGAGAGGTTTATTATACAGTCTCACTCCTACAAGGTCTTGCATATCAGTGGTGGAAGACTGTTCCGGGCAGTATCACCAGACCTTGTAACTTGACTTAGAAGGATTTCCTGAGAGTGTTCTGAGAGAATTATATACTGAAGATCTACATGGATCGGAAGATGAAAGAATTCTTAGATTTGAAGCAAGGCAAGCTCACAGTGGCAGAGTATGAGATAAAGTTCAATGAGTTAATGGGGCATGCAGTCGCATTGATTCCAACTGAGCAAGCAGGTGGTTTGAGGATGGTTTGAATATAGAAATCAGAACGAGGCTTGCCATCTCTAACTTGGGCAGTTTTACAGAACTCCGAGCGGCCTCAATCAGAATTGAACAGTTGTTGAAGGATAGTCAAGGAAAGCGTAGACAGGAAGATAGAGGTAAGAGGCAGGATGAATTTCATATTGATTATGATAGAAGTTTCAAGAAACACCAGAATAGATTGTCTCGGTTCCAGACTAGATCGAGATAATCCAAATCCAGTTTAAGAAGTGAATTTGTCCAAACTGGGAGAGTTAGTGGACAAATGTCCTCCAACCAATCTTAACAACGGCTTTAGTGGACAAACGTCCTCCAACCAGTCTTAATAACTACCTGAGTGTGAGTACTGTGGAAAAAGACATGGTGGTGAATATTGGAGATAAACTGGAGCTTGTTTTCGATGTGGCTCTTATGAGCATTAGATCAGAGATTGTCCGGAGATACCAAGATCACAGTCTGAAGCTAGAGGAGGAGCTATGATTTAGAATTCAGCTCAGCAGAGTGGAGTTGGCGGACCTGCACAGAAAGGTAGAGGTAGAGGTAAAACTTAGTTAGCAGGGCGCAGTGTCAGGACTAAGGTACGAAGTAACCAGCCGCAATCTCAAGTCAGGGTCTATGCTATCACCACACAGGAAGTGTCGAACTCTCCAGATGCAGTAGCAAGTGTAATGAATTTTTTTCATTTTGAAGTATATGCATTAGTAGATCTAGCTGCATATTCATCCATCATACCGCATCTGGCATCTAGTTCATAAGGTAGCCACATAGGAAACGGAGAATGATGTGAGAAATTAGTACCCCTACCTTTTTGATCAATTAGATAATAATTTCGAGGACAAAATTTTTGTTAAGAGGGGAGAGTTATAACATCTCGTTGCCTGTGTTAAGGCTAGAATAACAAATTATGAGAAATCACTAAGAAATTAGGAAAATTTATGTTATGCATAAGTTAAGTGCGACATGCACATTTTTGCACATTCATATGACTGTACATGCATTCATTAATATTTCCGGGTATAATTGGATTGAGTTGTGATTTTTAAGAATTTTTAAGAATTTTGAATTTATTTATATTGGAAAATTTATTGATTAGTGGAATTATATTTGTGAATTTTGGTGAATTTAGGATTTATTTCGGAATTTATAGAGTGTTATGGAAAATGGGAAAAAAGGACTCAAAAAATATTTGGAGATAATTGGATTGTAAAGATGGGAGTTAAAGAGTTTAGTTCAAAAGAAACTTAGTTAGACCTTGGACCATAGGAAAGTGACAAGTGTCAAGTTGCTTTTTGTACTTTTGCTAGAAGTAGGTTACTGCTTTCTAAGAGTTGAAAGGTTAAGTATTGTCCAGTTAACTTCTTCATAATCACCTACTTTGAATTTCCTCCCAATACACAAAGTTTTTCATCAAATACTTTCTAAGAGATTTCTGCGTTTTTCCTTTTTCCTATACCAATACCACCTTGTAAATTGTTTCTTCTGCCTTAAGAAAAACCAGAAGTTGGTTAGTGTTCACAGTGGTTTACGTAATTTTGTATGGAGTTAGGGCTTGAAGAAAGTTGAAGCTTTTGGAGTCTTCAACAGGTAAGTAGTGAATAAAATTGTTAGAGTTGTGGATTTTTTGAAATGAAGTTGATGAATTTATTTTCAGTGCATGATCATGGCATTTACGTATATTTATATTCTTGAACACTGTGTTAGGGGATGAAAATTGTGGATATGGTGTTATTTGATTTTTGATGGATTGTTAGTGATCAGATGTTGTGGAAATGGCTCTTGGAGTTAGAAATAGCATTGAAATGTTGTATAGGATTAGTGTAGAGAATTAGAAATGGAAGGGTGATATGCTCTGTTTCTTCACTATGCATGTATGAATATATAGGTATTTATACGTGAGTTGATGAAAGCTTAGAGATGTTTAAGAAAAGGTTTTTGAGTTGAGGAGTATAGATAGGATCGTTTGTGAAGACTTATCGTCTGTGAAGAAGTATCGTCTTAGGTTGACTTCTGCTTTGTCTTAAGTTGACCATTGTATTATCCTAAGTTGACTTCTGCTTCATCTTAAGTTGACCATCTGTATCGTCTTAAGTTGAATTTTGCTTCATCTTAAGTTAACCGTCTGTATCGTCTTAGGATGACTTCTGCTTCGTCTTAAGTTGACCATCTGTATTCGTCTGTAAAGACGATTCGTCTGTGATGATGTCATATTATCTGTGATGACGTCATATCATCTGTGAAGATGTATCGTCTGTAAGGATGATTCGTCTGTAAAGTTGTTTCGTCTGTAAAGACCCTTCATCTGTAATGACGTCATATCATTTGTGATGACGGCATATCACCTGTGAAGATGTATTGTCTGTAAAGTTGTTTCGTCTGTAAAGATGCTTCGTCTGTGATGACATAATATCATTTGTGATGACATCATTTTGTCTTAAGACTTTACTTTGTCTTAAGTTGACTCCATTCTTCTGCTTTCAGCATTCGTCATCTTTCCACATTCGCCTGCTTTCCGCATTCGTTTGTTCCTCATTCGTCTGCTCTTTGCATTCGTCTACTTTTTACTTCGTCTGCTATCTACTTCGTCTTATGTGGACAAAACCTTGTTTGATTCTTTCAGCCATAACTTTGTCGTCTGACCTCCAAATGACTTGATTTTTCAAGAATTGGATTCATAACACATTTCTTTATCTCTCCATAGAAATTATAGCTTTGGTTTTTGACTTGAAAAAGATTATTTTCTAATCAAGTAAGGGTATAGGTTAGAAGAGCATGAACTGGATATTTTACTAAATATATTCCTATATTTTGATGATATCTTGATCTGTAAGATTCCAAATGAGATGATTTTTAATTTTGTGTAAACTAGAGATATAGGCCTACAAATTGTCTCAAGAAGTCTAATTTTGATTCATTCTTTAAGATAATGAATTTCTAGATGGAAATTGTACATAGTACACTGTTTTTGGACATGGACAACCCAATAATGGTTGAAGCATATCTTCTAAATTACTTAACCAAATTGAGTGATTTTGGTGTCAGTAAGAACTGACAATGTTGGAGAATAACTTTCTAGAAGGAGGTGTTGCCTAATTTTGCCATTTACCTTATCATATTTAGTATGCAAATTTGAACCGTATGTATATGAGAAGAAAAATCTGAAGTGGTCAATGAAGTTATGAAATTGTTTTGACATTGCTTTAATAAGGTTCAAATCATAAGTAGCTATGTTATTAATGAGGGCCTTGATATCTGAATGATTTGATCATAAGGATCTCAATAAGGTACCCTAGAATTGTCAATAAACATGCATTGTGCATATTTCATATAAGTAGATGTGCATTAAGAAATATTCATACAATTGTGCAAAAGTGTGATATTTGTAAATGTGCTTTGTATGATATAGAGGAGCCAAGTGGACGCTAGACAAACATTGCCGGACCATCCAGGCAATAGCATATTGGAGCGTTTTGTGAGTGAACCTAGATGATTTCCTAGCATTGATTTGATTTGTTAAACTTCCATATTACTGAATTGTTTGTGAATTGTTTCTGAATTCCAGACTTGAAGTCCGAGGATTTTAATAGTTGGGCATGTACTGGAACTGCTTTAATTTGATATAAATTTCTGAATGACATTTGATTTCTCAATGAAAGTTGAATGCTGGACTTAGATCCGATGATTATGAGCTTTGTTTGAGCATCATATGTGATTGTGATATATGTATTTGATGCATTTCATAAAATGCATGTTCAGATAAAGGTGTTGTGACTTAAGTTGCCAGTATGAAGCGCTTCCACATAGAGCCTTTCTCCATGATTTCTGATTCTACACGTAGAGCTATGCTCCGTGATTCTGTTCTGACTGAGCCTTATGGGCCAGTATTTGTATAAGTTTGTGATAGGCACTCGGTCACAACAATAAGAACAAATGTGAGTCTCATGTATAGAGCATTCATATAAGATTGAAATTCATGAATGTTTTGCAAAGTTGTATTGAATGACTATATGATATGCTATGCTATGTGAGTATCTAAATAATAAATGTATGTTTAGAATGACTAATTGTGCGATATATGAAGTGTGTATGTGATCTGATGAAATCATCAATGATGGTTCACTTATTGAGTTAGCAAAACTCATCAAAAATTACAATGTGGCTTTTTAGGTAAGAGACAGGAGACCTAGTGCTTTAGATAGGACTAAAAGGCCCCTTTGGATTTTGTAATAGCTCAGAGGTCTGTCAATTGACACCAGAAGTGTTGTAGCATTATATTTTTGTAGTTTTGTTAGAACCTATAGGAGGTTTTGTAAATATTTGTATGATGGAATTAGTGTAAGAATTGTGAATGAATGCAATCAATGGTTTTTAAAATTTAGTGACTTTTGAGTATGTTAGATGATGCCATGTGTAAGTTGGATTTTCTTTTGCTCCAACATACCATTATCATAGGGTATGTACTTGAATGTCCTTCGAAGATTCGGGTATTTGCCTTATGGTAGTGGGATGTTACAAAGAAGCTTCAAGATTTCCTTTTTTTACCACTTCTATCATTGGTGGATTCAGACGACATTGGGGTTGCCTTACCTCCTTCGCTTCATCTTCCATCAGTATTCGGTGCATACAAATAGTGGGACTAATACCTTTTAAATCAACCACTGTCCAACTCAAAAGCTTCCTTATATTGCCTTAGCACTTGAATCAATTGATTTTCCTACAAAAGAGTTAGTTTATTAGAGATTATAATAGGTAACGTATCTTGCTCACCTAAAAATATGTATTTTAAATGACTAGGCAAACTCTTCAACTCCAACATAGGTGGCTGAATCAACAAAGGTAGAAGCTTGGAGTTGTTTTGTGACAGGTCCACATACGACAATTCCTTCATCACTTGCTTGGTTTTCTCCAAATGACAAAACAATACCTCAAGTTCATTGTTGGGTAGTAATGATTCTGCAATGGTTTTCCACTGTAATGTGTCTCCCATCTCCAAAAATTTTTCAAGTTCATCTTATCCATTTAATGATGAATTTTCCTGCACCCAAGTGTCAATAAAGTCCATAGAAACAACAAGTTGTTCATCATCCAAAAATTTCATGGCATAGTCAATGATCCATCATAAACATCAAATTTTGTTTTAGTGGTTTTCAAGGATGGCCTTCCAAATAAAATCAGAGTTGAAGAAGATACATCATCACTCCCTATTTGCAAAATATAGAAATCAGCTAGAAAAATTATTTCACCCACTTGAACTAAGATATCCTCTAATATGTCCTTTGGATAAGAATTTGAACGATCCACTAATTGAATCACTACGTTAGTTTCTTTGAGAGGCTCAATATTTAAGGACTTGTAAACATCAAAAGGCATGACATTTATTGATGTGCCCAAATTTAACATAGCTTTTTCAATTCTGAAATCACCAATTTTACAAGGGATAGTGAACATACCTAGGTCTTGACACTAAAGTGTTTCCCATATCTCTTTCTCTCGCTCCTCTTTCTTTGCTTTGGTGAGTCGACTAGGAAAAGGGGGTGTACAATAAAATTTTACAGATCTGTCTGCGTCTTCTCTAGCTGATCAGGTGCTTCCTTTGTTGCTTCTTCTTCGACTTCTCTGTTGGAGATTTTTTGAGATGGTTCCTTCAATTCCTTAACACTCCACAACATGACAACTTTGGCACTTTGTTTGGGATTAATTTCTAGTTGAGCTAGAAATTTTCCAGAACTTTATGCCTCCAATCGATTAATGACTGTTTCCATTTAACTCAATTGATTTTCAAGATTTTGAATACTAGCTTGAGTATCTCGCTGAAATGTCATGGTGTTAATGGCCAAAGATTTAACTATATCTTCCATAAAGACTTACCTTCGGAATTGGATGTTATTTGTTGATGTTGTCTAGGTACATATGATTGCCTAAATTGCTGGAAATTTGTAGTAACTTGTTGTCCTTGAGAGTTCCCTTAACACAAATTTGGATGGTCGCACCAACCCGGATTGTAGGTGTTGGAGAATGGGTCATATTTCCTTTGATTTTGTCTAACAATTCACAACGTTGACTTATTCTGTACTTTTTCCTACAAAACCGGACATGCGTCAGTGGAGTGTCCCAACATCAAATATATTCCATATACCTTTGCTTCTTCTTTCTTTGTAACTGCAAGTTGTCGTACCAAAGATGTAAGATCATCTAATCTTTTCTCCAATGTTGTTACATTCACCTCATTTACATGTTTTGAACTATGGCCAGAACGTATCCCGAATTGTTGTGTATTGGAAGCAATATTCGCTATCAAATCTCTTGCGGTTGTCGATGTCTTGTCAACCAAAGCTATACCACTTACAACATCGATCATACTCCTATCCGTAAGTAAAAGACCTTTATAGAAGTATTGAATCAACAATTGATCATTTATGGCTGACGGGGATAGCTAGCACAAAGATTTTTGAATCTTTCCCAATATTCGTATAGTGTCTACCCTATGTGTTGTCAAACGCCACAATTTTCTTTTCTAATATTGGCAGCTCTTGATGTTGGAAAATATTTTTCAAAGAAGAATCTCTTCATTTCAGTCCATATTTGCACATTTTCACCAGCAGAGTAATACAGCCAATCTTGAGCATCATCTTTAAGAGAAAATGGGAAGGCTTTTAGTTTGATTACACCTCAGTCATTAGCTTCATACCCATACAAACCACATCAAATTCCTTCAAATGCTTGTAGCAGTGGAAAGTAAGGATCATTCCCATGAGGAATCTATTGGTAAATATTATACGAGTTGAAAACTAAAACAAATTAGGAGGGGTTGAATTAACGTGATTGAAAGAAATTAAAAATGACAAATTTTTGAAATAAACAAAAATATTTAGATCTAGAAAATGAATAACAAACCTTAGTTTCGGGTCACCTACGTTATCAAATTGATATAGATCATCGATATAAAATTAAGTCTATTAACAAACACTAATTGGGTGATATTTTCTCTTAGGATTAAATGATTAGAAACACTCTTATTAGTCAACAACTTAGATACGATCTTAAGTTTGATTGATTAATAGCTTTAAGAAGTAAGAAAACCAATGAGCAAGACAACACACGTAAAACATGTATTAGTCAAGATAATTATCTTCTTAGAATTTCTAATCTATAACGTAAAGACGGTAATCCTAATTGTCACTTTGGATTAGCAAAACTGAACGTCAAATTCTACTAATCTGGTTGTAAATTAAATTAATCAATACCTAGTTACGTACCCTAAAGATTAATCAATTCAATCATGAAAAGTATTTCAGAAGACACATAATATTCATCAATGAAATAAACTTTATTCAGAAATCTCACACATACTAGATGATAACGTGGTTCCCTTCAACCAAGAAGAAGGATTTAGCTACTCATAACAGAGGTAAAACCTATCAGAAGAGTGGCAAAACACATAATCTCCATATTTGGTCTATTTTAGAAAAATACGAAAATCATCGCCAAAACCATTAAAAGACCAACAGGAAACGTAAAGAAGATGTAACTTTAGGTGTCCTCTCTTCCCTCTTATTGTTATCTTTATCAGATACACTCCCCACATAATCAGGTAGCCGATCCCCACATAAAAGATAACAACTTGATTCTCTAAATAATAAAAGTACTAATTCCTAAGTGTATCGAATCTGTATTCAAATCAGATTTTGCAGATAAATTTTCCCTAACAACTTGATTCCCTAAATAATAAAAATCCTAAGTGTATCAAATATGTATTCAAATCAGATTCTGCAGATAAATTTTCCCTTCGCACGTGCCCATGCTTAGTCAAAAACTTTTTTGTCAACAGGTAATTGGCATTGTCTTTGTTTCCTTACATCTTGTTGATTCAAGTTCATCTCCCATGTATTGAAAGTCATATGAGAATAATTAAGAAACAAGTTCATTAATTTTAAATAAATTTTTCAACACATTAAAAAGATTTATATCTAAAGTTAGCACAAAAATAACAACTTATCATCAAACAAAAAAGTATTGTATTTATTTTATTGCACGCAAGATCAAAATTTTCCTTGATTTTCTCAAACTACTATCTTAATATAAACCTTATGATGTTGCATTAATCAAGCAGCAATTTTAAGGTAGGAAATTGATAGTGATTATATTAGTCACTTGCATTTTTATAGGTGATGGAATGTCTGAACTATCTAGAAAGAGTGGCTGAAAACCGATTCACCAACTTCTTATCCAACTTTACGTTTATTTACTCTGCAAACAAATTGATAATGAAGGCTCTACAGACATCCATTAATGTTCAAGGAAAATATGTTCCCTTTAAAAGCAAGATAGTATTCCTCAAAAAAAAAAAAAAAAGCAAGATAGTAACGTGAACAAAGGTGAGACTACTGATTGGTAACGTGTGGTATAATTGAGATAACTGTTTACCGTGTCAGTGCTCATAACCCAAAAAGAACCTATCGGCAGTGACTGTTTTTGTCTTGATATTGAAGAAAAATTTAAAGATGGCATTGTATAATTTGTATCCCTTATTATATGCACAAAAAAGCGAGATTATTTTGGGTATGAGAGTTCAGGTTGTTACATGCTAAGTGCTGCCATTTCTCATATGTCTTTACTCAATTTACAACAAATGACAGGCACCAAATGGCATGAATTTTATGTGGCGGATGTCCATTAATCCCATTTGAAGTATTTATCCAAGAAGCATATTGATAATGGAAAATGACCGATGTGTTAAAGCTTTAAACATCCACAGGGAACAGAGTAATATAAGCACAATATGGAACACTATTCCACTCAAATGCAAATGAACGAGTATACCAAACTTATTAACGCCATGTTTGGTTGTTAATTAATGGAATGAAATTAAATGAAACAGAATTGAATTATTTATAATGAAATGAATCGTAATTTAATGAAAAGTTATTTGAGAGGGATGAAAAAGTTAGTAATATAATATAATGAAATGTTGTTTGAAAGATGAATGGATAATTCTTGGCCCAACTGTCTCACCTTGTCAGGTGCCAACAAATCAGCGGGGGGATTAGTCACTGGGTGCGTCGGTGAATACCCTGGGTCCATACCACAAAAAAAAAGATAGATGAATGAAATGAAATGTAATGTATAATAAATAACTATTATACCCTTATATAACATTTTCACACAATCTAGAACCGAAAATACAAAAATACTCAAATGCTATGGTTTTAAAACAGCAAAAACCTTTGACTTACGAAAAACATGTCACGGTTGTGACTTGAACAATAATTTTTTATATTTTTATATTTTTCATTAATAAAAATTTTATTATGTTATTATTAATTATATACAATTTATTATTAATTATATAAAAATGTTATTATTAAATTTTTAATAAAATTTATTTTATTAAATATTATTCTATTCAATTTGATTTATATTTAAAAAATTATTTATATTTTATTTATATAGAAATATTTATTTATATTAAATAATTTATATAATTTTCTATTTTATTAATAAAATTTTATTATTTTATTAGTAATTATATACGATTTATTGTTAATTATATAAAAATATTATTGTGTTGTGTTGGCTTATATTAAGATACAGTAAGAAATAATTAGTATTATAAAAAATTATTGAGAGTATATTAGGTAATATATATTAATTATTCTATATTCTATTCTAAACTTTCCGAATCGAAAGAACGTAATATGAAATTTTCCACTTTCATCCTATTTTATTATAAAACCTCTTTTCAAAAAATAAAATTGTGTTACGTTTTATGTTATTCCGATGTAAAACCTTCAACTACATTGAGCTCAACAAATATCAGCTTATAGTACACCAAAACAAGACACTGGTTCAACTACAGACCTAAGGCTAATAAAGAATGAGCATTGAGGTCAACAAATATCAGCTTATAGTACACCAAAACAGGACAATGGGGTGAGAGAGGCTCGAACTCTCGACCTCAGGATAACTCAGAAGCTATGAGACCTACGCGCTAGCCAACTGCGCCACCACCCCCTCATGATGTGATTATTGGCTTTTCCAATTAATATTAAAATACAAGTTGGTAGCCCAAGATTCAAAACCAATATTGTTGTTGCGTGTTTTCCACATATCTAATGATAAATCCGAACCAAAAGCTATTTTCGGTCTTCTACTCTTTCTTACATGAGCCTATCCATTTGTTGTGTTCAGTTTTTTTCTCGCTCTTACCTAGCATGTCAATAAACCTTTTATGGCAACAGGCCCATTTCGTTACCTGAAAGATTGTAAAGGCTTACTGTCTAAATGGCCTATCGGAAGGCAATAGCCCATACAAGTTCAGTGTCTTTTACATACACCTACAGTGATAGGATACATAAGATTTGCATACTTTATATTAATTTGCTATATTCTAATTGATAAAATATTTGTAACTATGGATAACAATCATAAATTTTGTATTATGTGGCGTAGATTGCAGATTTGTAGTAAAATGTGCTTACAAATAGAGATGTAATAAAGAAGGAATAAATAAATATGTAAATTTTAAAAAAGAAGTCTGAAAAAAAAAAGTTCCAGAATAGGTTTAAGCATAAGGCGTGCCTACTCCTTAGTTGACATATTACTTTAAAAAATAAAGGTGATTAAACGGATAAAGTCTTGGTAAAATCAGTCAGTGGGTCCTAAATATTTATGTCCATGTTTAGCTCCTTTTTGGAGTTTTGATTAAGTCTGACTTGAGTTTGGTAGGATAATAACCTTTAGATTTAATTTTGTTCTAGTCTTTAATCCCTTATTTTTATGAAGAATAAATAGGATTTTAAGATTATATAGTGGCTGGAGGTGCATAAGTAGCCGTCCCATCTCCTCTCTTCTTAGATCATATTTATTTTCTGCATTTGATTTCATTAAATTATGTTCTTGATTTATTTTCATGTTTTGCTTTAATCTATTTTAGTTTCCAACTTAAAACCCCCTTTCCTTTATTTTGTTTTGTTAATTTGGGAAAAGACAAACTTTAGGAGTCCATGCAGATTTAACCCTGCTTATTGCTATATACAATTCATTTGTGATCAGAGTAGGATTATTTGTCAGATTCAACACCCAACATAGAGCTCATTTTTCTAATATATATGGAGCCTAATGCTCATTTTTAGCTCCACTCTACTTTAAAACATACAAAGAATGTAGCATTTAAATAAGGGAACAAGGACACCCAAGTCATATCACCATGGAATTAAACCTTTATCAGAAGTAGAACACTCCCTCTCATTAATGGGCATTCCATTTGCAGACATGTGATCAACCATAATTTCAAACGTATAATGGTGGCTTAAACTACCATTTTCCTTTTTTTTTTCTTCTTAAATTGTTTCATTGCTCTGGTACTTGGAGTTTCAAGTTTTCAGCAAATTAGTCGTGATATAAATGAAAGAAGTTAATTTTCAAATTGGAGTTTCTTTGTGCCAAGTCTTGCCTTTTTTAAGCACAAACAGCAGTCGAAATAAGCATTAAAACCTATGATAATCTTAGGAATGATTAGAGGTCTCAAATGAGGTTTGAGTTTGTATTGTAAAAACATAGATGTATAGTCAACATGATGATGACTATAGGTAGTGGTAATTTCATATGTACCCAATCCAAATATAACATCAATTTGGCTTGGGCCAAAAGTATTTAATATTGTCAATAAAATACAAGTTAAATTCTAATAGTTTTGAATCTTCAATTTTAACTTTAACATTTTCAAAATGTTTAAAATATATCTTAAGTGAGTAATGATGTGACACTTTTTATATATGGCAATGTGAGGCCCAATCGACTGAATTTAAAATTTAAAAATTTAAAACTTTAAATAATTTTTAATTTTTTTTGTAACAAAAATTAGGTTTAGTTTTCACGTCTCTCCTCTCTCTCTCTCTAGTTTCCCTTTCTCAACTTCTTTGGTTCTATTGTAAACACTTCATTCTAACCATCGTGAACACCTCTCTCTAATTTCTCTGACACCAGCTTCTCATTCTTCCTCCCAATCTCGGTTTAACATGGCGACGATACGAACATTCCTCTCTCTTCCGCAATAGCTCCTCCTTTCACTTCTTAGTTCTCATTCTACTTTGCACCAACTCTCCGTATCGTATCCAAGTACTTCACTTTCCTACTCGCGCTTATCCATCATCCAAAGATGAAAAATCAATTTGTGGTTAAAATCACTTAAGTTATGTTTAATTTTTACACTTCCCTTGATAGTGGAAAAACATTTAGGGTACTAATAATTTATTTATGGACCCCTATGAGAATTTTACTATGATTTCTTGATTTTAATTGCCTGTACAAAGCTCTCTTCATCACACTCTTAGTTTTATTTACTTCTATAAAATTTCTCCTAGATGAAGTACAAAGTAGTGTTGGATATTTTTTACTTTTTTTATAAAGTTGGACAACATTTAATTACATTTTTAGTTTTTTCAAATAACTTATCGGTTAAGTTACATAATTTGATCTAAACAATGATAATAAAGTGACCTAATAAATGATTTAAATCAATGGGTCGAAGTCTGGGTAAAAAATAGATCTCGATCAGTATGAACCGGACTTATATCGAGCCTGTGATGGAGAAGCTCAATATGGAAGCTATATATATAAAGGTTAAGGTTTCCTACAGTTGCTTATATCATTCGTAAGCATAAGGATTCTCTGACCTATTAAGAGAAAAATGTAAAGAGACGTTGATCACGTTCCGGTGAACAGTTCCCGTGAAGGCGGTGGATTTGCGTTTGTTTCGGCTTCGAAAAGCTCGTTTGAAGTTATGGAACCAAAATCAGGTATTTTCTGTATTTCTTAATTTATTGCCCTTTCAAGTTCGATTCGGGATACATACTAAGGTATCATTACGTGTCACATGTGGTATCAGAGAGGTAACGTGATTGAGTGGTTAAAAACGAAAATTTTTCGATTTTTTCTCCATAAGGTTTTCAAAGAGTTAACTTCTGTTTCTCGATTTTTTCTTTCTTTTTATTGCATGAATGTAGTATACATATGTTTAGCCTTGAGAAACGGGTTGAAAACGAGCCAGAGAGCACGA
Source organism: Erythroxylum gracilipes (assembly GCA_026413385.1). Classification (NCBI taxonomy): domain Eukaryota; kingdom Viridiplantae; phylum Streptophyta; class Magnoliopsida; order Malpighiales; family Erythroxylaceae; genus Erythroxylum; species Erythroxylum gracilipes. Next base: position 7,932,679 of record JANZLC010000006.1, on the reverse strand, counting down.
AAAAAGGCCTAAAATATGCCGAAAATTGCCATTTTCTAGCAGGACAACGAAAACCATCGGGCGTGTGGTCCACACATGGGTGGATAGGAACGAGCTAGGTGTCGGTGCTTGCGACATACATGCCTATCGATAAATGCACGTGAGGGCGCGTCTGGCGCGTGTCACACACGTGCCATGCAAGTTAAAGATGCGTTGCTCTCCTACGCGCAGCTGACGTCAACATAGATGTCAGCGGATGATGTCAACGCTACAGTGTGCTGATATCAGCGTGCTACAGTAGTTTAAAAAATAAAAAATTTTCAGATTTCCTATAAGAGTGCCCTGGGGTATTTTGGGTTAGTTTTCGAGTCCAAGAAATTTATAAAGTGAAATTTTCCATTTTTTGGATTTATTACATTAGTAATAAATTAAAGTTTAATTCTAGAAAAAAGGGATTTAGGTGTTCTGAATCCGATTTCAAGTGAATTTTCATGCTTTGGACATCACATGAGGGAGATACTTCAAGCTTTCGTATCTCAGGTCTCATGTTAAGTGTTTAGGATTGCATGATCGTTACTCGAAAAAGGAATTTAGATATTCTGAAGCCATTTTGAGTGAATTTTCGTGCAACGAACTTGCCATAAGGGAGATAATGAGGTTCTTATGTCTCAGGTGGTCAGTTCAGTGTCTAGTAATGCACAATAGTCGCTCTACTGAGATTTTTATTTTACGAAAGTCTCAAATGAAGTTTTCAGAAAATGTCTTTAGTACGAGTGTGTGACAATGAGGCTGTTTATTCAAGTTTTTGCATTTATTGATGTTACATTGTCACATACCATAGGCCCATCAAGAATGTAAGGATAACATAAAGATGTATCCCTTGTGTTTGTGGACTTTTTGAGTGCTGATGAGGATGTAGTTACCAAAGTGTCCTTTTAAGTCAGCATTTAAATTGTTTTGCTTGCATGTAGGGGGAGGTCTCTGATTTTATGTTTGGTTATTCTACCCAAAGATGTTGGCCTTACATAACATTTTAAGATGTGCATAAAGACATACGATAGAGGAAAGTTGTTGCTTAATTGATCTATTCGCCCAAAGGTGGTAGTGTCATAAGAGTTGATGGTTTCTGCTCCGATAGCTTTTATGTGGAGGTCTAATTGCATATATTATGTATTCAGCCTAAAGGTATTTCATAATATGTGTGATCAGATTCTTAGGAAAGATACTATTTAATGACTTTGAGTATCATTATTATCCTATATTTGTACTGATCTAAACATTGTCATTTTGCAGTCACCTTTTCAGTCAACAATATCAGTGTCACCATTGAAACCCTGACCGGTTTCAATACAAAAAAGTGGACAGAGGATGTATTGAATGATATGGAGATAACTGAGGTTGATATGGCCATACGGCAGGATAGGCCATCTCCACATACATCTATGAGCTCGAGAGCTTATAAAGTAGCCTATGAAGCCTAGGATCAGTTTAACAGGTTATGTCTTATGACCATTAAGAGATCCATACCTGACCATCTGCCTAGTGGACTTCCGGGCACAGACATAACGAGGGAGTTTCTTGATAATGTCTCCTAGAAGTACACAGTCTCACCTAATGTTAAGACAAGTGCCTTGATGAAAGAATTATTCTCCATAAGGTATAAGGGAGAAGGGGGAGTAATGGAGTACATATCAAGAATGATCCATCTCCATAATAGAATGAAGATACTAAATATTCCTCTTCCTGATGTCTTCATAATTCACCACACTCTAAATACACCCACTCTAGAGTTTAGTAATCTAGTGATGACATATTGTTTGTTGGATGAGGAATGGGACTTCAATGCTTTAATTGCCTATTACGTTGCTGAGGAGAAGAAACTCAAGCTTGCTACTCCTACAACTCTTAAAGTAACTAAAGAGAAGGAAAAGATGAAACCCACTAAGATCAAAGGGAGAAAGACTAAATCTTCTCCACATATTGATGTTGGTCAATCCAATGCTAGTAAAGGTCTGCACGATATAAAGAAGCCAATAGTATGAGACCTTGAAAGAAAGACTATGACCATCAGATAACTCCTTGGCTTATCAATTTATGAATCTAATTTGTGATAGTCTCTTTAAGTATTTGGTGGCTATATAATGGAACATCTGATCATGGTACTTCCACAATGCATTGGTTCATTTTTTGGATATAACCAAATAAAGGGAAGGAGGAACTGATGGTTGACAGCAATGAAGAAGTGGATAAAATATCTGTAGGGGAATGTATGAGCTGAACTTTGCTGTAGGGTTCATTTTGGTTTTTTACATGAAATATTTTATATGTGATCTTTAGATCAATTTTAGACCAAGAAGGTTAATGCTTTGTATTTAATTCTTCTATTGTATAGTTAGTGTTTAATGCAAAAAATAATGGTACAACTTATCGTATGGTTTGTACAAAATGTGTCTTACCCCGAATTAGATACACTTCTTTGTATCTTGCTAAACAAGTTATGAAATGAAGGACCCTAATGAATAAAAAGTCATACATGATGTGACATAAAAGTTTAAGCCACATTTCCAGAGTTAGGGTTGAGATATTGATTAAGGAAAGCATTCTCTCAATTCTAGATTATGATGATCTGGGAACATGTGTTGACTATTATAGGGGTAAGTTGACTAATAAGGAAGAAGGGTCAACTCATGTTTCTGACTTGTTGAGCCTGATACATACAAATATCAGAAGACCTTATATAGTTGCATTGTGCAATTCCAAATGTATTCTGAAAATTGTTGATGATTATTCCCATTACAGTTATGTGTTGTTGTTTAAAGATTGAAGGTTGAGAACCAATTGGGAAAATCCATTCAGAGTGTCAGATCTGACCGTGAAGGAGAATATCATAGCAAACATGGTGTTTCAGGACTTGAAAAGGGCCGTTTGCCAGATATATGGAATTAGTTAGAATAGTGACTTAGTTCACTATGCCGGATAGTCTTGAGCAAAATGGTGTGTTGTCGAAAGGCATAATCACATCCTAAAGGACTTGAAGAAGTCAATGCAGAGCGGGGCTGTTCTACATGATTATCTAGAAGCGTGGGAACTCAGTCTTACACACATTCATGTGTAGGGTTGCCCTACTAAGGTGGTATAATCCTAATAAAGGAAAATTGCATGCTTGTTCTACTCATTGCTAGTCAGTAAGATATTTCAATCACTCTAAAGGTTACAGATCTTACTGTAAAGAAAGAGGGACCAGAATAGTGGAATAACAAACAACTAAGTCTCTAGAATACGATGTCTATGATAATGGTGAGCCCTTTGACCCTTCGAATGATAATAGGGTGGATACTACAGTTATTATGTACTTGCCACTCATACATTTAGATCCGATGGATCTAGGTCTTTGTACTGTTCCTTTACAAAAATAGAAACCTTTACCTGTACACACAGAGGTTCCTGAGGATACAAGATCTAATGCAGTTATGAAGATCCGCCAGAGTGAGATGACCTACTATCCCATCTGATTACATAGTCTATTAGGTGAATAAGACTATTATATTAGACATGTTACGAATCTAGTTACTTTTACAGAAGCTGTTTCTGAACCCAATGTGAAATTGTGGTGGGTTGTAATGATTGATGAGAAGTAAGCCATGAAGTATAGTAAAGTCAGGGAGCTAGCTGATTTTGCAGCAAAATTGCAAACTCGTCATTTGTAAATGAAGTTTAAAGACCTAAAGGATTTCGGCTTCAGTGATTCATGGGCTCGCTCAATTTCCTGATGGTTCACTTAGGGAGAAAGGTTGACTATAATGTTACCTTTTCTCCCGTATCCTCGTAAGATACATTTTGAGTGATTATGACAATTGTAGCTCATGATAATATAAAGTTACATCATATGGCTGTCAAAACTGCTTTCCTAAATAAAGACCATTATAAAGAAGTCTATATGGTACAACCTGAAGGATTTCAGGATCCAGATGGAACTGACATAGTTTGTACGTTATGCAGATCAATATATGATTTACATCAAACCTCTCGAAAGTGATGTCGTACATTTGATAAGGTTTGATCTTTTTTAGCTTAATGCAAAATAAAGTTAAAAAGATGCTCTTACTATGAGTTCAGGGGGAGCAAAGTTATCTTCCTATTATTGCATGTGGATGATATATTGTTCACGTCAAATTACTTGACCATGTTGTATAAGGTTAAGCAACGTTTGGTTGAGATCTTTGACATAAAAGACCTTGGCGTAGCATCTTTTGTCCTAAGTATTCAGATTCACCAGGACAGATCTTAACAATGATCATATATCTAACAGAGTGCATACATTGAGTATATGTTACAAAGGTTTAATACAGTTAACTATAAACCTGTCGTAGCGCATATCTCTTATAGTGAGAGATTATCTTTGTCACAGTATCTAAAGAATAAAGTAAAGAGAGAGATTATGAGGAATATTTTGTATTTTAGTACGGTTGATAGCCTAATGTATGCTTAGCTATGTACTAGGTAGGACATTGTATTTATTGTTTGACTGTTTGGTCAGTATCTAGTTAACCCAGATGTAGACCATTGAAATGCAATCAAGCGAGTGTTGAGATAATTAAAGGGAATCAAGGATTATACGTTGGCATATAAAAAAGTCAACGGACTAAACCTCATAGGAAATTCATATTCAAATTAAGCTATGTATCTAGATGATCGAAAGTTCACTTAAGGTTACAATTTTTTAAAAGTTAGTAGATGGTACAATGTCATAGAAGAGTGTCAAGTAGACATGGGTGATTTCCTCAACCATGCATGCAGAGTGCATGCTATAGGGTTGCTTCACAGACAGTTTAGCTCAGAAATTTGATTTATGAGTTGTCTGTGGTTGATTTAGTGGCTAGACCCATTTGGTTGTACTGTGATAATCATGTTGTTGTGTTGTTTAATAACAACATTGAATATCATAGGGTCTTAGTATTTTGAGGGCAAATATTTGACCATGAAGTAGTTGATACGAAAAGGTGACATTAAGGTTTGAAGCATTTAAGGGCTGAGAAACTATAAGTCGATTTTTTAACTAAAGGACTTTGCCCAATTGTGTTTGGAAGACAAGTATACAGTATGGATGTTTTAAAGTCCTTAGACGTTGTTAGTTAGAGGATTGTTATGTTTGCTCCATGTACATTTGTACGTTTTGATGTATTATAACGGTATGATGGTTCATCAATAAAGATGATCATTATTTATCCTCAGTAATATATGTTATCATACATTGTCATAATACGTATGAAAGTCTTAAGATTTGTGTCAATCTTAAGCATTTAAAGGTCATTGGGCATATATACAGATTGACCTTGAGCCTATGTCATGTAGACGTATACAATTTTATGCGGATATCCTTAAAGTTTTACATGATATAGGGGATATAAGTTTTTAATCTCATAAAGATTCTCTAATGTAGTTTAGCATTCAGTTGGCGAACATAAAGGTTTTCTCCAGTGCTGTTAAGCATTTGGTGAGAGGAAATAAGTTTTCTCTAATGTTGTTTAACATTCGGTGAGAGAAAACAGGATTTCTCTAATACAGTTTAGCATATGCAGTTTAGCACAAAGTTGGAGAAATTGAGACCTAGAAACGAAGATGATATAATTTAGATCATACAAGTATCATCTTAGTTTGTCACACTCCATTTTCCCATATATTTTAGTGAGGTATTAGATATGTGTGATTGTATTAGATCTGTGTCGCACATGACACATGCATTTCATACTTTTCATAATCAAAAGCCTTGCAGGACATAATGATGGACTTTTATTATCTTTGGATCAAATCTTTTATTTTTAAACTTAATCAACTAATACAGTAGCGTAGCTTAACCGAGTTTTTAAGCTGTTTTAAAAATTGAATCAAAATTGTAATTAAGTATTGTCCAAGGAGGAGAATGTTGGAAATTTTTTACTTTTTCCATAAAGTTAGACAACATTTAATTGCATTTTTGTTTTTTCCAAATAACTTATCAGTTAAGTTACATAATTTGATCCGGATAAAGATAATAAAGTGGTTCAATAAATGATCTAAATCCCAATAAATGATCTAAATTAATGGGTCGAAGTCCAAGTGAAAAATAGATCCCGATCAGTATGGACTGGACCTATGTCGAGCCTGTAATGGGGAAGCCCGATATGGAAGCTATATATATAAAGGTTAAGGTCTCTTATAGTTGCTCATATCATTTGTAAGTATAAAGATTCTCTGACCTGTTAAGAGAGCTTACGTTTTGAGAAAACTATATAAAGATATTGACCGCGTTCTAGTGAATAGTTCCCATGAAGATGACGGTGGATTCGCACTTGTTTCGACTTCGGAAAGCTCGTTTGAAATTATGGAACCAAAATTAGGTATTTTTGCATTTCTTCATTTATTGTCCTTTCACGTTCGATCCGGGATACGTAACTAAGGTATCGTTACATGTTACAAGTAGTATGTGCAAATCCAAATGTTATAAACTGAACATTAATAAGATACAAAAGATATTGGATGTCTCTTTTATTTCTTTTACCATATTAAAGTTGAAATCAAAAAAGAATAATTAGGGTACGTTATCAAGATATGTTTAGGTCCTAACAAATAAGCAGTAGAATGATTGCAATATCTCTAAAACTAGCTCTTAAAAGTAATGAGAGAGCATTAGAATGGGTAATGGGTAAGTAGCAAGTCCACAATTTCCCAATAAATAGCAAAAGTTGATGAGAGTTTCAAGGTTAACACACAAAGTATTACTATAAGGTATATTACTTAAACTTATAAGGCTTTTATATAATATGAAAAATTACCTTATAACTAAAATCCTTTCAACAATCAAAAGTTTTTGGAACCCTAACCTCAAATCCAATAAAGAACATGATTTTTAATGATGGCTCTACCTTGCACAGGAAATCAACTAGATGACATATTGAAAGAGAAGAAAAACACAAATTTATAAGAAGAATGTATGCTAAAGAAGGGGGTTCAAAAAATCATTACTGAAATAAGTAAAACCAAGGAGATTAAGGAGCAAATAAAGCTCTTAAAATAAGACATTAATTTATTGGCAAAGAGAAAAAAGAGTTGAAATTTATGTTAATGATTATTGTAATATAATTTGTTATAATTATGGTGGGTGTTATTTTAAAAAATATTATGGGGAAATGGCGATGAATTGCAACGTTAAATTTCAAATTTGAATTTTAATGAATTTAATGATTATGCACTATAACTTTTATTGAAATGTAATTTGTAATTATATTTTGAATGTAATGATTCCCCTATTATTTCTCATATGACACTTGTAATATCAGTAATTCATAATATAAATATATTTGGAATTCATTAATCAAAAGTAACAAATGCATTAATATTAGTAATATATTTGAAATTGATATACAAAAGTGGAAAACACATTAATATTAGTAATATATTTAGAATTCATATACAAAATAGGCAAACATATATACATGTAGTTAAAGTTATGTTAACAACACATCCATCTAAAAAGAAAATATCAGCACACATATATCTAAAAAGTATACCAATAATACATCCATTTAAATGTTATAGACAACACAAATCAGAACTTTAATATGGTTGGTTCTGTGTTATATTGCTTCCCTTATTTGTACTTGACTAAGAAAGTTGTTCTTATAATGGTTGTGTCAATGATGCTCTCCTCCTCTTTGCTTCAACTTGTAACTATTAGGAAGTGATGCTAGATTTTCATTCTGACTTTAGATCCCTTGGTTTAAATATGAAGACCTATTAACCTAAAAATACACATCATTCATAGAATAGAATAGAATTAATTTTTAATAATGTAATGAATGCTTATATATGGAACTCATAGTATTGCTTTGTTGACTCTATATAGCAATATCTTTAACTATATTTATACAGCAACCTTTATTAATCAAATGAAACATATTCATTAATTATTATAACTAAGATAAATTGATAAAATATCGAAGGGTTATACACCTAGATACCTTAATGATAACTTAATATATATAATGGGAATAACAATGTGAGTTTTATACTTGTAGCAAAGCACACTAAACAATTCAAGGTTTGTAAGCAAAGAAATTTTTATACCTAAAAAGATGTTTCTCTAGGTATGCTTAAGCCATCCTTATTGGTTTTTCTAACATTGAAGCCATAATGGCCATATTTCCTACATTTTTGTACCTGACCCTTATAAGATAACGTATTTGAAATTTTAAACTTTTTATGCTTATTTGTTCCTTTCCTTCTAGTAGATTTTAGCCTTCTTAGCATGACTCTTTAACCACTTGCTATATCACCTTTGCATTAATCGTAAGCCAGAAAATTACACCTTAATAGATTGTAACACACGTTCACGCAAACTAAGGTATCAAGCCTTCTTATATCAACCATCTACAAATGTTTGGACTTTTTGTTTGAAATGATAGATTGCACTTATTATATGTTAGCAAAGGTATCCATATTGATCCTATATCCTATAACTATAGGATTGTTGTTTACCAATTCTCACAGTATATTTTCCATTACCCTTTGACACTTCATATGCTCCATCTTTATTATAGACTATTCTCTATTGCATTCCTTCTTTTTTGTTATAGACTATTCTCTAGTAGATATTCAATGAGTAGTATGTGGTAAAGTTTTTTGTATAGCTTTGAAAAATCTCTAAATAATTAAAAATTATAAAAAAGATGTATTCTAATTAATTATGAATATAAAGAATAAGATGTCATTTGCAAAATATAGTTATAAGTACTTCACTATTCAATTCCAAATCATAAGCCAATAGCACAAACTAACTCCATGAATTAGTTTTTTTCTACCTTTACATCATCTTAAGCCAATGGATACATCCCTCCATTATCATCCCTCATTACTGCATTTGAAGTATCTATTTACTCTATGTCTATGTTTATATATGGAACTTAAATATATATGACCTTCCATATAGCCACAAAATAGCTAAATAATAGTATAATTGCAACTTTTAATATCATAAACAAACATAAAAATCACTATAGTAGTAAAAGTGATTAGGAGTAGGACAAAAAAATGAGAGAAGATTGATTATGGTATGAGTCACTTTTAGTCATATAACTTTTGAGAAGAAAAAACTTTGCATACATATGTACTGCTTGAATTTTGATCTTAACTTAAAGTAGACATAATTATCTCCTTAATCCAAACTATAAAACATTAGTCTAAAAAGCAAATAAGGACTATGTGTAATGTTTAATGTTAATGTATCGAACCAAATTATTTTTCTTTTTTACGTTTAGTCAAAAACTTAGCACTATAATGAATTATGCTTTTCCAGGCCTTGTAGTTAGTGAAATCTACATCAAGTAAACATGGACACATAATATATAGACATGGTAATAGATGAAAATAAGGTAAAAGCATTCTAAAGATAATTTCACCTATGATTTGATTTGTTGTTATTATTCTTGCCTTTTCTTTAGCCTTTTTTAATACCTTCTAAAAATCCTAGCATGCCTGAAAAATACCATTACAAATTAAAATAATAAAACTAGTGTTGGTATATATTTGAACAACTTGATTTTGTTTATATTTAGTCCATGATGAATTACTGCTAATTATTGAAAGGAACTAGATAATATTGTAATCACACCAAACATTACAAACTAAAAGGAGCCACACAATATTCTTATCTAACATTTTCAAGGCACCAAGACCACTGAGATATCTAATTTGTTATAAAATATTCGTCTTCAATAGATAAAGAAGCATAACTGCCTCAGAACTATAATCATTACTAGAAATTATACTAGTAAACACATAAACTCAAAAATATTGAATTGAAATCAGTGCATCAATGGATTGGCTTAAGTTAAAGCTTGCATTCTTCCAATTGTTAGTTAAAATATCATTTTTAAGTTAGACAATAAAAAGATAAAAATGCAGCAACAAAGGGGAACAATGCTACCACAAATCTAATAGAAAATGCAGACAAAGTGATCACATACAAATAATAAGAAAATACATACAGCAGATATAAAGACATAAGGGATCACTTAAAGCAGACAAAGACAAAGACAAAGACAAAATAAAAAATACCACCTGTTATGATATAATGTCTCTTCTCTACGTTTTATTTATTTATTGTTATTGTGTTTACAGAGATTGACAAGTGAAAAGCCCGAGAGGAATCAAGGAGAGACATTTGCAGTGAGAAACAAAAGGAGTTGAAAGAGAGAAACTAAAGAGAGGATAAGCGCGAAAACTAACATAATAAGGTTTCACCAGTTATTCTTTTTTATTCGATTAATTTGATAAGGGATTTCAGATATAATTAGTAAAAATAATTGACAAACATAATTTTTGTTTTAGAATAGTTAAAATTTATTATTAATTTTAAGTTTTAAATTTAATCAAATCAGTCTCGCACTGTTATATTTGATGGTATCACATTAACGATGATAGAGTGCTTTAGGTACATAAATTTAATTTTTCTATTTTTTATCTACTTTAAATTTATTTATTACTTTTTTTAAATGTTAAAATTGAAATTAAAATACTCAGAAATATTAAAGTTTTCGATAAAAAATGTTATGATCTAAAATATTATTTTAACGATTTAACCTGTTTTTCTCCTACCGAAATGCTATTAAACCAAAGGGCTCAAGAGTCAAGATGACTTCCGAAATTGCCTAAAAGGAATAATTCTTTGCTCCTAAAGTACATTGGTAGATGGAGGACCCCGAAGTTTACAAGAACAAAGTTGATATGGAACTAAACGGAATAAGGTGTTTCTAAGACCTAAAGATCAGAAAAATTTAAAAAAACTACTAACGTAATCATTTCTTCTTATCCGACTTTCAAACCGTGAGGAATCAAGTCTGATTGGCAGAACCAAAAGTAACATAACTAGCTACCTAGTAACCGCACCCTTTTAGGCAACAGCAAAGTGTGGGTTTGTCAGAGAAAATGCAGGATTCGAGCATTCACTGGTGATTGTAGCTGGTTTCATGGGCCAGAGTAACCGGGTGGGTCAAGAAAAAAGATAGAGTGATGATGTTTAGTTTAGAGCCTTTAGACCTTAAAGAGGAAAAAGAAATTGAGGAAAAAGAAAAAAGTAAATGGAATACAGCTCACAAAGCGTGAAGGAGTGACAGGACCCCTGCCAGTTCACGGACTTGTACAACTGTCTCCTTATGGCTGTTTCCCTCGTCTCTAACGCAGGCATCTAATTATCCTACCGATTTTACTATCAGATTACGTTTTAGTATAGTGGTGTAATAGTATTTATGAATATTCCATTAATTTTTTAAATTTATGAAATAATTTTTAAAAATTATAAAATAATTTATTAATATATTGTACTGTATATTTTATAATTTTATATCAACTATGTCTCTAAAAATTATAATAATAAATAATAACTATAATTAATATGAAATAACAATAATTTTAAGATATTTCATATATAAATATTAACCATAATTAATATGAAAAAAGATAGTCATCATATAAATATAAAATTAAGAACAACACAAAGTATTTAAAATATTACAATTTGATTATATAATAAATAATAATTATATCAAAATATTAAATAAAAAGAACAATAAATATCCTTAACCCTCAAACTATTATAATTTACAATAAGAGTTTGTGATAAAGAAACAACCAAGTAGAAGTGAAACTTGAAACAAAAACGTTTATAATTAGATTGCATATATAGAATTTAAAATATACATCAAATATAAGTAAAATTAAAAAAAGATGAGTAACAAAAACTTGGAACTTCATTTCATCGTCAATGGGAGGATACATGCTATAACTGCACTGACCCTAATTATCATTTGATACAAAATTCTCATCATTGAGAGGAGCCTTATCATCATCATCATTCGAATTTAATACACCAAATGACATGTCAATGTTTTCCCATCTAAGATTGTCTTCCAAGTCATTTATATCTACCAAACTTGGTTCCTCAAAAATCCAATTCGCTAAAAGATCGATATTATCAATGCAAATTGGAGTAAAAATTGGAAGCAAAATTAAGGTTATGGGTGAGTGAATCTTTAGTTCACTCATCCCACAATCGTGGGATTTATAAGGTTCCTTCCCATGGTTGTGGGAAGTACTTTTGAAGGATACAAGGTTATTTTTAGGCAATTGTTGGACTATATAAGGTTAAGACACTTTATAATGGTATAATTGGACTTGATTGGAGCTTTAAATGAACTTAGAAAGCTACTTGATTAAGTGATTAAGTGTTTGATCAATTTAAGTTTTTAATTGAGGTTATAAATTAAGGAATGGAATGACTGATATCAATATATATGAATTTGAGAAGTACGAGTTGTTAATGGTATAAAGATGTTCATGTGAGTGCAAATGTGATTCAAAGGATATAAGAAATGAATTAGGTATGATTGAATGAGAATTGGGAACTTGTGTGAATATTTAATGCTTGGAAATAATTAATGAATGTATGATTGATGAATTTAGGGTAATCAAACTTACCTAAAGCATAACCTAATTGCAAACAAGTTATATACAAGCTATGATGAATGACTGAGCAAGATTTGTGAATAAGGAAACATACCCGGGATAGTCAATTGAGCATGCATTGAAACATGATCTATATACATGTGAATGATTGAGTAATCATATGAATGATAACTTAATGAATTGTAAACTTTGTATGTGTATTTCAAGAATATAGATGCACAAGTGATCGTCAACATCCAGACATTGCCGGTTCATCAAGGCAATAGCTTTTCTGGAACGTACTGTGAGTTAACCTAGATATTTTTTCATTATGATTGAATTGTTTTGATTAATGTCAATTACTGAATCGTTACTGATATAATTGTGATAATTCCGTACATTGATAGTCTAAGGAGCTTGATATTTAGGATTGTACTGGAAGCGCTTTTTAATGGTATGTGCAATATGGAATGTGTTCTCAACTAAATGTTGAATGTCGGACTTAGATCCGATGAATATGATAAATAACTATGCAGACTAAATGAAAATTATTGATAGCTTTTTATGGGAAATGATGCATTTCATCACATGAATATGCATGATCAGATAAAGGAGTTGTGACCGGAGTGACCAACGTGAAAAGAGCTTAAAGCTTAGAATGTGCACTAAGAGCCATAGGCTCAACGATTAATGAGCCCGGTATCCACAATGGATATGGGATAGTATCTAAAATAAGCCCAGTATCTATAACGGACACGGGACAGTTAAACAGGTGCTCGGTCACAACAAAATAAAAATGAAAGTGGAGTCTCGTGTTTGCATATTTATATCATTACATGTATCATGTGAATGATTTCAAAGAATGACTAAATTGAGTTGATATAATGATATGCAATGTTTGTGTACATGTTGATGATATGAATGATTGAAATAAATGATTGGATTATTCTAAAATAAATTACTTGAAATGTTTGTAGTTTATGATGTACTTGTTGAAATATGACGTATAATGTGATCAGGTAATCAATACTGAATGATATGATATATGGGATTTGATTCTGAATGATGTGGTATACAAAGTTGGATAATATGAAATACTTGTGAATTTGGTTAAATACTTGTGATATTTGGGTTCTATTTTGAGTGAGCACATCGATGATGGTTCACTCACTGAGGTCGCAAAACTTATCAAAATTGTAAATGTTGATTTTCAAGTACTAAGGAGACATAGCTTCTCTAGCTAGTCTAGTTGAAGTAGCTTCTGTATTTGTACATGCGTTAGTGTTAGGATTAGTTGTACTTGCAAATGTCTTAGTTATGTTGTATCAAGAATTGTATCTCTCAACTACTGTATATTATACATGTGAATTTTAAAAATGAAATGACATTCGAGACTGTATATGTTTGTAAATAAAAATGGAACAAAATGATTGTGACTGAATATGATTGTGAATGAAATGATTCAAAATGATGATTTAAAATGCTTTTGTTTTGAAATGATTAAAATATGTAATAAGTTGATATGTGTTGCCTTAAAAATTTAGAAATGCGACCATCTTAACATGCCCTTTTATAGAGTATGTTCTAGATATCCTTCGGTATGTTGGGCATATGCTCTATGGGAGTGGTATGTTATAGCTTCCTCTTCTTCAGCTCTTGTCCATTCAGATGGATTTTTAGGTATCACTTCATTCTTTTCATCAATCGTCATTGGATGTGTCAATACATTTAACACCGAAGTCCATGTCATAATTCTTTGTGCTTGAATGAATACTTTCATTCTTGATTTCTAAGGCAGATAATTTGAACCATCTAATAACAGTGGCCTAGTGATTAATGCTCCTTCTCTTGTAGTCATAATTGTGAAACACGAATCTGCACCAACTTGACGTACCAAGTTCTAATTCGGTGACCCTCTCTAATACCAAATGAAAATTCGAAAGGAAATAGTTTCGCAAAAACTTGGTTCTGTCGCAGTTTCTTTGAATTATATCTGTGGTTGTTTAATGTAAATCAACTATATCGACAATTTATAAATTATCTAACACAAACAAAAATAGAAAAATTAAACGAGAAATAAACAAATCAATATCGGAGATTTGGTAACGTAGTTCGACATACCTTGCCTACATCTACGGGGCCCTTACCTAGCTTAATCACTTTTACCAAAAAACAACAATAGTTTTACTCTTAAGGCATTACAGAGTCGACTCATCCTACCCTTGACACTATCCTTCTTCTTCACAACCTGTGAAAGTATTTAACTCCAAATAACATCACCTTGTGCTAACTTCAACTGAGGATTTGCTCAACATTATTTGATAATAAAGAATGAAAATAAAATAACTCAATTGATAGAAACAATAATGAACATAAACAAAGACACTTGCGATAAGAGAAACAATTCCTCTAAAAAATCCAGATTCTTCAATGAAGGATCGGGAAGTTTCCCACTAAAAATTCTGCTATGAACCTTCGGTAATGTCACTGAGATATCCCACGCACAGCAGCCATGAAAACTCAACAAAAACACTAATGTTTCATCACTGAAACGTCAAAATAAAAGAGCTGCAACAACTCCAAGTGTTCTAGAATTTTTTCATGCAAACCACACTCATAGATAGCACAGAAAATCACGCAACCTTTGGAGAAAAACTAGCTACAAAATCTGGACATAATCACACAAAATCAACTCCCAAAAATACTAAAATTATAGCTGCCTAGTCACCATGTTGTGGTCATTTTTTCCACATTATCCAACCTTGAAAATTCACACAATAGGCAGAGAAAAGTAACTGTCCAATGTAGATAATATAACTAAAAAGTCAGCTGCTTTAGATAGATAAAAACTACCGAAATAGGCTGTCAAGTAGAGTCTAAAAATCTGCATCTTATCTTAGCTAAGATATGGTGATTTGATTTCAATTAAATCCTATCATGATTATGATTTTTATCTTAAATAAACCTCATCTTCAAAGAGTCCCACGTAAGGTAGAATACTTTTCATAATTAAATTCCACAAATAACCAAAGATGTCCAATTACAAACAATGCCAAAAATATCATAAAACATATCTTAACACTTATCTTCTAATCTCAAAATTATTATATTTTTAAACCACACATGGTCTCCCATACGGTTGTGTGTGGTGACCGTGTCCCTCAATACTCAATGTTGCTTTGATACACGATCCTAGTGAGTTACAAAGTCGATAAACATGATCGTGTCCCCCGTTTATACAAGCATAAGCAATCTAAACATAGGCATGTACATTAGAGATAGCTTTCAATCATCAATTTCTACTTGAATTCGCCCAATCTTCATTCCTTTTGACCCATAAAGAAAACTAACACTTTTGGAGTCCAGATATAATGAAATTTAACAAACAAACATCACTAAAATAGGGCTAGACCCATAATAATCTCTTCCTCTAACCTATTTTGGAGAAGAAATAAACCACCGCATCAATTACTTAAAAGCCATCTCAGCGAGCTTATTATAAAGCTCAATCTTATTTTTGAAAACAACCTTCATCAACATGTTAGCACTATTCTTGTTCGTATGGATCTTCTTCAACTTCATTAGTTTGTTGGATCCTAAACCTGTTTTATTTATTTTGAAGCATGATGTTTGAATTTTAAAGTCCTATTAGGTAAATTAATTGGAGTTGAATTATGCTAAGGATAGTAGTCATTCGAGTTTGATTATTTTGGCCTAAAGTATGATTAATTGGATTAAATGAACTAAGGGTAAATTTGGAAAACCACTT
>JANZLC010000006.1:7866047-7884466 GCA_026413385.1 Erythroxylum gracilipes | reverse complement strand
TTAAATTAAATTAAATTAAATTATTCATAATTCTTATTTAAAATTAATATATTAAATAATCAAATAATATATATTTAGTTGATAGTAAATCAGATTATGAAAAAAATAAAACAAAACCATTTTTATGATTTTTGTAATTTTTAAAAATTGGAAGAAACTAAAAACTCAAATAAATAATTTTTTATCAAATTTATAAAAAAAATAGAAAACTAAAAATAAACGTAGAAACAAAGAGGTCATGAGTTTTTTCTTGTTGCAAGATTAAATTGGGGCTAACATAGACTGCATATGAACCCTTGATATCTCTAAGAAGTCCATCCATTGAAGATCTGGGTAGTTATCCACTGATCATTCGAAGCTACCTTCTCGTAAGTGTTTCCATGTTCCTTTATAATGAGATGGCTCCTATATCATTTACGAATGATTATAAGTAGGAAGCTGTTCTTTGAATGCTTTGAGATTCCTTCCACCTCTCCTTTCAGAATTATTGCTTTTCCACATTCTCATGTTAGCTTGATAGCCCTCCACAGAGTATGATTTGTCTAATTTGCATGCTTTGCATTCTCACTATGTATCAATTGTTCTCTTATCGAGAATAAGCACTGCTCTTGGACCAATTGCTTCAGGTTCTCTATTCCTTTGAAGCAACTATTGCTTCTTTCCCTCCAAATGTTATGTATGGTAGTGCTCGTGCATATGATGTACACAGTCTAATCTTCCTTATAACTCCCTCTGCCCTGCACAAGCCAATTAAGACATTCTTCTACATTCTTGCAATATGAGTTAATTTGACACAGATTTAGGATAGTATTCCAAATGCTAGTAAGAATTGACACTAAAAAAAAGATAGTGGAATCTTGTAAAGGTAGCAAGTATAATTGGAGTTAAGGAAGCACAATCTATCCAGAGATGGAAGCTTGTATTTATCAATAATTCATAGTAGAATTGAAACCATGGGAGTAAGATTGGAATTTCAAACCACCTTATACCATCCTTTCATTTCCCCCATTTCCTCTTAGGTATTCCAGATAAGACTTGTTAGTGTATTAGGTGGACACTTCCCCATTTCCTCTCAGGCATTCCAGATAAGACTTGTTAGTGTATTAGGTGGAAAAAACAGATCCTCCTAACTCCTATGGCTTGTCCAACAATTACAACATATAATTACATTGTGGATAAATTAAGTTCTATAACTTTGTAAAAATATCATATAATATAAATTTAAGGCTCGATGTGCTCATATAGTAAAGAAGTGAAACTTTTTTATGTCTATGAATATTAATTAATTAGCTTTTAAGTTATAATTACGTAGAACATCTATGTCAAAAATCTTAAATTGTGTCAATTTAAAATTATTGTTATTATTTTGCGTCATATATTTGTTATATATCATTGAAAATAATTACTTTGCTCTTTCATTTTTAGCTTACAAGAAGTTTTATGTTTAGTTGATTTACTTCAATACCATACTCATCGACCTGTCTATCTAAAACCTAACATTAGTTACCCAAATTCTCATATTAATAGACCAAGCTTCTTGAAATAAGTTTTTTTTTTCAAAACTTTTCAAGTTCTTCCAAAGATCATATCACACTATTTGAAAATTTGATACAAAATCATTTTAAAAATTTTCAAAAATATTTTGATGAATCAAGAGAGTTTTCTTTAAAACCTTTTCAAATTTTCTCTTGATTATAGGAAAGTATATGCAATGTGATAAGTGTAAATGATTAGGAAATAATTGATTACTATTTCATTAAAATGACCAAGACAATTTTACAAATAAAATTACAATGATTTACTTAAATCTTAATACGCTTAATTCCTTCTTGTTCATAGTTCTTTAACTAAATTCCAATTGAAACTTTCTTAAATAGCGTATGAACTCTAGTGCTCATTTTCTTTATCATTGTTTGTTTAATTGATTCAATTAACTCTTGTGCTTACTTACCCTCTATTGAACTTGATCTTTTACATATTAACTTATTAATATCTCCAAGGATAAAACCATTAGTAGTAACATATTTTATTATTATTGCTACCATACATTAGAACTTCACTTGGTCTAATAATTTGCGTATAATTCTTTTTACCATGTTAAAATTCTTTTCCATATATGTAATATAATCACCTTCAATTTTTTCTTCTTAAAAAGTGGATAGTTCTAAAATAATCATGTTTCCTTTCTCTAAAATTTCAATCACAGAGCTTAATCTTCTAACTTGAAACCTAGTGTCATGATCAACATTGTCCAAGTCTGCTTGAAACTTCTACTACTCAAAAATGGTATGGAATACACTTCAAGACCTTAAACAATAATAGTCATCATTTTCCACCAATCTAGCTTTGAAAATTCGCCAACTAATACTTCTTTACTAATCTAAACTCATCTACTAACAAAGATGAAAACATTATAAACCTTATTAGTATAACTATGGCCAAAGAGAACTCCAAGCTTACTTTTGTTTTCCTCTTCATGTTAATAATATGAATATAATATAAGCTACTAAAAAACTTCAAGTTTTTAGTAGATTTTTCACTTTTAAACAATCACATATACGGTGTCCTACCATACAACACCTATTTAGATAGCACTTTCTAGAAAATTAATGAAAAATAACTCAATCAAATATCAATATTTAGAAAATTACTTCCCATACCCTTATTTTTGTTTCATGAATGGATTAACCTAGAATGGATCTATTTAAGTAGATTGACAAGATCACCTGAACAATAAAATTGTAGTCTCCCAAATTATAACCATATGTTCTCTAGATGTTTAATCTATATCTCTACCATTGCTATCACTCATTTGACTACGCTATGATCTGTGAATTCCTATGAAAGGTTTTAGGCTAAGAACAAAAAGATTACATAGGTCTCTTTCGAGGACCTCACTCAAACCCTATTACTTAAGTCACGATCACTCATAGGCAGCTCTCGCAAGGCATATATAATTGATAAAAATCAAATTTAGTCTTTAGCATCACTAAATCATGCATTCTGATCAATGAAAGGCAATGCACAGAAGGATATCCTATTCATAAATTAAAATGAATCAATCCATACATAAATAAAGACTAAGGTTTTCTATGTAAACATATAAAACGTTTAGCCACTAATCATAGTCATAACAACAAAATTAATAGACAAAAATAATGAAAACGTGATAGAAATAAATCTAGACAATATTCTTGATATTGCTAACAGTTTGATTTGTTGAGATAATGTATGAATAATAGTTCTTTGATATAAATAGCCTTAAAATTAGCCTCGAGAGGGTTCTAAATTTTTAGAGAGAAAAAGATGTATCTAAAATGTAAAGTCTCTAATATTCTTCTAAAAATTTAGGATTTTATGTTGTATATAAATTTTCACACTCATGGATATAATCTAAGCCAGGACTAAGGGCCACGCCATAGATCTATTTAACTCTTTTAGAAATCGTACATAATCCCTAAAACAGCTATATCTTTGGGTTATGGATCTCCTTATTTATTTTGGAATGAGTATCTGATCTCTGACATGACCACATCCCCATATCGTGGATCGCACTATTTCTCTTTAAATTAGTGCATAAACTATAGGATGATTGTGGCTCAGTCCGCGTTACTTTATATACATTCTTAATTGTCAAACATTATTTTTTCAAGTTGTATTCTAAACCATTTCTCTTACTGCAATTAATCTATATAGGACATAAGTTGGCACATAGATATGGACTAGATCATTTTCCTCTAAAAATTATGTTTTTCTTCATATATTTTACTTGAAATAGCCTTCAATATTTAATGATCTCATCCAAATGACAATTTATCATAATTACTGAAAATTTTAATAACTAAATAAAATAATGTAAGTTAACATCAAAATCAAGAAAATATGTTCATTTTCATGCACAAACATACCCCTCACAGTTAAACTTTTGCTTGTCCTAAAACAAAAAAATTTCGTTAACTTTTAACTTAAACAAGTAGCAATTACAATAAAAAAAATACAAAACATTAATTACATAAATCAAGACTATTCATCATCTATTCAATTACATTATTCATCAAAAAATTAGGTACTTAGATACTTCCATTAAATCATTAATCAATTTAATTCAATCATACAATCCTTCAAACATCAATTTATTTTATATACTTTTAACTAATGTATAAAGTAGACAAAAATGAGCAAAAAGCTTTCATTTTCAAACATTTTAATAACCTAAACTAACAAAAAATAATAACACCTATTATTAAAATAATGAAAGAGAATTAGAGGCTTGATTGAAAAGTCACTTAACCTTGTTATGTAAAAGAAAATACCTTATCACGAATACTCTTAGTTACTCAGTGAGGTCGGTAATTTAAATTGTTACCAACATCACTCTTGAACTTTAAATCTTTTTACTTAGATTAAAGCCAACAAAGTGAAATTATTTACTCTCATTTATTCACACACTTTTGTTTTTTGGTAGGAAGCTAAAATTCTCGAAAATGAATTCACTTTCTAACTCAAAATATGTCTATCTCAAAATCTTAGACATATTTTGAGTACGTAGACATATTTTAAGTTAGAAAATGAATTCACTTTCTAACTCAAAATATGTCTAAGATATACAAAAGTGTCACTATGAATATTAAACAACCATTTTCAAATAATTGGATCAAAGTAAAACAATTTTAGTTTTTAATGATCCTATATATTTTCGTAAACTAATTAAATCACAAACGTAATCAAAATTCAAATAAACATCTTAATTATTCTTCTTTCAATGTAAATAATTGCATAATCGTTGCTTATTATGCTAATTATGATGACAATAATTCACCAAGGTTAAATATACTAGGCCTTTAAATAAATATTTCCCTTTCTATAAGATGTACATTATCCTCAACATACAAAAATAAACACTAAATTTAGAACTTAAGGACAATAAAAATATTAAAAGAGGGATGAAATAGAAAGGGAAAGAAATTGGTCTACCCTTATATGTCACTTATTGTCTATGGTAAATACAATCGACATCTAAAATTTATTTATACCTGACAAAAATAACTAATAAGAAGCAAACAAAATAAAATAAAAGAATTGAACATAACATTAAACTAAAATAAAGTACTTAACAAAAATAAATGATAACATAGAATCAAGTTACTAAAGGATAGAAGTGAATGGAGCATAATTATAAGAGATTCATAGTTTTTAATAAAAAAAGTGGTGAATATTTTTTTTCTCTTGGTAGAAACAAATTAAATAGGATTTTCATATGTGAAACTACCCATGAGATATGGCACACACTTGAAATCACATATAGGGACATTGCTTAAGTAAAAGATAGTAAAATGAGCTTATTATTGCATTAATATGAGCTATTTCATATAAAGAAATTGAGTCAATTTATAATATATATACTCGCTTCATTTATATCATTAATAACCTTAAAGGTCTTAATAATTCTTTTACTTATCTTAAATTGGTGACAAAATTTCTTAGATCTTTGCCATTGTCTTGGGAGGAAAAGGTATAGCTATATAAGAAGTTAAAGATTTAAGCACGATGTTATTAAAAGAGCTAATTAGATCACTCCTAAGTTATGAGAAGTGGATGAATGAATTGCCTAAAGTAGAAGTGACTCCAAAAAAAGAGGTATGGTGTTTAAAGTCTCTAAAAATGAGAAAATTAATAATAAGGAGACCTCTACAAGTGAAAGTGATAAGAATGATATAAAGCTCATCATAAATAAATTCAAGATGTTCTTAAAAGGTAAGAGGGAAAAACATTTGAAGAAGAAGAAGAAAGCACTTAAGGCCATATACGATGATAGTACTAGCTTAAAAAGTGAGGAATTTAAAAAACATGGTGACAATTATGTATTTTATGACTAATATATAACCTCTTCTTTAAATTCTTATGATGATAAAGATTATTGTGATGTTGGCATTTCAAATGATGTGTTAGTTAAGGTCTAGAGTTCATGAGTTTGAAAAGGAAGAAATTATCTTCCAAGCATAAAGAGACTTTAGGGCTCTTAGATACCTAAATAATTATGAATGAGAAATTAAAATGTGATATGCACAATAATGAAAGTGAAAATGATTTTTTGTATAACGGTAAAAAAAAAGCAAAAGATCAATATTCTTATCTACATTTGAATTTAAACATTCAAATCGGAGATTTTTTTTCTTATTTAAACCAGCATTAGTTTGCATCCAAAGTTTTAATGAAATGAATATATACACATTTTCTATTCTATGTTTTTTTTAGTTTTCTTGTGCTTTTTCAAACAAAATTAAGCACAATAATTAATAAAGAAATAAATTATGTTCTTCACTTGTGAGCATTATGCTTTAATGATATTATCATCACATGGGTTGCATTAGAACATATAAAAGCAATGTTAAATATTATTTTTTATTGAATCGGTTTTAGGAAAATGGTTGCAATGGTAAGGAATCTGATTATAGCTCAAACACTAATGTAACACAATCATATGAATTTTATGAAGGATCAATTGGATTAATATCAAATGGGCTTGGGCCAAATTTGACATTGCATGTTACTTAGCTTAAATGAACTTTAATGACTTGTCTAAAGACTAGTTGCATCAATTCCTAATTGGGATGTCAAACTTCATGAATTTAGCTTAAGATTATTAGAAAAATGGTTAAGATTGTTAATTTATAGATAGTGAGGGAAATGACTGCATAACTTATGAATATTTTCATAAAATTCAATTAAAGTAAGGATATGAATGGCAATACTTCTGAAATTTAGAGTACTAAAATATAATGTATATCAAAACATTGAGAGCCTCTTTATTCACTAAATGAAATTATGGAAGATCCTAATAAGGACACTAAGGCTCAACATAAGAAAAACTAAAGATAGTGTGCCTATAAAGGAATAAAAACCATCATAATCATCATTATTGGATATTAAACTAATCAATAATTTTTATAATATATTAAATATCAATAATAATCATAATAGTACTATAGGATGCAATTATCTTAATAACTTTCAATGGTAAATCATAGTGAAACATGATCCTAAGCACTTTCCTCCTTTTATAATCTATTAATAAAAGTTATATCACATGGTAAGATGGTTCTATTGGATGAGCATTCCATATTATCATCAATAATTCTACCTCTTTAAGCAAAAAAAACATCTTATGAAATGACCAATGGAATTGCTCTTTACAAAGGTAGCTTTTATATCTCAACCTTAAGAGTTCATTTATCATTTTTAAGAAGGTTAATAAATGAGTACTCAATATATTATAATGTTAACACATATGGCATATACACAGAACCTTCCTTAAGCTTCTATATAGTTTGTTTGGGAAAAACCAATATTGTCACTGCTAAAATTAATATTAAAAGGATAATTTTGGGAATAGTGTAATCAATTGTTATTAAAACTCTAATAAAAAATCATATAAGAGTTTGCTTCTGTAATGGCATATCTTTACCATTAGGAATATAACTAATATAATCTAGAACATGGTGTGTATTAGCAAATCATTCTCACTAGTCAGTCAGATAATCACCACTTGTTCACATTTAGAACCATTTATATAAGAATAGAGAAAAAAGATAACATTGATGCATTCATTAGTAATGTATCATAAAAAATCATAAACATTTTCCCAAGTCAATTAATACTGCTATATAAAAGAATAAATAACACAAATCTTTATATTAAATATCTATAAAAATGTATTAGTATATAATAAAATTTATCTTTAGAGGAGACAACATGGACATTAAAAAAATTGACTAATAAGAAAAGGAACTTTGGTGGTTATATATTCCTTCTCTTAGATAATAGTTATCACTAAGAATTTACCCCGCCAAAGTCCCTTCTTTGTTATCTCAATATTTTTATTGTTTGAGAGGAGACATCATGGATTTAAAAAAATCAAATAATAGAGGAAGTAGGTATAGATTCCTTATCATAATCATAATCTTAATAAGATATTTACACAATTAAAATCCCTTTCTCCATGATCTCATTATTACAGGTTTACCTTTTGCTCGCTTCTATACAAATATACTTATATATCTTAATGTAAATCTTTAAATGAGATGCCATAAAGACAAAAATACTAAGTAACAAAGGAAGCAACTTTAGTGGGTTTATATTCCATGTCTTAATCAAATATTTTATTAGGAATTTTCTTGGACAAATTTTCTTTCTTCATCATCTCAATATTTGTCTATTTCTCTTTCTCTTGCCTCTGCACAAGTATATTCATATATTATAATCTTAATCTTTTGATGAGGCATCCTGGATACAAAAAAAATTAATATAGGAAGGAACTTTTATGGGTATATTTCCTTATCATAATCATAGTTTTGGTTAGGAATTTACATAGCCAAAATTTCTTTATAAATCATCTCAATATTTCTTTGTACACATTTCTTTATATATGGCACGTTCTTGCATAATGCATAATCATGCAAGAGGGCAATCAGATGCTTGTGAAGCCTCTATCATGATAATGCATCACATACATGCTTTTGATAGAGAGGTGTTGTAAGAGGATGCATGATCATACAACCTGGATGTTCATGCAAATTTTAACTTTTCTAGGTTGAAAGATTTTTACATGAACGATCATGCTAATCTCAACCTTTCCAGGTTATGAGATTTTTATATTTGTTATGTTTCAGGGCTATTTTTGATACAAAACCAATAGGGAAACCACAAAAAGAGCCTTAAAGGATAACAAAAATTTTAAAACAAAGAAAACATAAAAGAGGTTGCTGAGAAACACCAAGAGGAGATCAAAGAGAGGAAATTCTAAAAGAGCACAAGCTGTAGAATTTTCCAACTCAAAGCAAAAGAAGAGAAGGCATCCATATTTCAAACCTCTACTCTTATCTTTTCTTTTCTTGTTATTAAATATTGATGATGAACAATTTGGGATATGTAGTCTTAGATAAAGATTGCTAAATTTGAATTAAGAATTACTCTTGAATTATTTGTTGAACTTTTACATTCTTAATTTGATTTTCAATACATTTTATGAGGTTTTTGCTTATATTCAATTTGAATCAAGATATTAGGTTAAATTATTTTTGTTGTGTAGCATAGTAAGAGATAATATTATAATAGACCTATAAAAATGAAATTAATAGGCAATTAAAGAGAGATCTTAATTGTTTACTAGTTACTTATAATATTCCTTCAAATTTGATAAGATAGCTAGGAAGAGTTTTGATAGATCGAGAGTTCACAATTTAATTTATATCTATTTAATTAGGATTACTTGGATAGATCTCGAGAGAGGGTGATCATAATTGTTAGATATTAGGATTTAAGTATGATTAAATCAATAAGGTGAAGTGAAAACAAATAAGGATAAAAGAAATTCCTAAGTTTTCATCATTGATTAATCAATTGTTTCACTGCTGCTTGTTTCATCATTTAATCATTATTTCTTTTATTTTTGGTTTAGTTCTTAGTTATTCATCACATTTTTTTACCTTAAACAAGGTGTTACAAGAATTGTTGGGTGACTAATACAATCCTTATAAGGACGATACTTTTTATACTATAGGATCCAATTTGTATACTTGCGGTATAGATAAGTTTAAATTAAACTTCAACAAGTTTTGACATTTTTGTCAGGGATTCAAAAGTTAGCATTTAGTGCAATTTGAGTTGCCTTAATTTGAGTATTTTTAACACTTTTCTTGTGTGATTGTAGGTGTATGAATACAAAAGCAACTAGATGTTCAAGCAAAATCTTTGATACATAAGTTTTCAACATCGCCAATAAAAATGGAGATTTGAAAAGCAAGACACCAAGAAGTTATAGCGACATCAATGGCAGAAGAAAGAAACCAAGGAGGACAAAAAAGAACCCTCATGGACTTCTTAAGGCCTAGTTTCAATACCAATCAACAAGGGATTATAAGACCACCAATGTAGACTAATACTTTTGAAATTAAACCAGCTTTACTAAAAATGTTGCAAGCTAATGTCTAGTTTTATAAATTAGACGATAAGAAACCTAATGCTCATTTGGCCAATTTCTTAAAGATGTGTGACTTGTTCAGGTATAATGGGTTATTAGAGGATGTATCTAAAATGAGGTTATTCACATTCACACTTAAAGATCAAGCTAAGAAGTGGCTGAATTCTCTCAACCCAAAAAAGGTAAAGATATAGAAGTAGTTGGTACAACCCTTTTTAGGTTAGTACTTCCCCTTAATAAAGACTATAATGATCATAATGGAGATAACAAATTTTTAGCAAGTTGAAGGGGAATCACTATACAAAACATAAGAAAGATTTAAGAAGTTGCAAAGGACGTTCAATATAGTCAAAATCTTGAACTTGAAATAACACTTAATCCCCTTAAATCCAAACAAATTGTAGCTATACTTAGATAGTAGGGGATTCTCACTTAATGTTACTGTATACAACCTGAGCACATTTTAACCTACATTGTCTCCTTAACTTTGTAATTCTTGTTATTTTCTTTACTCTAAGGTTTATACAACTTGTAGTACATCAAACTTGTTAACCTTCTTGTATAATATGAAATAAGAAATTAGTGTACAACTTTCGAAATTATTTCTCAATATCAAAACATGTCACTAGCGATACACTACTCCTTACACTCAAGTAATCAAACTCCACTTTTCGCTTAATCTTATCCCTAATTATTTGTTTATATTGTTCAAAGAATTAAGTTAATGAACTATAGCCTTAGACATAGCCATCAAATTAAGCATTTATCCATTCACTTCTCTTTTTCATTAATATGCCACCCAAAAATGGCCTTTAACTTATGGTGGAGCCCCACCCTATACAATCATTAAAATAGGTCTTAACCTATAAATTATCTCTCAATTGAAACTCCACAACCATTACATCCCATTTTCTCTCAAATTCTTTGTTATTTTTTGCATTATACTCAATATCCAAAAAAGTAGTTTTCAACTTTTTTTTTTACTATTATAGGCACAAGATTTTAAAGGTAATTTTCTTAGTATGTTCCACAAACACAATCTTTGTCTAATAGTAGGGAATAACACCTTATTGGTATTACCTAAACTTTGTTCATCCATTAGTTAATATAACATAAGGTGGCCTCCCATTCATATAACTCAGTCATGTATGAAACAACCAAAAAATATTTATAGCTTTGCTTCCTAACGATACACAACCAAGAAAAATAGATTGATCGTGATGGTTCATACTAATAAATGGGCAAACAACATTTGGTATTTGTTCATGAGAAGTCATAATAAATGTCGCCACATCACCAACTCTTATATATATATATATATATATTACATAACTTCTTACATTGGTTAGAAGAAAAAAACTATAGAGGCATCCACTTAAAGTGGAACAAAACCTTGAGGTCTTGGGTTCGAGTCGTGGACTCACCCAAGAACCAAAGAGGACAATACCTGTGGAGTGATGGTGGTAGAGGCCGGGGCTCTACATTCTGAGCTTAAGCTCTCTTTTTTTATGGCTACTCAGGTCAGAACTGCCATTATCTATTCATGCATTAATGTAATGAAATGCATCAAATCACTTAAGATCAATCAGTCACTTTATTGCACTTTACACATTCACTTTCACAAGTCATCGGATCTAAGTCTGGCATTCAACAGTTATGTTAAGTACACTTATTTCTATCAGATTCACATACAAGGAGCACTTCCAATATAGATAATTCAAGCTTCAAGCTCCTTGGACATTAAATGTCCGGAATCAACATAATCACATTCACATAATGATTCAATATAGAATTTAAAACAAACAATTAATCGAGTGAGACCATCTAGGTTACTCTTAGTTTGCTCTAGATAGCTATTGCCTTAAAGTCCCGACAACGTTTGGATGTTGACACTCTAATTGCTCCTCTATATCATGTAACATACATTTACACATATCACAACTTTGCATAATTATATAAGTACTCATTTATGCGCATTTGTATATTATGTACAGTGTATGCTCAATGACAATCCCGTGTATATTTCCTTTATTATCATCACATGTTCATTCATAAACTCATATAAGTCTAATTTGAGCTTTGGTTTACAACTCAATAAAACAAATTTATCCTAATGTCATAATTCAATTATTCGTTATTTCTTTTCTAGCATTATATGCTCTCATAATATCCAATTATCTTTCACTTTTACTTAATACATACTACTAAACTCTTTTCAGTCACAACTATTATCATATGAAAATCTTCATTCCTATTATAACATTATACTCATGCCTATGGTACTTTGATATCAACAATTCATTCACTATGTTATAACATCCTCAATCGATGATTCCAGCTATTCTCAAAACAAATTTTCAGGTAAGTTTCCATGGCCATTATAACAAGGACAATGAAGTATTTAGGCAACACATTCTTCTAAAAACATGTTTCCATATGTCTTAAGTTTCTAAGAACACTAAGTTCACACAATTTGGTCCAGTATTCTGCTTGTTATATATAAAATATTTCAGACTGTAATCACACCGTGACAGCACACTACACTCAACTTCAAACCAAGTTTTGAAACTCTCAGAGACAGAATTAAAGTTTGATTCCTTCATAAAATTCGTAGCCATATGACTCTATTTTAATATAAACTTAAAATCATTACATTTTTATATCTACAAGTCAATATATGTCCAAAATATAGATTCCTATTCAGTGAAAACACTCCTTTTAACATATTCCAGCACACTTCATCATTTTCATCCTAAACTCATCAATCAATCATATACCAATCCTTTGCTAATGAATTCATATGACCATGAAATTTGGTAGAGAGGAAATAAAATGTGTGAGGAGCTTGTGGTTTAAATTTCAAGTTAATCAGAGGTTTTATGGTCAAAAGAGTGAAGGGTGTTGAAAACTGTCAAAAAGCATAGCACCTAGCACGATCATGCACTACCTGTTGATTCCTCTCTATCACGATCGTGCTTGTGCACGATCATACACTACCTAATGTCTCCTTTCTATCATGATCGTGCTTGTGTATTATCGTGCACTACCTGATTTATGCTTTTACACGATCGTACAACTCCCCCAAGGTTTCCTCTCTGTCATGATCGTGCTTTTGCATAATCGTGCAAGTCCCTAGAGGTTTTCTCTCTGTCACGATCGTGCTTGTTCAGATCATGCACTACCTAGTGTTTCCTTTCTTCATTCCTACTTCCATTTCAACTCAAATCGTTCATACAAAAATCAAAATCTATGATTGATCAAAAACTTCAAAAATCGAACATATCATATACACACATTCACCATATTTTCTACACATGCTCATCTTCATTAAGACCTTCATTTCATCTCTAACTTATCATTTTAATTCTTCCCATTTCAAGACATCACGTTACGCCTTTTCTTTAACTCTAGACACATTTTAGCTCACCTCTATAACACCCAAAGAGATCCACATTAATACACCATGAAAACATAACATAAACATATCATCTTTTCATGAAATTTTTGCACTCTTTTTACATCATCATAATATCTTTCTACTTCAAAAATCATCTCAACAACACTCAAAGGAACAAGACATCAGTATTCTCATTCTTCATCCACGATGCACATGTATAATGACCACTAGTCTCATTATCATTTAATATCAATTAATCACCATATTTGTTTCATAATCATACAACCCATGAGAATTAACATGTTACTTACTTGGTAATACTCCAAACTCTTCAAAATCACATGAACCCTATCTTTGCAATATCACATGATCATCACCAATCAAAGGTTGTATGGTTTGGTCTTTTAATGACAATGACAAAGATAACAAAATGAAAGTAGCAAGTGAAAGGTAGGAATAGGGTTCACGTTGAGAGGGTGAGAAATGAATATCAAAGATGAAGAAAACTGAAGAAAATGAAAAGAGAAATTAATAATAGGTGAGAACAAATGAATACAGTGAAAGAAAAATGAAAATGAAGATGGCCTTTTACTTAGGAGAGAGTGTCGTAGGGGGTGGATGCGTGGCTTGGCAAGTGACACTTGTCACTTGCCACATGTCCACTTCCTATGGTCTCATTTGGTTCTCTTATTTAACTAGTCAATTTGTCTCCATTTTTGACTCCAATTGTCACCCAATTTTCAATATCATATTCTCAACAAATCCTAATACCATTAGCCAATTATTTCAACTACCATTTGACACTTATTTATACTACCATAAATCAATTATACCTAGAAAATATCAATGAATGCATGTATAATCATTTTAATGTTTGCAATAATTAATATTCAAATGTGTGTGTATGTTATATTATGCATGAGCATGAAATGCACTTTTTAACTTCTCAATAATATCTCACGTACACTATTCTTAGGTTCTGACTCTTAACATGGGATAACGGGATGTTACAATTCTCTCCTCCTTAAGAAATTTCGTCCTTGAAATTATTACCTGATTGTTCAAATAGGTAGGGATATTTTCTCCTCATGTGCCCCTCCATTTCTCAAGTTGCTTCATCACTCAAATGATTCTTCTAAAGGATTTTCACCAATGGAATTACTCGATTTCTCAGCTGTTTTGTTTGATATCCCACTATTTGATTGGCTCCTCAGCATAATTCATATTACTAGCAACTTCAATCTCTTGAGCTGGTAACACATGCATCGGATCAGATCGGTATCTTCTGAGCATACTCACATGAAATACATTATGTAACTGAGACATCTCATTTGGTAAAGCTAACTTATATGCCAATGGTCCTATCCTCTTAATGATCTCATAAGGATCATTGTACCTAGGGCTTATCTTTTCCTTTTTACCAAACCTCTGCACTCCTCGTTAAGGAGATACTCTCAGAAACACTTTGTCTCCTACACTGTATTCCATATCCCTTCAGTGCTGGTCCACATAGCTCTTATGTCAATCTTGAGCTGTTTTAATTTGACTTCGGATCAGTTTCACCTTATCCACAGTATCCTGAATTAGTTCTGGGCCTTCTACCATTCTCAAGCCCTCTTCATCCCAATATAGAGGCGATCGATATTTCCTGCCTGACAATGCTTGATAAGGTGCTATTCCAATACTACTGTGATAGTGGTTATTATAAGCAAACTCAATTAAAACTATGTACTAATCCCATACTCCTTGAAACTCCAATACACATGCCCTAAGCATATCCTCAACAGTCTTGATTGTCCTCTTACTCCGTCCATATGTTTGACGATGAAATGCAGTACTGAAGTTTAACTTTGTACCCATAGCTGACTGTAAGCTCTTCCAAAATCTCGATGTAAATCTGGGATTCCTGTCTGATACAATGGACATCAGAATCCTATGCAATCTAACCACCTTATTTACATACCTCTGGGCTACCTAGTCTAGTAAGTTATTCTCTCTCACTGGTAAGAAATGAGCTGACTTAGTCAATCGGTCCACCACAACCCATATAGTCTTTGGCAATCCCATTACGAAATCCATGGTAACTCGTTCCCATTTTCACTCCAGAATAGGTAACGAATGTAGCTTCCCAACTAGAGCCTGATGCTCATCCTTAATCTGCTGGCAAGTTAAAGACTTGGAAACATACTCCGCTACTTCCTTCTTCATCCCTGGCCACTAGTGTTGGACCCTGTTTCTGGAGCCAAACAATAGATGTCAGATCATAAAACTTGAAGTTTGGGCTTAGCATAAGAATTTGCATTTGGAAGCTAAAAACCTTCCGGAAGCAAGGCGGGGTCGCCGCGGCGAACATATGGGAGAAAACTCAACGGACCCTTCGGGTCACTTTCGCGGAGTCGTTCGATGGTAACTTTTCCGTGGTAAACTTGGAAGACTATCTTCTCCACAGCGAACATTTGGCTTCATCCCGACGAAGTCGCCACGAGAAAAGCAAAATTTGCCTTCGGGTGAATTACGCCTCGACAAAATCCCCTGTAGCAGAACCCACAACCCATTTGCAACCTACCTTATTTAATGCAAACTTAAATTCTTTCAACCACAATCATTCATTCAATCCCAAGGACAAAAATACGCATAAAATAAATATAAACTACTTCCCAAAATCTTAATCTCATTTGTACATCAAATGCAATGTGAAAACTTAAAAGTGATCATAAACAAACCCAAAATACATTCCATTTATATTAATGGGAAAAAGTTTTCACAAAGCTTTAATGGCATTTCAATCCATAATATATCATTTGCTTCATAAACTATAAATACAAAAGATATTTGAATATTACTTGAAATGTTGCTAAAGCCTTGAATTTCCAAAAATATAACTTAAAAATACAAAAGTATGCCAATTCGGAGTGATGACGTAACTCTTGACTACTCGATCTCTTGTTCATCACCTGAATATGGGGAGGAGAATAGGGGGTGAGTTTGAAGCTTATGGGTAGCAGTTTATAACGGAAAAATAAGCAAAACTTTTGAAATGTTCATTTGTTAGTCCAAAATTCTAATTGAAATCATAAAACGTATTGTTCTCAAATTCTTAACCAAAATTCACAAACTACAAATCATGTATGCATCAAACTTGTTAACATATCATAAGTACATAAGCACATCAGAATGGTTTGGGTTGATCCATGAATATGACGAACTACATATTTCCACATAATAGTCCCGTGTAGTCATAAACTTGACATACTATCGCAATCTCACATGGTGGTTTTACGTAGACGTAAGCATGAGGGAGTCCATGAAGGAGCTCCGTGTCACTAGCGGGCAGGCGGAAGAAGCCTTTAACTTGGTCAACGTGCACGTGACATTCTTGAATGAACTACACCAAACCCACATAACATGTAATTCATGAATTGAAAACAGTTTGTCCAAATAGCACATTTTAGAAACTTATTTTTCATGAACATGAGCTTTTTCGAAAACCATTTTCGAAAACCTGATTTCATAAACTTGTATCTTTTCAAAAAGAATCATTTTCAAATTCTTTTCACATATCTTCAACACAATTCATATATCAAACATATATCAATTTCTCAATCTATTGAAAAAGAAATAAATGCAACATCTATGATGCAATTGAAATAATTAAACTTCCTTGATTCATAGAAAATATTTAGTGGCTTATTTACTCTATTATAAACATGTACCCACCTTGAATTCCTTGCTTAAAAAATTGGCTTAAGGATGTCTTTCCTCTTGGTCCTCTTGCCTCTATTGATACCCTTTGTGATTTCCTTTAACAATAACAAAATCCCAATTAAATAGGAATTCTAATTTGAGAACCATAAGAAAATACTTTCACTAAAATGACCTTAGAGTACTTAAACGCATGCATTTCCTAAGCTTCATGAACCAAAACCCTTCCATAAATCCAAACCTTTGGGTCCATTTTTCCATGATCATTCTGATCAAGTAAATGATGAAATTTGATAACACTTTCTTCTAGAAAAATGTTCCCCATTGTCTTAAGTTTCTAATGAAACCAAAATCATTCAATTTAGTTCAGTACTCTAAAAGTTATAACCCAAGCATTTATCGGATTGTTCTTATACTAAAACAGCATTATGTGCTCAACTTCTATCCAAAAATTGAAATTATTATGGTCTATTTGGTTCAAGGAATGGAATAGATAGGGAATAGAATAGTTATTCCTAGGAATAGAAAAGATGGGGAATATAATAGAATAAGTATTACTTTGTTTGGTTTAAGGAATGGAATAGATAAAGAATTTATATTCCAATGTTTAGTTTTAAAATGTAAACTTGGAATAAGAGAGGAATAAGTAACAAAAAGACCAAAATGTCATTATTATTATTATTGTTGTTGTTGTTGTTGTTGTTGTTGTTATTATTAATTATTGTTATAATTATTATTATAAATTTTCTACTTATTATTATTATTATTATTATAATAAATTTTCTGCTTATTATTATTCTCGTTATTATCACAATTTATTGATATTATCATTTTTATTATTAATTTTATTATACAAAATTTATTATCTTATTATTGTTATTATTGTTATTATTATTATTATTATTATTATTATTATTATTATCATTATTATTATTATACGAAATTAATTTTCTTATTATTATTTTTATTATCATTATTATACATAATTAATTTTCTTATTATTATTAGGATTATTAAACTCCTTATTATTATTATTATTATTTATTGTTATTATTAATAATTATTGTTATAATTATTATTATAAATTTTCTACTTATTATTATTATTATTAACTTTATTATTATTATTATTATTATTATTATTATTATTAATTTTGTACTAATTATTATTATACAAAATTAATTTTCTTATTATTATTTTATTATCATTATTATACAAAATTAACTTTCTTATTATTATTAGGATTATTAAATTCCTGATTATTATTAATTTTCTTCCTCTTCTTATATTATTCTTATTCTTATTATTACCCTGAATATCCTAGTCAACAGCATTCTATAT
>JANZLC010000006.1:7808078-7822754 GCA_026413385.1 Erythroxylum gracilipes | reverse complement strand
CAGGTCCTTCAAACTGTACTATGTGTGTATGAGAGACCAAAGTTAACATTTAAACATATGCAAGATTAAATTCTTAAGGAATTTTTGAAACGTTATGCACCACGAAAGTTGGAACCAGACAGGCATTGCTGTGAGATACAAGAGAAGCATATTTTGATGACCTACTACAACTACCTTGGATTACATTCGTTACTTATAACGGCATTCCATTTCCAGGGCCTCGAGTGAAGCCTATACGTAATACGTGCACGTAACCAGTTAAAGATGGTCCTTAACCTAGTTATATGAGCTTCAAATGCGGAAACTTCCGTAAGCTAGAAGAGCAAATGAGATCGGACTTGGATTCTGCAATGGTACCTTCATTTTCTCGGAATGAAGAAGAGAGAAATAGTTGCATAGACTTTAACCATTCATTTAATCCTGCTTCGGATAGAAGATTTCAAGTATCCAATGTAAACATATACTGCAAGTATATAGTGTTCCAAGTTGACTTAAGCTCAATGTTCTAATAATTGCAAAAACTTATCGATTTGGATTCATATGAAGCCGCAACTCAAATAGATAGCTGAACTTGCGAATGTCACTCATGTAATGTTGTATGATATCACAAGTTAATCATCACTATAATTAACTATTTATTCGTGTTTAGTTCAATACGCTATGAACTTAGTTTATTGAGATAGAAATTGCTGAATTACGTCAGTTGTGTGAAGTACGTGCTTTGGAATTCTTTAAAACGGAGAACTGATAAACGCATACAAGTCTAATGACTCAAAACAAAAAAACTCAGGAGCAAGTTTAGGTTCGGAGAGTCACCAGTAACTTCTTTCATTAAAAATGATAAAAGTTTAGAAAGTATATAAGTTAAGACTCAATCAAATTTTGGGCGGAATTCGAACTACCCTTTTAGAGGGTTGGGTTGAGTTGAACTTCACTAAGCTCAACTTAACGTACGGCGTGATTTAAGATTATATTCTAGAATTAATGGTTTATATATTATATTGAGTCAAACATAAACTTAATCATATGTGTAATGTTATTGAGCTACTTTTACTTGACTTATAATAAAAATTCTCAATTTTCATTTTATGTTTCTATAAGATATTGTTAGAATGGATGTGACCTTGTTACTTATGCAAAGGATGATTTAAAATCTTATTTTAGTGAAGGCATGATATAATTTGATAAAGCAATCACACGAACAAAGGGTGAATTGTGTGTGACTTAACAAAAAAAATTGCAAGTTACTTTCAATTACTATAAAGACAGGGCTTGTAAAATTTTAAAAACAACAGGAGTCTATTAGAAGATAAAACCCTGTTAAACGACAGAAGTTTGTTAGACGATTGGAGCCTGCTAAACGATAGGAGTCTGCTAAATGATAAATCCTGTTAAAACAATTTAAAACAGAAGGTGTCTGTTAAAACTGAAAAGAACATCTTGCAAGTTGAAAACAGAAGGAGTCTATTATAAAAGTGAAGTAGCCTCTTGCAAAAATAAAAATGCAAACAATATACTGTGAAAATTTAAAAGTAGAGAGGAATGACATAGTCGATTTATACTAGTTCGGCTTATAACCCAAGCTTACGTCCAGTCCCTAAGTATCTAACTTGAATGTTTCACAAAAATTCCAAGTAGTAATTTGACGAGTCTCTTCAAGTTCACGAGTACATATTTTTCAAGGTTTTCCAACCTTACAAACTAGTAGTATTTAGCTAGCCTTTACAAGCTCTCAACAGATGAAAATGTAATTTGCTAGATAAGAATTTCAATGATCTCTCTCAAATAGAATTTTCACTTTCTAAAGCACAAGAGATTTGACAATGATATCACTTTCAACAGAATTGATGCTATAGATGTATTTCAAGAGTCTGATCTATTTTCGCAAAAGCATGGGCTCTTCCTTAAGTAGGCATTTCTTTCAACTAGCCGTTGCTTCACTTGCATCCTTAGTCAACTGGATGGATTTAAATACGAATAATTTTGATATTATCTTTGCCAAAAATCTTCCAGTAATCACGAGACTAATATATGACCTTCATAATTAGTAGGACTCTTTCGGATAAATAATTTCTTATAAGGTAAGTTTATAAAGAAGGTTCCTGTAAGAAAGGTAGCGTATTTCTTATGATTTTATTTCCTTTTGAGAATTAACCTGTTAACAATAAAAGGAAATAACTCCAATGATAACAAGATTCTTCCAGATATTGTGAAATAAATAAGGTAAGTTTATTATGAAGGTTCCTATAGGAAAGGAAGCATTTATCCTATGATTTTATTTCATTTTGCAAATTAGACCGTTAATTGTACAAGGAAATAAATCCAATTTAAATTTTGAAATATTATGAGGTTATCATCAAAATCATTAATAATAAACCTTAGCTAACAATCTCCCTCTTTTTGATGATGAAAAACAATAACAGATATATTTTCAAAATTCAACTAATAATGAAGGGTTTCGAAATAAAAGCCTATCATTGACAAATCACAGATTAAAACTTCACATATTCAGTTAGTAACATATATCACAGATTCATCATGCTCACAAATCATGCAAGTAAAATTCATGCAAGTATATCATACATCTTTTAGCAAAATATATAGTCATCTTAATTCTCCCCCTTTGTTATTATCAAAATGTAGAGGGAAATGAATGAATCAGGCAAAAATAACAACAAAGTTATTAAAGAAATATATAACATGTTATGCTCAAAATTACGCAAGGCGAAAATATATCATTAACTCTTAACTCTCCCCCATTATAAAAATATATCTACTCTCCCCCTACATTAAAGTTGAGATTCTTCACAGAAAGACCGATTAATAGCACCAAATATTATGTCATCAACATATATTTGTACTATACATAAATCATTCTCCTTTCTTTAAATAAATAAGGTTTTATCAACCTTTCCTCTTTCAAAGTTATTCTCAAGCAGAAAGTTACTTAACTTTTTATACCATGCTCGAGGAGCCTGCTTTAAACCATACAAAGCTTTGGTTAACTTCATCACTTAATCCAGATGGTTTTCATCTTCAAAACTTGGGGTTGCTTAATAAATAGTTCTTCGTTAATGTAACCATTTAAGAAAGCACTTTTAACATCCATTTGGAACAACTTAAAATTTATGTGGCATGCAAAAGTAAGTAGAATTCTAATTGACTCAAATCTAGCCACATGAGCATAAGTCTCATCAAAATCAATACCTTCCTATTGACTATAACCTTGAGTTACAAGTCTAGCTTTATTTATTACCACCTTACCGTTTTCGTCAAGTTTGTTTTGAAAAACCCAACGAGTTCAAATATCTGACTTTTTTTGTAAACGAGGCACCAAATTCCATAATTTGTTCTTATGAAGCTGACTTAGCTCATCTTTCATAGCTGAGATCCAATTCTCATCAGTAAGAGTCTCTTCAATAGACTTTGGTTCTAATTGTG
Source organism: Erythroxylum gracilipes (assembly GCA_026413385.1). Lineage (NCBI taxonomy): Eukaryota > Viridiplantae > Streptophyta > Magnoliopsida > Malpighiales > Erythroxylaceae > Erythroxylum > Erythroxylum gracilipes. The sequence continues at coordinate 7,819,313 of JANZLC010000006.1, read as the reverse complement.
AGATGAAAACCATATAGTTATTCTTGAAAGATGATCTTGTTCTTAGGCTTTCAGAGGGGTCTCTTAGAATATATTGATGTTTATCAAAACCTCTCCATTCTCTAGGTGTTTTTTGTTGCATAGGCTCCTGCTGAGATGAAGGAGCCTGCTCTGTCCTAGCTTCAGAGGGACCTTCTTGATCTTGTGGTTTCAAAGCTACCATAAGTGTAGTTTGAGTCTTTAACGTATTATTAGGAATCAAAGGATGTTCTTTATCATTTGAATTAGCTACTGTTGTCGATGGTAGTGCTTCATCAAATATTACATGTATTGATTCTTATTTTCCTTGTTCTTTTATTGTAAACTCTGAATCCCTTACTCGTACTACTATAGTCCAAAAAAATGGCTTCATCTGATCTAACATCGAATTTTCCAAGATTGTCCTTTCCATTGTTTAGAACGAAGCACTTATAATAAAATGCTTGAAAATAAGCAACACTCGGTTTTCTTCCTTTGCCCAACTCATAGGGGGTCTTCTTGAGTATAGGTCTTATGAGACACTTGTTGAGTATGTAGCATGTCGTGGATATTGCTTCTGGCCAGTAACTATGAGGTAGTCCACTTTCACATAGCATTATCCTAACCATATCAACGAGAGTTCTGTTCTTTCTCTTTACCACTCCATTTTGATGAGGGGTCCTTGAACAGGAGAAGTTGTGAGTTATCCCATTGCTGTCACAGAATTCTTCAAACTTTCTGTTATCAAATTCTCCTCCAAGATTGCTTCTAATTGAAGTGATGTAGTACCTTTTTTCTATCTGAATTTTTCTGTAAAACTCCATCTTTTCTTTCAATGTAGTTGAAATGTGATATTTCACCTGTTATGTGTCTTGAATACCCACTATCAACTATCCATTGATTTTTTCCTATCTCCGTTTTGAAGCATATCTGCAGAAAGTATTATCTCATTTTAGGTACCCAAATTTTTTTGGGTCCTTTTAGGTTAGTAGTTTGACCTTTCGGTCTCCAAACATACATTTAAGATAATTTCCTCATTCTATGAAAGTTACAAGAATGACTAAGCACCTGTTTGGTTGAGCTTTTGGAAGGTGGAAAGGCACTTTTTTCCACTTCAAAAGCTATTTTGAAGAAAAGTAAGCGTTTGGCCATAAAATCTAAAAGTGCTTTTGTAATAGAAATGACTTTTTTAGAAACTAAAATACAGCTTTTTAAGAAGCTCAAATTTGGAGCTTTTCATAAAAGCCCCATATTTTAGCTTTTTCAGGTAGACTTTAACGTTTATAATTTGTGTCGTTTACGTTTATAACATTCTCATTGTTGGTGACAATATGGCAAAACTTCTCATCTCCGATGAGGCTCGCAAGGAGTTCGCCACTCTCCGTCGCACCTTCGACGAAGTCAACTCACCAAGTTCAATAAGGTATATCCAAGGTTTTATTTTTCGATTGACAGTTTTGGTTAATTTTGTTTTTCGTTCCCCATTTCTAGATCTGATCCTGCAGATTATCCGTTTTGATTCTTTGTTGATAAATGATTGTACTTTTCCATAGATTCTTTGTTACCACGAACTTGTATTTTTTTGCTTGCTTTTCTAGAGATTATTTTTAAAATTTTATGGTGTTTTCTTCTCTACCGCTTCAATCGTTTTCCTTCTTCTGTATTCTTCTTCTATGCTGCGTTTTATTTTGCTTCTCATCTGATGGGTTGCGTTTCTTCCTTAGTTGTGTCATTTTGGCTTTTACATTTTTCTCCACTTAAATGTTGCATTTTATTCTCTTTTGATTGATGGGATGCTCGTTGTTTGCTCTTGCTTCCTTTCACTCTGCATTTTGCTCTTATTATGCTGCCGTTTTGTTCCTCCTAACAGCTTCGTTTTACTGTTGTCATTGTGTTCCGTATTTGTGGGTTTTCGTGGGTTTGGTGAGTTTGTGTGTGTGATTATAAGGGTTAATGGTTTTTAGAATTTTCTTTTGTTGGGATTGGAGATTTTGAAAAAAAATGCTAGCTTTGTTTAAGATTGGTTTTGAGAGAGAGTGCTTAAAAGCCTAGTTAGAGATTATGTGTTATTAGAGATCGGGATCGGTGATCATATTCTTCAACTACAAGTTTCTGTTTGCTGTACAGCTTTAAGTGAAGTTCATAATTTGTGTAATCTCATAGAAGGTCTTAGGTTTATAAGTTGCCTCTTTGCTATTTTATGGAGGAACATGTGGGTTTGGCTTTGTAAATGGTGCCATTATGATATGCCCATTTTTGACCTTTTACTGGTGAATGATGATTTCTAATTTCTGCGTATTATTGAATGTTGAATGTTTCAAGTATGAATTAAGCTTTTATCCCCTATTCATTGTCTCAGTCAAATAGACTTTTAAGATTTAGCTGTCACTGGTGAATGTTTGGGTTAATCATTGGGCTTTAGTTGGTTGTTAAGTCAACTTTTATGCATATTAGATATTAGTTAATGCCTTGACATGATACGTTTCTTCAATCTGCAACATAAGATTTAGCTGTCAACTAATGAAAAGAGAGAATGGTGTTTGTTAAGTTCTTGGAAGGACACTTTTTCTTTTGGTTTCTTATACGTTCCTAACTATGCAAGAGTTGTTTCTTTCTTACACAGAATTCCATCAAATTTGTCAAAGAAGTAGCTGTTGAAGATGAGACTAAAGCTAAAAGGAATCCCACCAGAGGACTGCTCTAAAATCTTGCTTTGGCGTCTTGAATTTCCTGTTAAGAAACCCTCAACAAATGATCTTCAGATCACCTCAACTGCAGATACTCTGAGATGAATAAGGAAACTATACGTTAGAGAAATTATGAGCATCATACCAATTCTTTTTGTATTTCATATAATATTTTTTTTCTTGAATTTTGAGTTTTGTTGTTGATAACTTTGGAAATTATGCTTATAGACAGAAGTAGATAATGTGTAATTGTGTATCACTCAAAAGAAAGAGCATAAATCATCAACCAGACCATTCCTATTTTGCATTTGATGATCGTAATCAAGCAACCAAAGGTTCCTTTTATTTTGTGTTGAAACTTAAACATTAAGGTCTTATTTTTTGGACTTTTATTCTTTAATTTAATTAAATAAGAGATATTATTTAAATATCTATATTATTTTATAAATATATTAAAAATTCTTTCAAATATATTTATGAAATAATAAAATTTCATAAAAATTATTAACAACTAAAATGTCAAATATTTAGAATTTAAATATTTGTTAGAGATAATAGTAGTTGAATTATTTCAAACCAAATGTAAACTTAATATATATTGTGCTTTGCATATTGTTTAATATAATTTAAAAATTATTTATATGCATAAATAATTTTATTATAAAATAAAATATTGTTAAAATTAATAAAAGTACTTTTTATTTTTATGTTGCCAAACCGTCTACTGTAAGAAGCTCTTTTAAAAAAGTTGTTTTTTAATTGACAGCCAAACAGTCAACTGACTTTTTAGAAAATCTCTTCTCAGAAAAGCTCTACTGACAAAAGCTCTACTGATAAAAGCTCAACCAAACGGGCCCTTTAGAATAAGATACGAGATGTTCTAATTTTGTCCATTTAATAAAATGTCGTCATTTTTAGTTAGTCTTTTTTTATTTTGTATCATTTTTATTTTAATTATATTACTATTATTTCAATAAAAAATTAAATTTTAATTTTAATTTTAATTATACTATTATTAATTTTTTAAAATTAAATAAAAATAATAAAAATTTTGTGTCACAACAATTTTTTCATTTTTGTTTCTTTTAAATTTTTTAAAATAAAATTAAAATTAAAATGATAAAAATTATTAAAAACCAATTTTGTGTCGTGACTATGACAAAATTTTATTATTATTATTTTTATTTTTAAAATTTTTAAAATAAAATGAAATTTTTAAGATAAAAATTTAAATTTTAAAAATTGATTAATGTTATTAAAATAGTTTAATTAATTTATAAATTATAAAAATATTAAATTAAATTTAAAAATTGATTAATGTTATTATTATTATATTACAATGCATGCATATTAATGCAATATTAAACATCTTATATATTTTCTATAAATTTTTTTCGAAAGAATGCTTGTGAAATGTAAATAAATTATACAATATATTATATATGTGAAATATTCTATTTTGATTTTAACAACTTATTTTAATTGATTAATTTACTAAAATTATTTCATTAATTTATAAATTATAAAAATATTAAATTAAATTTAAATTTTGATCAATTTTTTATTATTATATATTTTATGTTTTTAGTTAGACTTATAAACTTAGTTTTTTGTAAAAATAAATATCTAAATTTTAATTTTTTTGAAAATATTCAAAAAATATTAAAATATAATACTAAGATCTTTATTTTTTTTAAAGTTATGCTCTTGTAAGTTATTTTATATATAAACAGTTAATATTTAACAACTAATTTTATCAAATATTTTTAATAAATAATTAATTTTATTTATTAATCAAATCAGCTGATATAATAGACTATCAGTTAAGCGCTGATAAAATCAATTATTAGCTATTGCATTCAACGAATTAGGTCCTCTTAACAATATCTTTTTTTTTTTTCTTCCCTCTGCGGAACAAGATGATTCTCGACAGCCTTGCAAACTCCGTAGATTACACTTTACAGTGAAGGAGAATGATGGTGGCATTCCAAGTTATCAGGAAATGGGGCAAGCGAAAAGAGTGATATTTACGATAATTTTGACAAGATAAAGAAGGCGAAGGATAAGATGCAGTAAGGACAACGGAGAAATAAAGATATCAATAACAGATAAGAGAAGACGATGGATGTAACTGGAACCAATCGGGAGAGGATAGAATTTCCTTTAGGGTCAATGGGAATAGGCAACGACTCAAATTAAATACTAAGAGAGGAGAGGGATGGTTAATAGTGACTATGGGCGATTTTGGTGTACCGATGGGAATTGAATGAGGAAAGAGGAAAATAAGGCTTTGGCTAGAAAAAGAGACAAAGGATATCAGTCACGACTGGGTTTTCTTTTCTTTCTCCAAAACCGACATTTTTAACACAGTTATAAACAAATGTTATTAATGTTTTGAGATTATGGTTAAAGAGTGACGGTGGAAAAGAGATAAAAAAGATAATGTTAATTATTTAAGTTTAATTAAATTTATTTATGATTAAGAATAACTTAGAGTTCATTATGTTAATTAGAGTTCACTAAAATCTATTATAATTAATCAAAAATTAATTAGAGTTAATATATAGGTCATGTAAGTTTTATGTCACTATACATTTATATAAAAATGAAAAATAAAAAATAAAAAATATTATAATAGTCTTGATGTGACATTTAAACACAAATATAATTTTTCCAAAAATTTTGTTAATCTAAAGCTAAATTTGATTTTGTAACTTAATACTCTAAAACTTTAGGTTCTAACTTGTATTTTAATATAAATATTACAGTTAAATTACACTTTTTATTTATTTGTATCAAAAAATAAACATTACTTTTTTATTGGAATAAGTTGGTAAAGTCAATTAAAGACAATGGATATTGACAAATATAAATTTGGATTAAACTCTTTAATACAACATTATAAGTACCTCTATCGCAATTCTTCATATTTGGGGTGTATGAGGGTCACATGAACAGCTCAATTCCCATTCATGTTTTGGCCAATGTTTTAAAAATTAAACCGGATATTGAATTAATTAAATAAAATATTTAAAGTTTTTAAGACTCAACCAATATTAAACTACTATAAAACCAATATATAATAAACATAAAGTAAAAATTATAAATGTAAGGGGACAGTTGGTGCGCATGAAGGAATGGTAATAAGAATGAAAATGAATATTATCATTATAATTATGATGATCGGTTAAGATGAATGAATGATTACCATTACTACTGATAGTGGTTGATTTGTAAAATATTTTAATTAGTTAGTATTAAAAATATTTTGAAAAGAGCCACTACTAAGGAATGAGTTTCATTCCTCTACTAAATGGAGGATATGGGGATTCCCCAAAAGTAAGATATCAAACTATTGTCCCTATAATGATAATCAACAACCAACCACTCACTTTTCATTCTTTATCCATTTATCCCTTCCTAAACTTATCAACCAAGCACCCCATCAGTAAAAATAAAATATATCAATGTCTATTATTATATAATAATCTAATAATAAACCAAATATAATAATTCAAACTAAATTTAAATATGACATAAAACTTAAAATAGAAATAAAAAATTATATTATATTTCTGAAGGAGGTTATATCTCATCATCGTCAAAAGTTTCAATGCTATCTAAAAACTCGTAAACCACGATTTTATCCAAAATATTTGCATCAATTTCTTCTATTGTATTAAAATAAATTACAAATTAGTAATGTATGAAATTATTTTACAATTATAAATTTGTAATACATTATACTTTTAACTTTAGTATGATCAAAATAAGATATGAACTGATCATCAATAAATGTTTTTAATTCATTCGTTGTGATGAATACATTTTTTTAATAAATTATCTTTTCAAGTTTATTATAATCAAAATTAGAAGAGATTCTTCTTCTTTGATCCAAAAATCAGCATGGTCAATACAATCAATATCAATTAGACCATATATTCGCTTCTTACTAGGAGCCCCGAATATATGATAGAGAAATTATAAAGTCAATAATAAAAATTAATAAAAATATAAAATATAAAATACTTGTTCTTTATTCTCATATTATAAGTAACATAAAAAAGGTTATTAAGTCTTTAATGCTCCAAACAATTTTTTACCTTAAAGAACGCTCTAATTACATTTATAATCTGATGCAGAAGTTGTTTCATTGAGTAATCTAATAGTAAATTTTTTTCAATGTTGAAGCACTTTCACAAATAATCTCCACCACTTTTCTATATTTTGAATTAATAGTTATAAAAAATAAAAAAATATTTCATTAACAAGTAAAGAATGAAATAAAAGTATAAAAACTTACTTGTCTGCATTTTTTTCATCATAAATTCTCTCTTTATTGATGATTAAGCAAAATTTCCTAAATTTTCACGATACAATTTAATTTCAGTTGTCGCTAGTGATTACTCTTCAATAGAAAAAATACATTTGCATTTAATCACATCAAACAAATTGTCCATAATATTATTTGTACATGCGTCTCCACTACATAAACAATAAGGATTGAGAAAATAAGTTGCCAAGTGGATCCTTTGAGAAAGATGTTCTTTTCATTGTCAGTCAAGAATATTCATATAAGGCTTATATAATTTTTCCTTTCTTTTAAAAAGATTTATAATTATTTTGTGAGCTCTATATATACAGCATCATATACATTCCCCAAAGATGGCTTCTCATCTGAGTAAAAAATTCTCAACAACCTTATAAACCCAGCCATAATCTTCACAATAATTAAACAAGTATCCCAAAATTTATTATCTAGAATAATAACAAAAACTTCTTTTCCTTTTGCACTCTTTAATAACTTATAACTTGAAAATACTTACTTGTTACTAAATTTTGAATTAGTTGTTTATGTTCATAAACACTTGTCCAAGTAATAAATATAGTTACAAACTTGGTAGTAGCACTCATAATCTTAACTTAATCTTCTTACTTTCTTAACTAAGACAAAAATGTGACGATTATACACAAAACTTATGATCTTAGATACATATGAAGCAAGACTAGAAATAGGGTTCATATTACCAATATCTTGTAAAAAAAGATATATACAATGAGCATATATGGATACCAATAAATATACCCATGCTTTGATTGTAATAAATACTCAGTTGATACATAATTAGTTGTATTATCTGTAAGAAAATGGATAACATTCTTCAGAAAACAATTCAAATAAAGCATTATCACTTTTTATTATATCAGAAGCATAAACATACTTAATAAAATTTGTTATAATATTACAACAAACCAAGAAATTTATTAAGGTTCTTTGTCTTTGATTAGTCCACACATCTACCATAATAATGCATACTATTGATTCCTAAGTAGACTTATATGCCTTCACAATTAACTGACTTTCCTTTTTTAAATCTTGAAGGAAAGGTATACAAATCTCATAATAAGAAGGAACTTTAAATCCTGGACCTATAATTGTTATAGCTTCTATTGCTTCTTGGAGTTTAAAGCATTTAAAAGAATATATGAATGATATAACCATCTAGCCCGTGCCTGTTTATATCGCAAACACAACATTCTTATCAATTAGAACACTTTTTAAAAATTATTGCTGCAAATAATATTTAATCTTATCACATACATTAAATGTTACTTTTTTGCAAGAGACAATATTATTATTAATATCAACAAGATGTTCTTTTAAACTATAAATTCTTCTCCCGTTAAATATTCTACAGTAAAACATACAATTAAATTAGATCTTCCCATTAAATGCTTGAGAAGAAGAAAATTAATTTCATATTAGATCGGACTTATCATGAGTAAAGGATGTTATGTTCATTGAATCTTTTTTTTTAATGATTCTATATTCTCCATTATAATTTTAACCTGGAAATATGAGAAAATATTTTTGTTAGTTTTGTACAAAAATAAGTAAGTTAATAAGTAGAAAATAAGTCACAAAATAATGAACCAAAGAAGAAAGATGAAATGAAATGATAAAAGATAGTCTGAAAATTTAAAATACCCCGCAGCTTTGTCTTACTGATTCTCACATCTTTTATGTCAATTTGATAATATGAGATTTGACTTCAATCGCCACAACTATCAAAAGAAACACAATAAAAAAAAAGAGTTAACTTGTATTCCTGACACAAAGGAATCAAAGTATATATAGAAGAAATATTAAAATAAAAAGGTTGAAAAGAATTGAAAACATAAAAAAAATTAAAATAGGAATAATTGAAATAATTTCCAAGATTGAATATATCTAAAAAGTCAAAATTTTAAGTATATTTAAAGAAGGACACTCATAAATTATCCTAAACAAAAATATTTATTTATGCTAAATTACTAATTAATATCTTTTAAATGTTCTTTAAATATACTTCTTTAAAGTTTAAACATCACTCTTTAACATACTATTAAATTATCATAAACAAAAATATTTATCTATACTAAATTAGTAAATTACTAATTAATAATTTTTTAGTTTATGTCTTTAAACATACTCCTTTAAAGTTTAAACATCACTCTTTAACATACTATTAAATTATCATAAACAAAAGTATTTATCTATACTAAATTAGTAAATTACTAATTAATAATTTTTGTAGTTTCCGTCTTTAAACATACTCCTTTAAAGTTTAAACATTAAATTTTAACATACTATTAAATTATCTTAAACAAACTTCCTTATCTATACTAAATTACTAATTAATAACACTTTTAGTTTCCTTCTTTAAACATACTTCTTTAAAGTTTAAAAATTACTCCTTAAAACACTCTTAAATTATCCTAAACAAATTTTCTTACCTATACTAAGTTATTAATTAATAAGTCCTTCTTTCAATATACTTCTTTAAAGTTTAAATATCAATATTTTAAACACCCTTTAATTATCCCAAACAAATTTCCTTATTTGTAATAAACTACTAATTAATAACTTTTAGTATCCTTTTTAAAATATAATTCATTTTAAAATTTAAATAAAGTTATATTTTATTTTGGTCAATAAATATTAATATTCTTAATGTCCTAAAATAATTGAAAATTATATCTTCTTCTTATTTTTAAATTTTACTATTTATTTCAAATATGATACGAAGAAGACATAAAAAGTAATTACAATTTGCTAAAGCTCATGTTGACTACTTTTCAAAACCAAATAGAATAATCTCAAAAACAAATTTATTACTTGTCTTGACTGTTGGAAATATTGATTCAAAGTTAAAATTGAAGTTTTTGTTTAAAGATAAGATATTTGTTAAAAGATAAAATTTTATCTTTTAAGATAAAGTTATTATCTAATTAGGATTTAAACTTTTGAATTTGATTTATTTGCGTAATATGTTTTGTAAGTTCAAGAGAAAAGAAGGGCAATGAGAAATCACGAAAATAAAAAGATGGTAGAAGGAGCCTATCTAGCGAAAGTTGAAGTGGCTGAAGAAGAATCTTTTATGAATTAGTTGAGAGAAAGTGCCCAACAATGGTAAGATGATGAGAAAGTACATCAACAATGATACGATGATGAGAAAGTGCATCATACAGTGAAGAGAAGATGCTTATCTTTAAACAAAAACTTCAATTTTAACTTTGAATCAATATTTCCAACATTCTCCCTTGATTCAAAGTTGCAGAAAATTGAAACTCTATGGAACACATCTTTCCAAATTTCTTATTTATGAAGCACCTTCTCTTCACTATATGATGCACTTTCTCATCATCGTATCATTGTTGATGCACTTTCTCATCATCTTACCATTGTTGAGCACTTTCTCTCAGCTAATTCAAAAAAAGATTCTTCTTCAGCCACTTCAACCTTCGTTAGATAGGCTCCTTCCACCATCTTTTCATTTTCATGATTTCTCATTGCCCTTTTTTTTCTTGAACTTACAAAACATTAATCACTCATAGGTCTCTAAACGATCTAAAGCTCTGATACCATGTTGGAATTTTAGAATGGGAAAAGAAGAAGAAAAAGAAGGGATAAGATAAAGTTTAAACAATACGTAACACTCCCATACTTTTATTATTAAAATTAATTGCCTTATATAGACAAAATACAAACATCTAAAATAGATTTTTCAGCCACCAAATCTTTCTTATAAGATAAGATTAAAGATAATATAAGACTTATTCTAAAATAATCTAAGACCTATTTTAAAGGAATTTAAACAACTCTAAAATTTGAATTAATTCCCAACAGTCTTCACCGTCACTACCGTTGGCCTCTGGTCTTGTATACGTATAGTGATTCTAGTTAGCTAGTTCCAAACTGCTCGGTGTAGAATCCAAATTTGGAATCCAAATTCATCTCTTCCTGGTTGAATCAACTCGACCCGACCTGAATTGCATTGTGTTTTAGTTAACTATACATACAACCCTCATTAACTTATGTTGCAATTTCTTTTTTTTTGTTTGTTTTACATTTCTTGTCTCTGCTTTGGATTACAATTGCATTGTGTTTTAGTTGCATCATGTGTGTATTGTGAATGGTTTATAAAGTATGGCTTAGGCAATTTAGGGAAGTTGGAATTGGTTGTGTGAATTGTGTATAGTTCAATAACATTAGGCATTGTGAATTCAT
>JANZLC010000006.1:7774248-7786669 GCA_026413385.1 Erythroxylum gracilipes | reverse complement strand
GGGCAAATAGTACCTTATATATGGGATAATTGCTAGGTTTAGGTCTTTACGTAGGTCTTGGTGTTTGCATGGGAGATAATCACCTACAACTGGACTGTCGATGTCTGGGCCTAAAATTGAGTCTTGTATGACCGACCCAACCAAAAACATAACAGAGTCATGAGCTAGTTCAGGCTCAACAATGAGACAAAACCACAGGTAGACAACCCGGTCGGGTTGATCCCAACTCTAGTTATTGTCATCCCTAAACTTAAATCACGAAACCTCAGTTCCATAAACAGTTTCACTTTTTATGAATTGTTAGTATTGCCATATTTCTTAAAATAGTTCTAAAAATTATTTCCATATTCAATATACAAATAAAACATTTTTCAGATTTTATCAATAAAATCCTAAAATTTTATTTTTCAATTAAATTTGTAGAAAAATTATTTTAAAGCCCAATATTTAGTATTTGAAACACTTAACTGACAAAATTTAAATTTAAAAAGTCATTGAAAGGATAAGCTAAGTTAAGTAAGAGGTAGATTAATTAATTAAGAAACATATTAGAAATTAAGTTAAAGATGCAAGTCGACTTCTAATGTTTTATTAAAGTTTTAAGTTATTTTTTTCGTTCTCTCTTTCACTAGTTTTGTAATCTAAGATTTATAAAATAATATTATTTTGTACCCTCAAATTTGCATTCATTATATTTTTGTTAGATCTTTGTTGTTGAATCATTAACTTACCTAACATAACATGCTCATTGGGCAACATGGACAAAGATGGTGATTTTTTATTTTAACTATTAAAAAATTAAAAATGTAAAATTTAAATACATTTTAAGTTTAAAAAATAAAATATTAAAATATTAAAATCTATTATAATCTCTTTCTAATTTTTTTCAAAATAATAAAAATTAAAAACTAAAATTTAATTACATTTTAAGTGTTAAAAATCAAATATTAAAAATATTAAATTATATTATAATCTCCTTTTAATTTTTTCAACATATAAAAAATTAAAATTAAATACATTTAAATTTTAAAAACTAAAATATTAAAAATATTAAATTCTATTATAATATCCTTTTAATTTTTTCAACCTATTGTTGACCAACACACTATCACCACCACCTTAACTTTTGTCATTCTCCAATACCCTTTCAATTACCACTACCATTACAATCACCTCTCTAACCACCACCACTTATGTTAATTTTGAAACCTCTTTCTTACCTCTATTTAGTTATCTAGTTCCATTCCTCCTTAACTCTATTACTTTTGGTCTTCCCTTTCTTATTCTTTCTAACAATGTGTTTAATAGCTCATTTCTTATTGAGATTCTTCATTTTTACTATGAGCAATGCCCTCTAGTGTATGTCAAACGTACCAAAAAATAAAACTTAACTCTGTATACTAAATTTGTAGCAATGACGAATAGGGATCATATCTACGGATAATGTGTGTGTAGCTTTTGTAATGAATGAATTGATGTTTAGGATATAAAGGAGGGTTTGGTTGGATTCGATAAAGAAAATAGAGTAAAATTGAACTAATAAAAGTAAATCAAATCAAATAGTTAAAAAGTGATAAGATTGATGAATAAGTTTAGAATCACGTTCTCGGTTCAATCTCAACTTACACATAAAAAAACAAACTTGATTATCATATTGTTCTTATACCTCTCTTAGAAACTATTAATTTACCAGCGAAAAAGCTAGCTTCTCGATGGGTGTGTACCGCATTTCTGGTCCGCTCAGCACCTTGCTGACGTAGTAGATCGGGAATTGTTCGTTGCCTTCCGATCGAACGAGGACTGCACTGATTGCCCCTTTTGTGACCGCCAGATAAATAATCAGACTCTCCCCATCGACGGGACTCTGCAAGACGGGCGGGCTAGTCAGATATTGCTTCAGGTGTTGAAATGCCCGCTAACACTCATCCGGCCATTGGAATTGGGTGACATCCGCTTTCCTTAGAATTTTGAAGAACGGGAGGCACTTACCCCCCATCCTGGAGACGAATCTACTCAAAGAAACTATCCGCCCGGTCAATATCTGAACCTCTTTCAGACACCGCGGTGAGGGCACTTATCCACGGTAGGCGCCAAATGGTTCAGCCTGATTTTGCTGAGGTTTAACGTCGTTGGAAGGATCCATGATCTGTGCAACTCTGGCTATAGAATACCTGCAAAACAGACAAAGGCGTGCCGGGAGTTGTTCCCGGGAGGCCACTCCGACACTCAAGTCAGTGTTTGTGAAGTTATTTGGCTGCTGAGAATGGAGAATAATAACTAGGTTGTAATCTCATACCTCTATCGCGATAGAATAATACCTTATATATGGCATGAATGCTAGGTTTAGGTTTTTACGTAGATCTTTGTGTTTGCATGAGAGTCTAACACCTGATGGGCTTGTAGACGTGTATGGATGGGCCTGGTCCTAGCATAGACGGCCCATCCAGGTATCGTTAGTTATGATGAATGAAAAAATTCTATTTCACAACTTACATTCAAGCCTTCACACATAAACCACATGAAGTATAAGAAATTAGAAGGAGCCACTCACAAAAAATAATGATAAATGATAATTTATAACTATAAGGAGTGATCCTTTAAAACAATATCTCTCTCATTTGCATCATAATCAAATCACCCATTCTATAAAACTTTAAGAGGAATGTTATGCCTAAAATAAGTTCTAAAAATACATAGGCTATCCTACTCGTAAGTATACGAGGTAGTTGTGGATGATAACCAGGGTCATCTCTCAAGAAGGTGAAATTGGTTCACTTAAAATAATCTTGAACAAAAATAAAAACAAATGCAATCCTAAACATTCTATCTTGATCTGTTAAGTGAAGGCTTTAGAGAAGATCACAAAATTAAACTGAAAAGTATACTAATTTAAATGGAAGTAAAAACGAATAGATTAATCGAAGTGGAAACTCTTGAGAATTAATTTCACTAATTTAATCTCCTATGCATGACTAAAGGAAAATGATTGGATAATTATCTTACTAAAATTAACAATTGGGTTCTAAAATCAATTCAACTAATAAACAAATCTAACTTTTGTATTCGACAAGTTTATCATCCAAATTAATTATAGAAACTTGACTGATAATTACCACTTAATATATTTATAATTCTCAACCGAAGCGTCTATAGTTTTTCATTCCATATTAAACTTCTTCTCTCTATCCTTCGTTTAACACCCAAAATGATGCAAAATTTAGTCATGTTATTACATCCATTCAGTTCAAAAACTATAGCAAACATAAGATAACAACACAGTTCCTCAATCATGCATATTTGTAAAATAACTACATCAATCCTTAAGAAAAGGAGAACAACCCATTATGGAAGTAACAAGATTCATCATCTTCACATACTTCAATCCCAACTTTATCAGTATAAGAGAAGTATTAAAGCAATAAACCAAGTAAATAACCAAAATGAACTATCAAAAGCTATAGAGTAAGAGTTGGTTAAGCTACAAAATAATGAATTCAGTTAAATAACAAAGAAACAATGCAACAAATAAAGAATAGAATAAGCAAACAAGGATTGGATGAGGGAGTTGTGGTGGTCTCTTGCCCCTGTCAAACTTGCTTCATTAGCTCTAGCCTTCTGCTTCCGCTTAGTTCTCACCCAAATGATCGAAGGCTCACACTATTTTCACCTTATTGATGTGTTTCTCTCTTCCTCACCCAACTCTCTCTATTCTCTCCTCTCTTTTCCCCTTCTTTCTCTCTATCTATCCTCTATCTCCAAACGAAGGTATCTGTGTCAAGAATGTGTAGAATGACATAATGCACTGCCACCAAACCCTCCTCTCTTCTTTCTATTTGCAATCTCATTTTAGGTTTAAGTTTTCGAGCCTTGAACCTATAAATGTCACGTAATAATTAAACGAATTAAAGGAAAAATATGTCACGGGTGTGTATAAGGTGCTCACGAGTGTTACCACCCTTGTCATACCTGTGACATGGGTCAGTGTGACACCATTTCCATGCATAATTAAATTAATTCATGCAATGTTCACGTCCCATTTCACTCTTTCATACCTAATTCTTCTAATTTTTCATGCAACATTCATAAGATAATCCAATTAACATTTATGCAATATTCACATCATTTTTAGTCAATTCATCTCACATTTGGATTAAAACACAAGAATTTGTAAGCAAAATGAAGATATAAAGGCAAGCAAAATCAATAGAAACTAGACACAACAAGGAAAGACTAACATGAATAACACTGCAAAACAAATGAATTTCCTCCTTGATAATTTTATTTATTATTTTTTCTCTATTTTGTTTTTTTCAACAAAAATTGAAATAACTACATCAATATTGAAATTAATTGATAAGAGATAAAATTGCATTCCGAAAATTATATCCAACCTGCATATATTTACGCCCTCACACTTATACTCGTGTGCATCCATAAACATAAACAATCACAAATGCTTCACTAGCTTTAAGGCTTGAGTAAGACATTTGGTTAGGTTAAAGGTTTGTAATGTGATTAGCATAAAAAGAAAAGGCTAATAAAGCTCAAGGATGCTTAACAAAAAGGAAAATATATAAATAAGTAGGCTATTTGGTTAATATAGCTCACAAAACAAAGAATGCCTATAAAATTTTCATGTTAATGCATGTGATAAAAATGTGGTCTAAAATATAAAATCAAAGCAAATTCAAGATGTACATGTCATGAAGGTCACACATGAACAAAAGATAATGAGACTGATATGGATGTGTTAGTCTGAAAAGGCTCAAATCCTAACTAGCTTATGTCTACCCACTAGTCACTACTCTTCTAAAGATGGTGTACATTGACCAATCACAAGAGTAAAATTACATGTCCAAGTTGCCACGAATTTTTTAAGTAAATTTTACTCTTTAATTATGACTACATAGTCATAAAAACAATACAAAAAGAGAACATGTTTTTTTGTTTGATTATATATATATATATATATATATATAAACACGTAAAAATAAACAACTTAAACACTCATGATAAACAAACTCAAAGCACACATGATAACTAAGATCTCCACCACCACACTTAAAACTTACATTGTCCCTAATGTAAACTTAAATGTAAGAAATGAAACATTAAACAAAAATAGCGAATGCAAAAATGTTTCCCCTAGGTTGCCTCCTAAGTAGCACCTTTGTTTATTATCATTGGCTCGACTCTATGTTTACCTCATCATGTAAAGAAATTATGATTCCTAAGGATCATAGTTTTTGTGTTTTTCCACTTAACCTTTTTCAGGGTAAGGCTTGAGTTGATGAGCATTTACATGCAATGTCTTCCCTATTTTTAGACTTTTAATCTCTACTGCACCATAGGGAGTGACATTAGTAATCACAAAAGGATTGACCCAATAAGGACAAAATTTATGCAGAAATAGTTTATATCTAGCACAATAAAGAAGCACTTTTTGACCAGTGATAAAGCTTTTTCTCTAGATATTAAAAGCTTCAGTCTTCTTTTTCAATGAAACTGCTTCTTGTTTATTTATATGCTTCCGCTTACAATCTTCCTATAACGAAGGGTCAATCATGTTAATCACAAACATAGAATGGCCATAATAAGAGTGCTTATTAACATAAACAATATTAAAATGAATAACTTCCTATCAAATTCCATCTTAAGGGTATCCTCACAAACATCAATCTTAGTTTGGGATGTGTTAAGAACCGATCTCCCTAGGAAGATAGGTATTAGATTACAGGAAGTTTTATGATTCATGTTAATCACAAAAAAACAACAGGAAATATTAGTTCATTCACCTATATAAGCACATCCTTAATCACCCTATCTGGGTAAGCGTTAGTAGAATTAGCCAAATATATGATAACACTAGTTTCTTTTAATGGGCCTAAATTTAAAGAAAAAACACCTGGAACAAGGCATAACATTAATTGATGCTTCTAAGTCTAACAACGCTTGTTTAATCTTAGTGTTGTTGATCTTGCAAGGAACAGTAAACATGCCTGGTTCCTTTCATTTAGGAGGTATTTTCTTTTCAAATACCTCATAAACATTTTCACCCATTCTGATCATTTCGTTACTTTTTAACCTTCACTTGTTGGTATATAATTTCACAAGAAATTTTGCATAACTAATTGCTTGATCGCATCTAACAGTGGTATATTCACCTCATCCTTTCGAAAGGTCTCCTAGACCTCCTTATCCTTATCCTTCTTATTTGACTTTGCTAACCTGCTAAGGAAAGGTGGAGAATTAGTCTTTACAACAATTGGGAATTCAACATTTACCTTTAAGCTAAAAGGTATATCTCAGGTATATCTCTTTCTCCTTCAAGCTCCTTCTATATTTCTTCTTTGCTAGCCATCCTTTGTGTAATCGTCTTATGATCCTTAAGCTTCATACCACTTCTCAAGGTGATTGCACTAACATTGTTCATATTTGTCTCAGGTTGTGATGATAGTTTTCCTCTTCTTTGGGCTTCAAGACAATTGATAACCACTACCATCTAACTCATTTGGTTCTCTAGGTTTTGAATGCCAAAATTTATCTCCTATTGAAGCTGCTGCACATCCTATTGGAATTGCAAAATGTTAGTTGCAAGAGATTTAAGTATATCTTCTAAGGGGTTACCTGAGTTGGAAGAAGTGGCTTGTGACATAGGTTGGAATTGCAGCACTCATTGTGGCCTATTTACGAAGTGATTTTATTGCCTATTCCCTCCATAACTTGAGTTTGAATGATCTCTCCAACCTAGGTTATAACTTTAGGAATACGGGTTTTATTGGTTAGAAACGTTTCCCCTAAAGCATTATTGTACTCTATACTTTCCTCGTGCAAATTTGGACACCCATTTGTTGGATGGTTTCCATTTTCACATATACCACAGGCTTTTATCTACGCTTGTCGTACAACAATTTGCCTTAGAAAGGACGTTAGATTATCTAAATGATGTTCTAAAAATGAATTGTTTACCTCATTTATCATACAAATATCATTGTGAGTGCTAAATTGTTAAGTATTAGTTGTCATCTGCTTGATTAAAATTATGGTCTCCATGAAAGTTTTTTCACATAGTGCCCCATCACTTGTTGCATTAACCAAGCTCCTTTTTAAAGGCAGTAATCCTTCATAGAAGTATTGGATGAGGAGTTATTCTGAAATATTATGGATGAGGAGTTGTTCTTGAAGTGCTCCTGGTACTTGTAAAGGGATTCTTCATTGTGTTGGCTGACACACAATCACATATCTCTTTTTGTATTTTGGATGTCTTCGATGCTGGAAAGAATTTCTCCAAATTTTGATCCATGTGTTAACGCTCCCAGTGGGTAGATCAAAAAGCCAGTCTTTTATTGCATCCTTCAATAATAATGGAAAGACTCTTATCATAATCTGCTCTTCTGTCATCTTTAGAGGTTTCATACTAAGACAGATTATATTGAGCACCTTGAGATGCCTATGAGCATCCTTACTTGTAAAATCATGAAAGTTAGGCAAAAGTAATGCATAGAGGCCTTTGAGTCAAATCTGGAGCAGCTAACTCTCTTAGAGTTTTTGGATTGGTCATGGCTTCCTAAAGTTTAATTCCTTGTTGTATTTCTAGTGTTGTTCTGGTTTTACTACGTAACCTTTGCAGTGTCCTTTTGATTTCAGAATCAAATTGCACAAGGTCTTAATGAGGAGATCTTGTCAATACCATACATAGACACTAACAAACATGAAAAGATCAAGAAATAATTGTAAAAACTAATTATAAACAAATATATACAAGACATCCATTAAAATAAAAATAAAAAACAAAAACTAAATCACTAGACTCTTTGGAAACGACACCAAAATTCTTGGTGCACGTCGAACATAAAAAAAACCTTACTCTGCACATTAAATTTGTAAAGGTCGTATCCACAAAGAGTGTATATATAGCTTTTGTAATGAATGAATTGGTGTTTAGGATACAAAGGGTGGTTTGGTTGGATTCAATTAAGAAATAAAGTAAATTTAAATTAATGAAAGTAAATCAAATCAAACAGTCAAAAAGTGATAAGATTGATGAATGAGTTTAGAATTTGGTTCTCGGTTCAATCTCAACCTATACACAAATGAACATACTTGATTTTCATGTTGTTCTTATACCTCTCTTAGAAACTATTAGTTGTATATTAACAATAAGCTCTATTAACCCTGGTTTTCCCTTAAGTCGTATTTTATCAAAATAAGCTTTTAAATTAAAACTAGCTATCAAACAACCTAGAATAAGATATTTAGATTTAGTAGGATAGTCGCATTAATAGCTAAGAAAACAAATTAATCTAGGAAACAACCACACAAGCTCGAGTCATTTAACATATGCTATGTTATCCCTAATGATTCACCACCACTAGTTACCACAAATGAATTAGAGTTACAACGATTACGTATTGTAATCTAGAATCTGGCAGTGGGTCTATACATAAATAATCTATTAAGAATGAGAACGTTAATCATATATACATAAATACCCAAAACATTAAACGAAGAATAACATAAATAATTTCTAAAAAGAGAAGATTACAATGCAATATGAAAAGATGCCCAAATGTGTTCTTCGGTGTCAATTTCCCTTTCAAATTGGAAGGAAGAAGGTTAACTCTCCATAAATCTCAAAGAAGTAAGAGTTCTGCCCCCTTTCGTACTTCTAAAATGTTTCATACCTTCTTTGACTACTTGAATGTCTATTTACAGCAAAAATTAAGGTTCTGGGAGATACTTAGTTGGATACATAGCCTATCAAAGATTTTCCCAATTAGTGTTTCTATGTGATCATGTAAGTATATACATAACCATGAATGCTACAGGAAATGCTGAAATGTTCCTACATGCTTCTAGAGAGTTACATGGTTCCATACACGATCGTGTAAGTTGCAAGAACTTCGTTTCGTGCATTTTCTTATCCCATATTCACTTTAATTCTTCTCCTTTTTGTTCCATAAAAGCAACTAAGTTTAAACATCAAGAGAATGGCTCCAATGATGTGCTTTTAGCTTACTTTAGTTCTTGTGCTTCCAACTTGCACCTAAAACCAAATATGAACCAAAATATGTATCTTAAGTATTTCATAGCCTTAATCAGTAAATATATAATCAATCAAGCTCATACCATCCTCCAAACCTAAATATGAGTTAGGACCCAAAATTTTTATATTGTCATAATCCAGTAAAAAATATTTCTTCAGCACCTTCTAGGATTTCAAAAATCTTTGGGTTACTCATTAAGATCCTCAAACGTGTTACTTCTTGTGTGAATATGAGAAAGATTAATTCCTTTTAAGGAATCTAAAGTCACATATTCATATGTTCTTAAAGATTGATCTTCTCCATTTTTTTAGCATATCCTTAAAACAAGATTGAACAATGTGATGTTACCAAGTTAACTCTTTAATCTCTTTATCCTTTTATAGCATTTTCAATTTTGTAAGTCTCAAGTAGACTTGCTCCAAATAAAATCCACAATATATGGTTAGATCATTATTGCATTATATTCCAAAAACATTTATGATTATGTGTGGGATAAGACAATAGGACCTTGACAATGATGTGGATTTCATATTTTTGTAATACAATAAAATTATCAACACAAGTTAACATCAAGCTTGTTAACCAACACTCAAGCCTATCCAAATTTTTATAAATTTGCTTTATTAAGGCCTTATTAGACATCACTAAAGTAGATTGTGCATTGATGGTGACCACTTTAGCATAACTTGTAAAAGAAAAGGTTCTTTTAAATTGCTCCTTATGACTTTGCTCGAGGCTTATAGTATAAATGATTGATGTTTTGGCATTATCTCCTAACGAGTTTTATAATATGTGAGTTAGCTTAAAATCTTTATAAGGTACGTTCTCATTTTACCTTTTGTTGCACCAAATTATATAAGTAATTTGTTCCAATATTGTACCATCTATAGAAGTTATTCTGTACTTTTAAATAGTTGATATGAAAGTCTGACCTTAACTTACAAATAATAATTCCAAGGGTGAATAAATGTTGATTTATGTAAGAACCTTCTTTTAGTCTTGCATCAACTAAATTTTTATTGCCCGTAAGATAAAAAAAGTTCGACAACAAAGTCAAAATAAGTGAAAAATAAGCTTAGCTTTGTATTTTCAATAAGAAAAAACAACAATTTATGGAAGATAATTATTTTAAGAGCTATTAACTAATAACCATCAATTCTATATTATCACAGTTATGAGATAATTGATTTAATAAAAAAAATAATTGACAGAAGATAATTATTTTAAGATCTATTAACTAGTAAGAGTACTACACTTTCCAAAGCTTAAATTTTCTTAAACATAGAGAGCTTAATAGGTAATGAGTCATTAAACACATTGTTGGAGACATTAAGGAAAAGAAGACTAGAAATGATAGAAAGCTGAGAATAAAGGCAAGATAGATGTTTTCGAAATAATGTAAGTGGGGCTATTAGAGGAGCAATTCTGATGGTGTAATAGTTGGTAAGGATGGCAATGTCTAGATCAAGTGTGGTTATACATTCTTTTTATATTAGGGCTTAACCTAAATTTTAATATGGCCTAGACAAACTTAACACCTCAAAGTTGGTGTGACAATGGTTAGGGCTGAGTTGGGTTGGGCCTGTCTAGGCTTGAGCCTGACTTGACAACTTTTATCTAGGCTCGAACTCACGCCCAGCCTGAGGTGGCCAAGCCCTAGCCTAAGTCTGAGAGGGTTTAGGGCAGTCCAAAGCTCGTTTAGCCCAACCCAACCTGTTTTTATTTTTAAATAAGAAAATGACGTCAATTTTTACAAAATGATGTCATTTTTCTTATAGTTATTGTGTCTCAGGTCAGGCAGGACCTAGACAGTAGAAGCCTAAACCCCAATCTAAGGCTTGACTTTTGAAAAAAAAATTAAGCCTAAGGCTCCGACCGAGACTTGTTCAAATCAAACTTAGCCTGTTAACTTCGAGCTTAGTTAAGTGGGGCTAAGCCTGCTCGGGGCCTGCTTGCCAATCTAGCTTGCTCGATCACACGTTAATAGTCTAAAATCTGATGTGACTAGTCCATACCGAAAAAGTCAAAGATTTTGTACATGTAAGATGACTATCATTGTTGATGCATATATTTAATAAATGAAATGCCAAACTCTTTTATCTCCATTGTGATTCTTTTAGTGTCTTTAATTCTATCACAAGTCTAATTCATCACTTTTTGTTTTTCATCAATTTTCTTATATGATCAACAAATGTTTAATTCATGGTTTGAACAAAGAAGAAAAAGGATATTCATTTTATTAGCAAAAAAAGAAAAAGAATAAATAATTGTAAAAGGGTCTTAAAAATTAGTTCCATATTCCTTGAAACTAGAATTTTAATATTATCACTTTCAAAAAGATTATCCTAACAATAATAAATTAACAAAAGAAAGCTAAAACAAAAGAAAAGACAAAAGGCAAAAATATATTATGAAAATAGGAAATGTTAAGGCAATTAATAGTGTCATTCTATAACCTAAAAAGAGCATTTACTTTAAAGTTAAACCATTTGCTTATTATTTAGCATATAATAAAAGTAAAGTTTCAAGTAGTATACTAATGAGTTAGCATACAAACTCATGAGACCGATCCGTCCGATGGTGCCTTGGTATCCATTAGTATGGCATAAGGGGAATAGTCCTTGAAGTTCCTTTATCTTATGGTTGGCCTTTTTGAACAAATTGTAGACTAGGGATAAGCTACTATTTCTCCACACCCCCAACCGTTGTTCCTTGTGTGTTATGGATTCTAAGACTATTGACCATATTTTCTTTCATTATGCATTTTCCCGATCAGTTTAGTCCATTACTCTCCACCATTTTCACCTTACCAGTCCACAACTTACTGATCTTCATTCCATCCTTATAAGGGTTAACATGTCTCCCCCCTTTAACAATAGTGACTTTCATACCTTTTGCATTGTCCTGTCTGTTGTTGTGTATAATCTGTGGTATGAACGAAACCTTTGAACCTTCCGCGATGAAGCCTCGGATATAGGGAGTTTTACCTCGCGGGTGATCTTACAAGCTATGAAGCACCTCAGCTTAAACATTGAGGGAAGGTAAATTATGTGTGTATTCAGTTTCTTGTTATTCTTATTGATAAAAATGCAGGTTCAGGGACATCTCAAGGATAGCGTGTTGGACCCCGAACCTTTTTTCTGATGAATTAAGCATGATCTCAATTATTTTTGAGGTTCTGAAAGTATGATTGAAATAAGTTTTAAGGCTTGATGGAATAATTTCTAAGTGTTAATTATTCCTGTAAAAATTAGTAGACTTTTTATTATATGATTTGATTGAATTAAAAGTGGTAAAAAAAATGCTTAAGGGCATTTTGGGCATGACACTTAGGATTGTTAAGTTATAAGGCATGAGGTTAAGGGCAAAATGGA
>JANZLC010000006.1:7739728-7774148 GCA_026413385.1 Erythroxylum gracilipes | reverse complement strand
CATATGGTCTTATTCAAATTAACATGCTAATTAACTCCTATTAACATGCCAAATAATTCCACAAAATACTCCATTAAGACCTCAAAATTTATTTAAATCATGTTTAACCCCTTCCAAAAATCATAACCTTACTCTAATCATGCAATTGAAGAAATTTGGTAACACTTCCTTCTAAAAAACTGTTCCTCATTGTCTCAATTTTCCAATGACATGAAAATCATTCAATTTAGTTCCATCTTCCAAAAGTTATACACTAAACAGTTCGGACTGTCCTTATACTGAAACATTATTCTGTGCTCAACTTCCATCCGAAAATTGACATTCTTAGAGATATAATCAAAACTTGATTTCATCAGACAATTTGTAGTCTTATCTCTCTAGTTTAATCCAAATTAAGAATCATCTTATTTGGATAACTAGAAAAAAAGTTATGGCTAAAACACCAAAGCATACTCAATGAACGTATACATTTTTCAGCTTTTAACTTCCAACATAACACATGTAACCCATTTGTACCTAAACCATCTTTTATACTTCATTTCAAATCCAAGTTTTTTTTCATTTCTTTACACATAATTAATCACTAACAATTTTTCATTTAATGGAAAGGTTCAGGGTCCAACAAATAAGTTTTTGTCTTATGGAGGTAGTGATCATGGTTTTTCGATGTGTGTAAGTTCTAATGATTAACCTCAATAATCTGCAACCGCGCGGGTCATTTGCGTAGTATTTAAGATGTCAATCCCTCGAGAAGGGATAATCTAGTCCCAATTCTAAGGCCAACATAATATGAAGAAATTTAAAAGATATCTAAACGAAAACAAGAGTTCAATTCAATCATGTAATTCAATCCAAAAATCAATTATGAAAATATTAACAATTTAGCTATTGGAACACACTTAAGAATTAACCTAAAGGAACTATCAATTGAGAGAAATAGGAATTTTACCTATCTTTAACACTAACCTAATCGATTATGATTTACTGGATTATTGATTCTAGATGATCTTAGGGTTGATTACTCTCTCTCGAGTTATAACCATTAACCCTAAATTATAGACCCTAATCAGATTATAAAAAATTGCAATTTCTCAATTAACAACCTATCCAAAACGCTAATTAGATCTGAAGTTGTCCAATAACTATCGGGAATATATGCGATATCTCTCTCTACATAATTACCGATTTGATTAATTTCTCATTCTTATTAAATCACCTAACTCTCGTTAGCCCAATTTAATAATTTTTCATTCGATTCACCCTCTCAGTTTATTACCAAATTATGCAATCACAGAAACCAATTACAATAAATCCAATAAACATAAAAATAATCAGATTTCATTAAATCAAAGATAAAAACCCGAAGGTGAGTTTAGAACATCTCAATATTCACAAATCCTGTAATCAAACTGCTATTCCCAATTCTATACAATAATAAAAATGGAAAATAATAGGAAATACGATCTTGAATGGAGACGGGAGGTAGCAACGTCGGGAAACTCCTGATCTGGGAAGTACGTCGATGTCAGCTTCTTCTCCACATCTTTCTTCCATCTTCTCTTTCTTAATCTCTCAATAATCCTCTCTAGGGTTTCTCTCAAAAGTGGATGGTGTGAAAAGCTCCTTCTTTTTGTTCTATTTATATTCTTTTATGTTTAGGGTTGAACTAGGGTGATTTTTTCGAGGTCTGAAAGGTCTAAAAAATCCCTCGAAATGTGAAGTTTGATAGTGGTTGCGCGTCTACCCGATGCAGGCCACAATGGTGGCCTACATCTAAGCCTTCTGTCACGATCATGGCCTATTGTGCCACAATCATGGGTTGTTGTTTCGGCCCAAATATCTTCCGAACTCCTCTGTTCTTCGATATTGACCCTGAAACACTAGCAAACACATCAAGGTATCTTAAAAACATAATATTTAAGCTCAAAAGCTTGAACTAACCCATAAAATACTTAAAACAAAAATAATTAACAAACTAACACAATTCTAACCTAAACATGTACTAAATGATCAGATTAATTGATAAACATATATGAAACTATGCCCTAAAACACGATGCAATTTACACTAATCACATCGCCACACTTAAACATTTGCTTGTCCTCAATCAAACAAAACAATAAACAATACAAGAAAACAAAAAGCACGCATATGCAGTAATGAGACAATGGCTTCAACTTAATGAAAAAAATTTAACTATAAACACAATCTTCCAAGTCGTTCTAACTTATTGACAAGCAAAATCTACGTCTAAACACCTTAGGCTAAATATACAAACTAATCAAAATTTTAATGTTGAGTCTATTCACCTCCATCACTTGCACATGCACATTGATAATCATTCAGTCAAAATAAAAGTATAGTTATTCCTTAGTAGGTTTTCATGAAAAATCAAGCTATTAACAAGTTTGGTTGTTTTTTTTTAACATTCTTTTTGTTGATTTTTGTTTAAGGACATGAACCTAGTCTTTTTACGCGGAGGCAAACATTTGTGATGAATGTCGATCCGGTTACTCAACTAAGTCATGTTGTTATTAAGTTGTTTGGTTGGAATGTCATTATAACCTTTTTACATGAAGGCACACATTTGTGATGCGTGTCAATCCGGTTACTCAGCTACATCACATTCCCAATTGGCTAGTAACTCTATTCATAACCTAAAGGCCAGTGGAATAACAATTTTAGTTAAAATTATACAAAATTTGTTTTATCACAAAATTTTTCCTACCTTATTGCTTTAGCTTATCATTCTCATGAAAATGTACTAATAATGCCACTTATTTGTTTGGACTAAAATTATAAATGAGGGCGGCAAATTCCTAAGGTGAATGAACTAACATCATATCCTAATGAACCAGCATATTTAGCCCTAAGTAACTTAGGTCGCTAATTTCAAAAGCTAATAAAACTTCGCAACCTAAAAGACTATATTTAAGGCTAAATCTATCCCGTTAAGTCCTAGCCATTGACACATTGACATAATTCACATCATGTAACATAAACAAACTATCATACAATATGCAAAATTCACACTCAAGGTAAAAACACACAACCCTCCCTATACTTGAACAACACATTGTCCTCAATGTGAGAAGGGTACATACAAGCATAAAAGGGTGAATGAAACAATATGCGGAAGGCCAAAGAACAAAATACTAACAAAAACAAAAAGAAAAGGGTTAGAACAAAAAACCATCATGGTGACTAAGGTGGTGATGTGTTAGAGGTGGAGATTAAATACACTTGACGTCGAGCTGGCTATCCTATCTTATAATTGATTCAGAGAGAGTAAGAGAATTAGTAGAGCAATGCATTCCAAATCATTTATGTTTATTTATGGAAATGAAACAACTTTAACTGCATAACAATTTAAATATACCTAAACGTGCTAATTTATGGTTATTAGCTTGACCTTATATCATTGGAAACTCAGCTGGGATCAATTATGAGCAGCTTGCTTCCACCCGTTTTGTTCAACATCAATTTTGTAGCCTGTGAGCTACAAATTGCAAAATGATTAGAAGGACAATATTGATAAAGTTAAGAAAATCGATTAATTTTAATCATGTCCTTTTCACTAACAAACTGTCAATAAAATAGGAAATAACGAAACTCCCTGAATCTTCTATTAATTCTAGTAGTTTGTTTGGTAAAAGGGTGAGTTGCTCTTGTTCCTCCTTAGTCACTCCCTTTTCTTCTTCTTCTTTTGCTTCACGAACAGAGACTTTCGTAGCTTCTTCAAACTCGATGTCCGTTGTTATCTGTTCTTCATCCTCATGGTCCTTTAAAGATTCGACATCATCAACTCTTATGAATGGTATTCTCTATGGGTAAGGCGGAGGAGGAACATAGGAAGGGTCCTCATTCTTTTCTTCATCCTTTTTCTGCTTCTCTTGGTCTTCTATAGAGTGAGTTTCAACTGGTTTGTCTATTAGTTCTCCTAACTATTTCCCATTTCTAAATGTGATAGCCTTAACTTGCTCTCTTAGATATACTTCCGTGTTGCACGAAAGACTTCCCAATTTTTTTATAGATAACACATTGGCAAGTTGTTCTACTTGAACCTCCGGGCTGAGAATAGAAGAGGCATAAGTCCTTGTTACTTGGTCAATTTGCTCTTCTAACCTCTTTTGGGCCTCATCCATACTTATGAGCTTGTCCATGATCTTGTCTAGTTTGGAATCATAGTCATTGTATTTATCCTATTGATATCCAAGTGAGCGTTAATTTCTAAACTGAATCTCAGTATTGTTAGATCAATGAAATTTTGGGTGGTTATGCCACCCTGACTTGTATGTGCTGGAATAAGGATTGCTATCTCCCTGACCAACTTGTGCTTTATGAAAGATTAATTGCTCCATGTTGTTGTTTTCCCCTAAGAAGCAATCAGTTACGATATAGCTCTCTTGTCCACATGACTTATATTTATGATGCATTGCTATGACTGGAGAGGAAGAGGTGGCTTTCAGGCTATTCAATTGCTCAGTTAGGTTGTCAATCTCAGCCTGCAATGTTGTTAATGAATTTGCAGCAACAATCATTCCTCCTAGGTCCCAAAATCTTGACTGCTTTCTATTTCGTTCTGATGTTCAAAGACAACTAATGTATGCTATGTCTGCTAACAAATCATGTGCTGCTTCAATTGTTTTCCTCATGAATGATCATCTAGCAGCTGCGTCTATGGTTCTCCTTGTGGGTGGATTAACTCTAGTGTAGAAGGTTTGCAATAGGAATTCGTTGGGTAGGTTATGGTGAGGATAACTCCTTTGTAACTCCTTATACTACTCCCATGCTTCATATAAAGAGTCCTCGTCATTTTGTTGGAAATTGATAATTTCCTTTATCTAGAAAAACTTGCACTAACTGCTCCCTAGTTATGATGTTGGATGGGTGGAGAGAATTTAACCAGGCTTTGGCTCGATCCCTAAGTGTCAAGGGAAAGAGTCTCATCCTAATAGCATCCTCCGACATCTGATGGTACCGAAAGGTATCACATATTTCAAGGAAGTTTACTATATGTGCGTTAGGATCCTTGTTCGTTAGTCTATAAAACTGCACGTTCTGTTGAAGCATGTTTAGGAGGGCTGGTTTGATTTCAAATGATGTTGCTTGTATAAGTGGCCTAACTACTCCTTGGTTAATCACATTGAACCCTGGTCTTATGAAGTCTATAAGGGTCCATTGCTGATGTCCTTGATTTGTTTCGTGGTCCAAATCTTACTGAAATTCCTTGGCCATTGTTGCTTTTACGATTTCTTCTTCTTCTTTACACTGAGCTTTCCTAATGGATTGTTCTAGTCGAGTGATGTCTAAATCTATGGTTTTAACTACATGACTCGAACTTCTCATGACTCGTGTTCATGTAAGAGCACGATTTTAGAAATGGAAAGAAAGAATGAAAAACAAAAAAATTAAAAACTAACTAAACGCCTTAAACTATAGAACTAAACTAATTGCATCCCCGACAACGGCCCCAAAAACTTGATCTTAGTTTTTCGATGTGTGTAAGTTCTAATGATTAACCTCGATAATCTATATGCACACGGGTCATTCTTGTAGTACCTAAGGTGTCAATTCCATGAGGAGGGATAATCTAGTCCTAAATTTAAGGCCAACACAATTTGCAGAAATTTAAAACATAGAAAAACTAAAACAAGAATTAAATTCAATCACGCAATTCAATCCAATAATCAATTACGAAAATATTTACAATTTAGCTATTGGAACACACTCAAGAATTAACCTGAAGGAACTATCAATTGAGATAAAGGAGAATTTTACCTATCTTTAATGCTAACCTAATCGATTATGATTTACCAGATTATTAGTTCTAGACGATCCTAAGGTTAATTACTCTCTCTCGAGTTATAACCATTAACTCTAAATTATAAACCCTAATCGGATTATGAAAAATTGCAATTTATCAATTAACAACCTATCCAAAACCCTAATTAGATCTAAAGTTGTCCAATAACTATTGGGAACCTATGCGAGATCTTTGTTCACACTATTATCTATTTGATTAATTTCTCGTTCTTATTAAATCACCTAACTCTTGGTAGCCCAATTTAATAATTTTCATTCGATTCACCCTCTCACTTTATTACCAAATTGTGCAATCATAGAAATCAATCACAATAAATCCAATAAACAAAAAAAAACAATCATATTTCATTAAGTCAAAGATAAAAACCCGAAGCTGAGTTTATAACATCTTAACATTCACAAATCCTATCATCAAACTGTTATTCCCAATTCTATACAATAATAAAAATGGAAAATAACATGAAATATGATCTTAAATGGAGATAGGAGGCAGCAACATCGGGAAACTCCTGATTCGGGAAGTACGTCGATGTTAGCTTCTTCTCCGCTTCTCTCTTCCTTCTTCTCTTTCTCAATCTCTCAACAATTCTCTCTAGGGTTTCTCTCAAAAGTGGTTAATGCAAAAAGCTCCTTCTTTTTGTTCTTCTTGTTCTATTTATGTCTTTTTGTGTTTAGGGTTAAACTTGGGTTTTTCGGAGGTCCGAAAGATCCAAAAAATCACTCGAAACATGAAGTTCAGGAGTGGCTATGCGCTTGCCTAACGCAGACCACGACTGCGGCCTTGCAGGCCACGATCGTGGCCTACATCTAAGCCTTCTGTTATGATCGTGGCCTGTTGTGCCACAATCATGGGCTATTATTTCGGCCCGAATATCTTTCGAAACTCCTCCATTCTTTGATATTGACCCTGAAACACTAACAAACGCATCAAGTTCCTCAAAAATATAATATTTAAGCTCAAAAGCTTGTACTAACCCATAAAACACTTTAAACACAAATAATTAACAAATTAACACAATTCTAACTTAAACACATACTAAATGATCAGATTAATGGATACACACATATCAAACTATGCCCTAAAACATGATGCAATTTACACTGATTAGGTATATTGCAATTGACTAGCTTTATTCTCAACAATCTTCACATATACTAAAACGCATATTACCTTACCTAAAGGCATTCATCAGAAGATTGACAGATGCATAAGTTACTTTATATGACATGGATAAAACTATAATAGGGTTAGGGGCCCAAGTTAAATGGAGCTCAATTTGCCTTCCTAAGGAATATAGAGGACCTAGCATAACTTCAGCTAGCAGATTGGCTAAGGCTTTGATGGTTAAGAGGCTATGAGAATATGTGTAAAAAGAGAGAGCCTATGGGTGAAGTGGATCCATATGGGCCACATCAAGTAAGGTAGCATCTGGTCTATTCCTTATAAAGCTAGTCAATCATACACTTTCTAACATTTCCTGAATACAAGTTTCTTCATGCATCCTCATATCAAACACCATATTGGCAATGTTAAGAATACAAACTTTTGGTTTGATAACTGGCATTCGCTAAGGCCTTTATATAACAACCTATTACTTTTAATCTCTAAGAGGGACTATTCCTGAAGATACTAAGTTGTAAGTACTAATCCAAAATGGCAATTAGTTCTACCTTTTCACATGAATAGGGGAACTAGCTCTATTTTATGCAATATGCCAAAGTATCTTCCTAGTCAATTTTAGGATGATGATATCAGATGGGAATTGCACAGATCTCATAAATTCTTAACTCACTCTTCTAGGAAGTTTCTAGTTGGGCCACAAGTTAGATTCCAATTTCACAATCTAATATGGGAGTCAGGAATCCAGCTCATTCATTTATCTTGTGATTAGGAGCTCTATAAAGGTTAGGAACTAGAGACAAAATCAAATTTCAAATACCAAACATCTCATGTCCCTTCTGTGCCACTTATCCAGAGACACTTTAAATATGACTATACTATTCAACTTTGGAGAAAATTTCTTAATATCTTTGATATACAAGATCAAAATATCATTTGGTTATACATCCTAAAATGGGAAGCAGACTAAGATGGAATGCTAGAGGAGATCAAAAGTTGTTTAAAGCTGGTTTTGCTATGTTAGTACATTACATTCGGAGAATGAGGAACACAGGGCTATTTAAATATATTGTAGAATATCATAATTACAATTGGATGGAGTTTTACCTAACACTAAGGTTGACTACCATGACTTCTCCTTCTGCACAAACCATAACTACAAGGATTCAAATGAAATTGGACATATAAAAGAGTTAAACTACAAAGTTATTTGTTGGATTTGTAAATTATTTTGAGATGTTGTATCAACTCCAATCAGGAGTTGCTTTTTTGAGACATTATTTAATTATTCCATTTATAAATGAACTTAATTACTTTTAAAAAAACCTTATTTTTTTATTATTTTAGTATATTAATTATTTAAAACTTTAACTATTTAAAAATAACTCTATCAATCACTTAATTTCATAATTAATTTAAAGCTTTAATAGCTGAGACTATTAGGAAATTAGGATGGGGTCTTAAAAGATCTTAACACTACATAATGCAAGAAAATTAAATCATTTTGATAACTATTCATAAATTAAAATTACTTTAATTTTATAACATGATTAATTCATAAACATAATAAAGCATGAATTGTAAAATGTGCCATATTATAAAGTTTGATTTTATTTGCGTAGCTCTCCTATAATCTATAGGTTATATGAAAATCATTATTATAGTATAAGGGTTGATCTTTAACATTATTTGCATGAACTAGTTGAAAAAAATTTACAGATAGTATAAAAAGGGGTATGCATAGAATGTTAGGTCTTACAGAGCCTACGTCTAAGTTTAGATATTTTAATAATTTAATTGCTATTGCTATTGTAATTAAACTTTACTTATAATTATAACTATAATTAAACTTTAATTATAATTATAATTTAATTATAATTAAAAACTAATTAACTCATATAGAATTCTATATCTAATACTAGTCCCCTATTAGTTAAATATCTTATATTTGATTCTAAAGATATTCAAGCTTTACAATCAAATATAACTTAATTACAATCAAATCACAAAGTTGCTTTTCTACTAAATTTCAGCTTAAAATGAGGGAAACAGGACCTCCTATTATGGAAAAGGAAGTACAAATTAAAATTTTACTAACAAATCTTGCAGAGAAATATTCACTGAACATAATAACAAGGTGGATTGGTACTCCCTTATATGGGAAACATGTAAAAATCCAAGAGCCACTACTACCACTTGGTTAACTTTCCAAAATAGACTTAATACTAAAGATAAGCTGGGTAGATACCTAAATATCCCCAAGGATTTTCGTTTATATTTATAGGAGAATAATCTAGAGACCATATATTTTTCACATGCATAACAACCAATCCTATTTGGAGACTAATCAACAAGGCATGCAACATAGAGGGAATAGGGAACACATTTCAGGACACTTTTCAATCCCTTTTACAATTTTCAATCCCTTTTTAGGACACTTTTCAATCCCTTTTCAGGACACTAACATTGCAAAACCAATCTTGAACACTTTTCAATCCCTTTTACAATTCCAGCTCAGTCCATTTACTCGTAACAAGCAGTCTGTCCAGCTCAGACCTCTATCTTGAAGAGTAAATATACAGAGGAATTTTCTACATAGTTGTCTGATTTGAATACACTTAAAGAAAAGATGATCTATTGTCTCATCTTTTATAGAACATATCGGGCATGATAGAATATGATATTTTATCTTATCTCTGGTATTTAACTTTTGCCTAGCTGCCGACTAGAGTATAAAGGAGTGCGCTTAGGAAATTCTAGATCCCCTTATCAGTCTAGAGAGAGGGGAGTTGATGAGTGGAACAAGTAATAACTGTTTACAAGATTGAGTTGTAAAGATTTGTTACTTGTGTATCTCCCATCTAATCTCATCTTTCTGTGCTTGATCTGGGTGTGTAAGCTGGCATTTGTTCTACAATGAGTCTAATTCCTCTGGTCATATAAAATGGCCATTTTTAGCTATTATTTTGGATAAGAATTTGTACCTTAGTGTCCTCTATAATGGAGTGCCTTAGAGATGAAAAGTAATTAGTGTAACATAAAGACCTATAGGATGCTAATTATCATACCATAATTATGTATTCTTCGCATCTCTAATATGATGCTTAATATGAGGATGCATGAATGACTTAATGAGGAGGATTTGTTGGAAGGTGTAGGATTGTTAGTCTTTCTGAGAGATGGACCATATACTGCTTTGTTTGATATGAAATGTGTGCACCCATTTCACCCAAAGACTCTATTTGTCCTAACAAGTTTTCCATAGCTTTTTAGCTAACAATATCTTGTTCATTCTGCAAGTTGAATTGATTCCTAGTCCACCATTTTCTTTAGGAAGACATATAACACTCCACTTCACTTGGGATATCTTTCTACCATATTCAATCTATTCCATATGAAATCTCTTTTACTTCTGTCAATTGTCTTCGATACACCTTTAGGGATTGCCAAATGTGATAACTAATAGATATGTAGGTTGTGGAAAATGGAAATGCCTAGCTACAACCTACCCCATAAGATAGAAATTTGTTACTCCAGTTGACAATTATGTTATGAACTTTATCAATGAATGATCTACATTCAGCTTCTTTTAGCTTCCTTACGGAGATAGGAACTCTTAAATAGGTAAGTGGTAATTAGTGAACGGTAAGTCCTGC
Organism: Erythroxylum gracilipes; assembly: GCA_026413385.1. Lineage (NCBI taxonomy): Eukaryota > Viridiplantae > Streptophyta > Magnoliopsida > Malpighiales > Erythroxylaceae > Erythroxylum > Erythroxylum gracilipes. The sequence continues at coordinate 7,763,546 of JANZLC010000006.1, read as the reverse complement.
TCCTATAATCACCTTTACTGCGTCTTCTCCACTTTGTTTAAAAAGATAAGCGAATTTTTTCTGTAGGTTAAATTTCAGCCCTTATATCTTCTGAAATCTCTACAAAGAGGTCAAGATTGCTCCAATTGAACTAATGTCATTAGAATATAGTTGCTGAATCCATTGAATTCTATATTTCTGCTACAACTGATTTCTATATGTTTCAATGACCTGCATGTATTTGCCTAATTATCTTTCTCCTTATCCATAAGAGCGACATATGTAGGATTAGCAACCAACCTCTTCTGAGTTAAAGTAAGATTCTCCATAGTCTGTAGCTTGTTAAATTTTAAAGGATCAGTACATTGTTTAAGCATTTTAATATAATCATCCTTGACAGATTTTAGCATTTGAAGACACAGAAATGCCTTAGAACCCTAAACATGCTTTTCAACGACATTTATAGTAATTGATTCAAGCTAAGAGTTTTTTAACAGGGAGTTGAAGAATTTGAATAGTGATCTTCTCTTGATTAGGGTGTCACTAAACATATCTTGATGGGAGTGTGATTAGAAAACAATGGTTCTTTAACAATAACATAACTGTCAGCCATTTGAGCAAGCCATCTATTTTTGACTAAGAACTTATCTAGTTTTCTCTACACCAGCCTGTTTCCTGTTAGTGGTTACTCCATATGAAAATTGGCCCTGAAATTTAAGATAAGCAAGTCAAAGAATAGTTGTTAGAGTAGACAATTCTTTAATATCTGCATGAGTAACTCCTCTTCCCCCCAGAGGATTCTGATGGGGAAAGTAAACAATTGAAGTCTCCAGTCGCCATCGAAGAGCTCAAGATAGAGGAGTCAATTCTTTTCAAATCTCTCCACAAACTACCTCGTTGAAATTCCCAATTGGCTGCATATACAACTATTATAGCAATCGGCACATAGACTAATGTTAGAACCATTTTGTGATGAATCAGTTGCTCTGTGCAAAACCATATGGATAAAAATAGTTAAGTTGGATCTGTTGCTACAATGATTCTTCCATTTGGGTGTTTAAAGTGGTTGTTTAAAGCTATCCACCTTACAGGAAAACTTTCAACCCTTTTTGGAAAACATCTTCTTTTATTTTCGTCTCTACTAAACCAACAAATTATGTTTGTCTTACAGGAAAACTTTCAACCCTTTTTGGAAAACATCTTCTTTTATTTTGGTTTCCACTAAACCAATAAAATATGCTTCTCTAACTTCAATATGAACTTTTAGAGCTAGTTGCTTATTAGGAGAATTAAGTCCTCTTACATTCCATATATTGCAAACCATTAAAAGAGTTTAAGCTTAGGCCTTCTCTTAGATTTTTTGTTTCCATTCCCTAATACCTACCGCTCACCCTGTTCTTTCTTGGAGTTGCTTGAATTTTCTAATATACCCTCTTTGTTTATTACATCATTACTCTGCTAAGTGTTCTTCTCGCTTCCCTCTCCTTCTGACTTGTGATGTTTAACTATTTTCTAAAGTTTGTTTAGTGGTATTTCTAGCTGATCTTGTCTTTCCTTGCTACTATTTTATTAATCTATATAAAGGTTGATGAAGATGCAGCTTGCTCACTTTCAATTCCATCTACATCAATTATGTCATTTGCACCTTTATTAGCTGACATCTTAATCTCTTCCTTTTCTCTACTTACCACATTATGATAATCAATAGTATTTTCCTCTGTATTTACACACAGTTCGAATCCTTCATTAGATTTTTGCTCATTCTTTTCCATTTTTTTCCCTGCTGCATCTATATGTCTAGCACCTACCTTTTTACTACTAATAGAATATGCTTCCTTTTAACTTTCTTCAGTTACACACTACAAATTCATCATTTGGATTTTGCGCATTCTCTTCGTTGTTTTTCCCTGCTACAATGAAAATAATAGCATTAGATTTCCTTATAGTAACAAAACCCACATCCTCTTGCTTTTCCTCAAATCCATATACTTTAATTACAACATTTGGATTCATAAAGTTCTTTTCTTTATTGTCCTCTGATACATATCATGCCCAGGTATTATTTTTTCTAGAATGCCTTGTTTTAGATTTCTTCCATTACCCTCCTCATTCTTATTCATCTTAAGGACCCAAACTTTGGTTCCTCTTTCATATACGGCTTCTAAGGATAAGACAATAATATTTTATCCCCCTCCAATTCTCCATTGCAATTATACTTCATGAGAGGAATGTATTCAGACATTATTTTCTTATGTTCCACTTCAATGCACACCCTACTCACTCTTTTAATGTTAGCAATATTTTCGTCCATAGGAAGAGGAAATCCTAAGTAACTAGCTAAGTAGCTTATCCTTCAAATGACTAATATTCAAGGGAAATTTTGTGCAAATTGACTTAAATAGGAATTGTCTTGATTTTGATTATGTCAAGTTTGAATTATATTCTCAACTTCTTTAATAATATTGGTTACCTTGAATATGCCAAGGTCCTATATCCATTACTTTGGTAGCCATTTCCTATGACGAGAACTGAAAGATGAATAGCTCATCTTTATTTATTAGCATTGATTGGAGACCCCATTTCTTCCAATTCATCTCTGCCCAATGTTAAACATTTGGGTATGCCAACCTTTTCTCAAGGAAATATCCGACTAGTGTAGCTTACCGCTTAGTTGCTCCCTACTGCAAAACTTCAACAAAAGGGGCGACAGGGCCACCCTTGTTTCCAGCTATATACTGTAGCCTGCCAAATGACTCCGGGTCTCTAACAAATCGGCTCCATGACTGGGTTCCTACATTCTGGGATGATCAGTGAGTTTGTTGAGTGGTAAAGATAGGGAAATTCCTTATTCTCCAATGTCTAGTTGAGGTCTGAGTTAGAAGAATCGGGTGACATTTTACCAATCAAGTAAAGTGCCAGAACCCAAGTTCAAGTGGAGGAGGGCAGGCTTCCTAAAAAGGAAAACCTCGATTGAGACGAAAGTAAGAGTGAGGTTTGAGTTACAGTAAGAAGAGTACAAACAAAAGGGAAGGATCAAGGAATCACAGATAGGAGTAACCAAGGTTCAGTTTAGAGAAAGGTAGAAGGAGAGCATTGGGGGAGTCAAGGAGAGCCACGGGTGAGTCACTTGTGTAAAAGTTTTTCATATAATTCAATCATTTTATCTTACATTTTGTGACTAAACGTGAAGTATAAATTTAATATATTTTTATTTAAATTCAATCGTATTATTTCTTTAGCAATAGTGATTAATTCATGTAATGACATTTAAAAATTATTTTTAAGTGACATTTCACCTTACTCAATGATTTTCAAAATCAATAATAAAATCATTGTCATTATTAGTGATAAATTCAATATCAATCACAACTTTTTTCATATAGTTCTTTTCATGTCTAATGACTAATCATTGAGCTACCTATGTTCAAAATAAGTCCTAATATCAAAATATGACTCTCCCAATATGAGATACTTTAAAAATCTTAAGTCAACTTTAAAAATCTTAAGTCAAAAGATTACTCATACTACTTTAAAAAGTCAAAAGATTACTCATACTATCATTTAAAAAAATTAAAGGAAATTGTATTAATGAATAGAGATCATAAACGAGTTACAACTTAGTATAAAGGCTACTAACTACCAGTTATTCAAGGGATTACAATTATTAAGAGTATATTTAAAGAAAATTCATCATCTTTTCTTTCCTAGTATATATACGAGTACTAAAATGTTTAGTTTATCATCTTTCTTGGTTTTGGCCCAAAGAAGTCTCTCTTAAGGACTTAAGTACATGCGTCTTTTTCCTTGTTACTATCTAGCAATCTCTACATAACCATACAACATACTGACTTTTTTTAGTGGTGAATGCAACATCTACTTAGTTTGTTCTTTGTATATCTTTATTTTATGTTACCTTTGTTGAAATCTTCTTTCTTTGTTCTCGCTTTTTTTTTTTTGTCTTCATCCTATACTTCATTTTCTTGCCATTCTCTATTACATTATGTAATTTTATATAAGCCAAACTTATATGAGCATTTTGTGGGATTGTTAGAATTTTTACATAAAGTGCTTTTTTGTTAACTACAAGGGGAGCTATTTTCTCCACATTCATTCTTAAGAATACGTGAAAAGATGATTTAATTAACATAAAGTTAGAAGTTTGGTTAGCAATATCTAAATGTATAATCTTAATCAATTATAATGTACAGACTTCGAAATAAGAGATGCTTTCATATCGGGCTTCGTGGGTTTTGCTACCATAAAGAAAATCAAGAGTCTAAGATAGATTTGGTTGTTGTTTTATTCAATTTAGAAATAAAAATAATATTATTAATTATCACAACCATAACAACAATAATAGCAAGAGAAATAAAGCGCAAGAAACTAAATCAACGCACAAGCAATTACGTGAAAAACCCCTCAATTAGGGAAAAGACCACAGTCTAGATCTTTATGAACTAAAATCAATCCACTATAATAATCAAGAGTACAACTGACAGCCAACAATAATAATCTCAACTACAAGTAAAATTATCTATAAATTCTAATACAAATTGAAAATCCTAATCAATTTAGTACACTCTACAATCCCAAGTGATACCAACATCGAATACCTATCGATGATGATCCGCTTCCTTTTGATTATTTCACCAAACAGCTATCATCCAACATGCCAAAACAATGGAGCAGATCTCTCTTTTTCTCCTTTTTCGTTCTAATTTTTCGGCGATACTGCTCACAAACAAAAAGGGTAAAGCCTTTTTTTTTATCTCATCATAAATTGGCTTCACTAATAAGCCAACAAAACAATCGCCTTACTCACAAAACAATGAAGCACCAGTCCCCCCACCCATAGGCCAATAAAAAAACTTTTCACTTAGTGGGCCACTACTTCTAAGTAAAACAAAGCCCACCCTTGCAACATTTCACTGAGAATAATTTCAGTGTTTTACCTTTTTATTCTCTTTTCTTAGTTTCATTTTATTTCAAACAACAATTAGTTTCATTTTATTTCAAACAACAATTAAAATAAAACTCACATAACTAGCATTTGAGATTTGGGGAGATTTATAACATATTCTTCCCTTGACCCAAATCACCAAACACCTTCACTTCATCTGAGAATCAAACCTTCTTCTTCACGGCCTTGTCCCTCCAAATGCAATGGCCCTCTACATAACAAATGTTGTTGTCGACCTTCCTCCCTTGCATCACCAAGAAAACACCCAGTACACTTTGCACCACCTCCCACTACCAACATATCGATGCCCATACTTTGTCAATTCACCCAAGGAAATAAGATTAGCATGAGCACTTGGCACATACCTCACATTGTAGACAATTCAAGTCATACCATCATCGAGCTTCATCCTCACGGTCCCCATGCGTTGGACCTTCAAGTTTTGATCACCCACTATGTTGATGTGGTCATACTCCCCATCTTGGTACAAAGTATCAAATAAGGTTTGGTCTCTACCAACATAAACTGATGCGGCTAAATCCAACATACAACTCTCTTGGCCCTCCTTCACTTCACTATGAGTAGCCAATAACAAATTGCTATCACCATCACCTATGACCACATTAGAGGAATCACCATCATCATCTACTTTAGTCTTGCCCTTCTTCTCTTGCATCAACTAAAGACTCTTCAAGTCCTCCATCATCTTTAGATAATGGCTTTGGATATGGTCATTCTCCTTACAATAGTAACACTCCACGTTACTAAAGTCTTTGGAGTGCGATTTTGATTTACCCCTTGAGCCACCTACTCTTCTCTCTTGATTCCTCCCTCTCTCAAACACCCTCTTAACTAGTGCTCAATCACCATCACCCAGAGAACCTCCATCAATATGTGTCATCATCCTTTTGTTCTCCCTCAATATCGCCATAGCTTCATCTAGCATAATCTTCTCCCTACTAATAAGCAACGTCATGATAATGGGTCGGTAGGACTTAGGTAGTGACACCAACAACAAGAGAGCTTGTTCTTGATCGGTGATCTTCTCATCCACATTCTTCAACTGGGCCACTAGTTGGTTGAACAAATTAATGTGGTCCTGTAAAGTTGTACCCTCCTCCATTCTCAACTGGTACAACTCCCATCACAGGTATAAGATGTTAGTCAATGATTTGGAGGCATACACACTTTGGAGCTTATCCATCAAAGCTTTCTAGTCCCTCTAACACAAGTAGTTGTACTTGATCTCTGAAGCTATAGCCAATCGAATCGTACTAACCACCTTCTTCTTCATCGACACCCACTTGGCAACATTCAAACTTGCCGACTTGTCCACCTCCAAAGCTGCATCTAAATCTTTTTGTACGAACAAGTCCTCAATAATACTCTTTTACACCTAAAAGCTAATTTTCCCATCAAACAAGAGAACGTAAAATTTCGAAGCACTATTTTCACCCATTCTCTTCTCACACTAATTTCTCCCTAAATCAGACAAGCGGTAATTTTCCCTATATAAGGATCCTCCAGCCATAACTCTGATACCACTTTGTTGGAAAAATTACCACAACCACAACAACAATGATAGCAAGAGAAATAAAGTGAAAGAAACTAAATCAACGCATAAGCAATTTACGTGAAAACCGCTCTCAACTAGGGGAAAAACTATAATCTAGATCTCCACGGACTAAAATCAGTCCACTATAATAATCAAGAGTACAATCGACAACCAACAACCAACAACAATAATCTCAACGATAAGTACAATTATCTCTAGGTTTTAGTACGAATTGAAAACTCTAATCAATTTAGTACTCTCAACAAACCCAAGAGATACCAACAACGAATGCCTATCGATGATGATCTGCTTCCTCTTGATTATCTCACCAAATAGTTGTCATCCCCCATGCTAAAAATATAAAGTGAGACCAATATTGGATATGGTTATGTTTCACACTCTGCAAAGTTACAAAAGCTAATTATCACCTATTATATAGTTGAATAGGCACTAGACTCATGGATTTAAATGCCATAATTTATTTGAAATTTCAAAATTCTATTTAGGTATGAATTAAAATTTCAAATTTATTTAGTTATTTCCTAATTATATTTTGTTAAGAATGTATTTTCCTTTTAGGTTCTAGTTCTTAGTGTTTAATACCCATAAAAGGATTTCTTATTAATGTAATTACGGGAGCTTATCATTATCATTGATTAATCAAAAACCTTAGAAAGAATTTCTTCAAAATTCTAGAGTAATTATTATTTCAGGTTCTCTAAAAATTTATGATTTAATATAGCTTGTAAATGGCGATCAAACCCTGTAATCTTATCACTTATAATCCTTTTTTTAATGTGATCATTCATATCATTATCTATTTTTTTGTGTATCTTTTTCTTATATCAAACTTTTCACTAGAGAAGGGTCGTTGAACTATCATATTATTATTGAATCTCATTAGTCTTATTATTAAAGGTCATATAAGACTAGGGTTGAATTGGGCCTAGATTGCATCTAACTCGACCAGGATCAATTTAAACCATTACTAAGTCTAATTCCAATTGAGTGATAAGACATTAACCATTACTAAGTCTAATTCCAATTGAGTGATAAGACATTAAACAAACCAGTATTGTAAGACTGTAAATATTTTATCTATTTTTAAAGTCATTTTTATTTTCAATAAAGTACTTTGTAAATGTAATCGAAATATGAAATTTTTTGTGTGGAGATAAGGACATTTTTATATTCTAAGATATTAAAGGTTGAAATGTTATTATAAAAGTGAGTTTATGGAAATTTTTATTGAGAAAAATTTATTAATTTGAATATATTTAAATAATTTTAGTTTATAAATATATTTTAAGTGTTCAATAAAAATTATTGAAATTAAATTTAGCGAGCAAAAGTCTTGTTAAATTTATAATCAAAATAGATAACAAGTTCCATGGTGTCAAAACTTTTGACATTTTTCATTTCAGTACCAAACCTTTTAAAATTTTTAATTTAGTGAATAACCTTTTGAAACTTGTGTAACTCAAGTCAAAACATTAGTTTTGTTTATTTTTTACCGATATGGCTAACAAAGTCACTATCTTCCTAACATCTAAACATCCATTTAACAATATTATGGACACATGGACATTTATGTGAACTAAACTAAAATTTACCTATAACTCACTTACCCATATCCATAACTTATGACCTATGACCCATTTTCTTTTTCATAAAATAACCCACATTCCCAAAATGCAAACCTTAAATTCCCTTTATGAAAATAATTTGTGCAATATAAAACTTGTTAAGTTTCTTTACCTCTCTCACTATAATTCCTTTCTAAAATAATTCCTTACCGCCCTCGTCTAAAATTTGTGTTTGCTTTTTTCTTACTATGCACTTTTTTGTGCTCTCTGCTAATTATTCATTTATGTTTTTGTTTTCTTTCAGGCATATGATTTTGTTGTTGTTTTATGTGCATCGTCGTTTTTATTTTTTTTCATTTTAGGCAAGTGATTTTGATGAGATTTTTCATGAGTTGAGTGTAGATTTTAATATGTTTATGTATTGATTCTAGTGTAGGTGGATTAGATGGAGAATAAGTAAACTATTACCGGATTGTGAATGTTTTTGGTCAGTGGTTTTATTCTTATGTTAAAGATGTTTTCTATGTAAATCTAGTTATTTACTTATTGGTTTCTTTTGTATGGACTAGTGAAATTATAAAAGAAAACTCAATAGGGTGAATTTTCTGCATTTGGATTGTTACATAATGCTAAAGTTATTGTGTTGGTTAATTAAGTTGTAATATGGGTTATTTTTCTTTTACTATATGCTAAAAAATAGATTTCTTTGGCATCCGAGCGGTATCTTGTTGGCTCACTTGACTCCACGATTGATCAATGGGTCAGATCTTCCCATGAATGCCAGAGTATCAGATGTTATTTGGCACAATGAATGAAGGTGGCATTATACAAATGTGGAGCCTATTTGTACCCTATCACCCCTTCTTTATAACCCAGATTCATCCAGTGAGGATAGACTAGAATGGCTAGCCAGCCCTTCCAAGCAGTATACTAATGAGTCAGCATACAAGCTCATGAGACCGATCCGTCCGATGGTGCCTTGGTATCCATTAGTATGGCATAAGGGGAATAGTCCTCGATGTTCCTTTATCTTATGGTTGGCCTTTTTGAACAAATTGCAGACTAGGGATAAGCTACTGTTTCTCCACAGCCCCAACCGTTGTTCCTTGTGTGTTATGAATTCTGAGACTATTGACCATATTTTCGTTCATTGTGCGTTCTCCCAATCGGTTTGGTCCACTGCTCTCCACCATTTTCACCTTACCAGTCCACAACTTACTGATCTCCATTCCATCCTTCTAAGGGTTAACATGTCTCCCCTCTTCAACAATAGTGACTTTCATACCTTTTGCATTGTCCTGTCTGTTGTTGTGTATAATCTGTGGTATGAACAAAACCTTCGAACCTTCCGCGATGAAGCCTCGGATATAGGGAGTTTTACCTCGCGGGTGATCTTACGAGCTATGGAGCACCTCCGCTTAAACACTGAGGGAAGGTAAATTGTGTGTGTATTCAGTTTCTTGTTATTCTTATTGATAAAAATGTAGGTTCAGGGACATCTCAGGGATAACGAGGAGGATGGTTATACTTCCCTCCCATCGATAATAGGCAGGTTAGCAGGAGGAGTTCCAGTCCTACGGCGGTCCTGATAGAAGGACTTTCTTATTTTTTTTAAATGTGGTCTACTGTTTGTGGTTTTTGGTATTTGGTGGGCTTATTTCTACAGGTCATTGTGTGGTGCTTTCATGTCTGCTGGTGAATTTCTGTAACAGGGTAGTGGATCTAATTTTCTTAGGCTTCTCGATAGGTAGGTTTTGAGGGTGTGGTGTTTTCTTCCATACTTTGTTCACGGTTCCTATGTATATATCCTTTGTGAGCCCTTTTGGTAGGCTAGAGATTTTTTCAGAAATCACTAGCTGTGTATATAACTTTTTCTTATTTGTATAAAAGTTTTGCTGATTTACCAAAAAAAAGAGTAAAGTTTTAAAATTTTCCATTGACGAAGTAATTGAAAAGAAGAAATCAATCTTTCAACAAAACAATTAGGCCACCTATAATACTAAACCTATCTACCATCAACGTATTAGCTATTCTAAATTCCAACAGTTTATATCGAATAACCGGATTTAGGTTATTAGATGTAAATTTTTTACTTCTCTGTTCAAATTGTGAGATATGACTTATACTCCCTCAAGTTGGCAAGTATCTCTAGCATAACCTTGACATTTAGAAAACTTACTAATGACAACAACCAATGAGTGTAGGGAAAGATGGTGGTAGTTAACAATGGTAGATGGATTGTTAGTTTTTAGTAAAGACAACAGGTAATGGGAGTGGGGATAGGAAGAAGACTTAGGATTTTTTACCCATTAATTACTAAAAACAGTGTCATTTTGTTACTTAACCCAAATTTTTTTAAAAAATCAAACTTGACCTAAATTTTGGCTAACTCGAGTCAAACTTATCTTGCAGATTAGTCAACTCAGATCAAACTTATTGACTTTAGATTAATCCAGGTCGAGCCAAATTATTTTTACTTTTCTTAAAGGTTAAATGGGTGAAGGAGAGTATCGAAGGTTAAGGCAATGGTGGTGGTGTTGGTGGTTTATCGACAATAGGTTGAAGAAATTGAAAAGAGATAATAATATAATATAATATTTTTATATGTTAATTGTTAAGATCATTAAAAATTAAGAAAATAAAATTTAAAAATTAATATCAACATTTAATGAGTTTATTTTGTCTAGATGACATGTAAGTCAAATGAGTTAACGATCTAATAATAAAGACCTAACAAAAACTTAATGGAATCAGATTTTAAACTATAAATAATATTATTTGGCCAAAAGTATATTTTTAACCTCAACAATTACAACAATTTGAATCTTAATGTTTTAAAATGTTTAAATTGCACCTCAACGTTTTCAAAATGTTTAAAGCAGTGTACAAATTGAACCTTAACATTTTCAAAATGTTTAAAATAGATCCTAAATGGACTAAAAATGTAACGGAGTTAACTCCGTGTCAATTAAATGCTATGTAAATGATGACATGACATTATTTATATATTTTTTAAATAGAAAGTTGGCCCCACTATCACATAATTAATTTTTTAAAATTAATTAAAAAGTAGATCTCACAATCACATGACAACAAAGGCTACTGTTTATATATTTTAGACAGTAGGTCTCACTTGCCACATGGTAATGCAGCTCATATTTATATATTTTAAATAGTAAGTCTCACTTGTCACATGACTATGAATGTTATATTTATATATTTTAGATAGTAAGTTTCACTTGACATGTGAAAGTGAGACCTACTTTTATTTAAAAAATAAAAAATAATGTCACCTTAGCATTAACATGATGTTTAACTGATAGAGAGTTAACTCGTTAAAATTTCCATCTATTTAGGGTCTGTTTTGAAAGTTTTGCAGATATTGAGGTTCAATTTTAATGCTTCGAAATATTAGGTCTATTTTATATTTTGTTATAAACTTTAAGATTAAAAATGCACTTTTAGGCAATAGTAATTTATAAACATTAAGATGTAAAGTGGTATTAGAAATCATGACAATGAATAACATTTACAAATTTTAGGGGCAATTTGCATTTTCTACTTATAAAATTTAATATTTATAAATTAACTATAAATATTAGTATTTGTTTACGAGACTTTTATAAATAAGCTTTATAATAATATCGAAATTAACGTATGATAAAAATAAAAATATTCGCGTTAGAAAATATATACAGGCATTTGTTATTGAAATTTATATAAATATTTTTTAAAATAACTCATAAATTGTAAATTTAATTATTTAAATTTTTATACAAGATTAGGTGTGACAAAAAATTTCTTGTCAATCTTGTTTAAAATTAATACGTTTAGTTAAAAACTGAAATTTATGTTAAGTTAAAACTTTTTTATTTAATAAACACATGACCAGCAAAACAACCCTAGCGAAGTTCTTTGGCAGTCTTGAAGTAGCCCTAGTAAAAGCCAACCGACCTCGTCTCATCATTGTCATCTTTTAGTCATTGTCTCTTGGTGAAGTAACGAATGTCTCGTCATTTATCAGCGAGGCAGCAAATTATCTCATCTCTTATCAATCTCAGTCTCGTTCCAAATAGTGAGATCCTCCGTCTACTGTGTGCTACATATTTGATGTGTTTATTAGGTCCACCAGCAGGAGCGATAGGGGTCGACAACGATGACGTCGATGGCAGGTGATGACGATAGCAGCCCGATTGAGTTTATTCGGGCCAACAACTCAAAACTCGATCTAGCCCAAGATTGAACGCGATCCAGTTCAGTACCAACTGTATAAAATGCCTTTAAAGTTAGTCCATATATTTTGTCTCAAAGGGTGATCAGAATCAACCATCTCTTCTAGCTTAAAGCTTAAACTGTGCTATCAGCAGCAACCTCCAATCTCTGCACTTTCCATTTCCTACGCTTTCTACGCCGAGCGTCACAGATATGGAAGGCCCCAGCGGCCAACAGCCACCAGAGAAGCACGATCATCCCAACTATTCTCAGTCAACATGTACAGTCAACACTTGCGTCAAGTGTGGCGGCCCAACCTCCTACCCTCCACCGCCGCAGACCTCCTGGTCCGAAACCTCTCCACCGCCTATCTACCGTCCAATCCGCGCTCCGGCCGTCAACCTCCCTCCCAACAACTCTCAGGCCATAATCCTCGCCCCCGTCCCTAAGGCGGAAAAAGTTCCCACCATTTCTCCACCCTACAATTTCCAATCTCCGTCCAAGAAAATCCAGTCTACCGACGACATCCGCCGCTTCCACGACTCCGATTCCGGCAAGAACTTCCTTGGTTTCGTAGTCGCTCTCTCCGAGTCCATCCGAGGCCACAAAATCTCCGACACCTGCCTTGAATCCTTAACTGTGAAGTCAATCGTCTCAATCATCGAAACCCTGACGCAGTGGGTCGACGAAATCCCACCTGCTCAACAAGCCGCTCGGTACGGTAACGTCTCGTACAGAACCTGGCACGAACGTCTTGTGGAGAACAGTGAGTCTCTAATCCTTCGATTTTTACCCGATGATCTTAAATTTTCGACTGTCGAGATTGTTCCTTACTTTAACGATAGTTTCGGTAATGCGAGTCGGATCGATTATGGTACTGGTCACGAGACGAATTTTGCTGCTTGGCTTTATTGTCTCGCGAGAATGGGGGTGCTCAAAGAAGAAGATTATCATGGTGTAGTGGCTAGGGTTTTTGTGAAGTACCTTGAGTTGATGAGGAAACTGCAATTGGTTTATAGTTTGGAGCCCGCTGGGTCTCATGGAGTGTGGGGGCTCGATGATTACCACTTCTTGCCGTTTATATTTGGAGCGTCGCAGTTGATTGATCACAAGTATATGAAACCTAAATCGATTCATAATGAGGATATTTTGGAGAATTTCTCGAATGAGTTTATGTATCTGTCGTGCATTGCATTTATTAAGAAGGTAAAGAAGGGTTTGTTCGCGGAGCATTCGCCTTTGTTGGATGATATCAGTGGAGTACATACTTGGAACAAGGTGAATAGTGGTCTGCTTAAGATGTACAAGGTGGAGGTTCTCGAGAAAGTGCCCATTATGCAGCATTTCCTTTTTGGGTGGCTTATTAAGTGGTATGTGTTCTTTTTTAGGCTAATATGGCTTATTCTTTTACCGATTTCCCTTGCTTTTAAAACTTTCTTTTGGGATTGGCTAGATGAATGTTTAGTGAAATCCGTCCTGGTACTCAATTTCACCTAGTGGAGGCAGAAATTAGTTACTTGTTAGTAGTAACTTGCTAAAGAGAGGGATCAGCTTAGAGATGGTTCTATTCCATCCTCAACTTTCAGATGCTTGTTCTAGGATGAGGGAATGCGCTGTTGAATGTACAGTGTCTTATTTTTTTTTGGGGAAATTTCTCTATAGTGATTTAAATTTTAGTTTATTTAAGCTTATCTATTCATACCTTATGATACTGGATAGATCCCTCCTACTTTGGGGCTGCAGACAGATGTTCTGCCATCAGTCTTTGTTGATCTGTTCTTTACAGAGTTCTCTGATTTGTATTTAACATCAAACTTCGAGTTTGTGTACAGTATTGGTCTTCATGGTAAGTTACATGTATGTGAAACATAAATGGGTTTGATGGGAAAATTCTAGGTCTGTTCAATAGAAAAACTAAGAAACATGGGACTTGTTATGGAGCATTTAATCATATTCCTTGGATTTTTGTGTTTGCTAATGTGCACATCTTTTCTATGTTTTGACGGCTTGAAACGGTTATTTCTGGGGTCAGTTGTCTTTGTGACTTGGAAAATGTTGCATATTTATGGTTATAACCTAATTGAATTGTATTCACACTCATAGCCAAATCTGAGTTTCACATTAATCGTTCCTGATGACTTACACCATTTCCTTTGTTCTGACAACTTTCTTGTCATCCCAGGGAGTAGTATATTTCAACTCTGTGGGAACATTGGCCCTGGAATGAAGACGATGCATCTTTGGAAAAAGTTTATTCCTCATTAGTTATAGTAGACATTATTAGACAGCTATCATATTGTTAACTTTACTGTATTCATTTTCTTGTTTACCTTTTGTTATTCATTTTCTCGTTTCTTTTTCCCATTTTTCTTTTTCTTGAATCCTCCTATAATTATCGGCATACTGGTCTTGTATCAGGTCAATACTTGTGTTTACCTTGAGTGGTATTAGGATGATATTCCTTGTTCCGTCTTGAATTGAAGGCAAATAGCTTTTTCTTGCCTTCTTATATATTGACACACTACACCAGGTTGACCTTGTAGTCAAGGTTGACTGCAATAGATTATAGTTTGTGTTAAAGAATTTCCATCCTTCAACTTCAAGCTGCATTCATTTCCAATGTTTTCTAAAACATGATATTTTGGCTGCAGAAGGCAATACTGTTACTTCCATTATATACTTTGTCTCAGCAATCTTGCTTCTGTGGCATAGGAATTTACTGTGTTTTGTAGGATGTCTCAGTTTTTACTGGTGGACCCATGGATACTTGCTTCTTGTCAACAATCAAAGTGATTCTTTTTATTTTGAGTAAATTATAGGTAAAATTTAAAAGTGTACCTAATTTTATAGTATTAGTTGAAATTATTAAAACTAGCAATAAAATGTTTGAACTAATTGTTGTGAAACTAACTTGTCATTGATATATGGCCTACCTTTAACATAAATAAAGTCCTTTGAGAAATCAGTACTTTGATGTGGAATATATGTTCATCTTCTACCTCTTGAAAAGAAATCAGCTATGGTAAATTATAGAAAATGATAATCATTGGAAAAAGGATTGTTCCTAGTTTAATTCGGTGAAGAGATTCTTTTCCTGCGAGGAAAAATCAAAAATCAAAGCAGGGAAGGTTTGATTTGGAACATTTTTCATTCTTGCAATTGATATTTTTTGTTCAAATTACGTTAAGATATTTCTTCTCACTTTATCCACTAGCAAACATGTGAATGGAGGTCATGCATTTTAATCAATGCCATGCACTTCCAACGCCTCAAAAGTGTGCTCAGGGAAGCAATAGAGAACCAGAAAAAGTATGCTTTGACGATTGCCATCGCAACTGCTGTTGCTGCTGAGGTTGTTAAGACCCACAGCGCCTCTCATACGCATCATTCTCTCTAACAAAAGTCAAGTCTTGGCTGCTACTAAGATATAGAGTGTCTTCTGTGGATACCTTGTAAAATTCTGGAAACCCTTCTCTCATAAAATAACATAGATTCTTTCCGTAGATTGTTGGAAAGAACTTAGAAAAGTTAATTGGTTAGCTTGGTAATTTTAATGTATAAATATTTTTCATGTAAGCCTGTTAGCCGATTAAAGAATGTTATAAGATTAATGATTAATATTATAAAATTAGGTTAAATTTGAGATTTCAATTATAATTTACTCTTTAGCTTTTGCTACTTTGGTAGAACTCAAATCGATTTTTGCATGCAAGTGCCTTGCGGAAGTCCACCTTTTATGTAACAATCTCATTTGATGATATAGCACTGGCGGTTGCAGTTCGGGTTGAAGAGTTAATTATTCGGCTTTATATCCGATTTCTGGATGTCAAGTTATATATTTGTTTGCTTAAGTCCTGCCTTGCGTCCAAGCAATTTTTTTTTTGGATGAATGGTTAGTGTTATGTGGAGGATGGGATTTTCTTTTTGTTTATTGTCGCTTTGGCCTGAATTTGCTGAAAAGGACTTACTATTGATGATAGCAGACTGCTTTAATTGTGGACAAATAAATGAAAAGTCAATCAGTCGGTCGAGATATTACATGAGCCCTACCAGTACCAGAAGGGAACAAGCAATATATGATGTTGCCTTGGCCCGATTGTTGTTTTCGTGGATTCTAGCTCTATTTTGCAATAGGCAATACCTTTCTGTTACCCATGACTCATCTTATCCTATATTAACAATAAGAAATGGATTGGAAAGAGGTAGATCTTGTTGCATGTCGAGAAATTACTAGATAAAACTCATCTTGATGCTTTTCTGTTTCTATATTGGAACGAGTTTTTAAAAGTTTAACTGGGGTTGGCTTCCATTGAATACCTTAATTTGAGATGAATGATTCCCTTAAAAGGAATAGGTGAAATTATGAAAAAGGAAAAAGGAATAGAACCTGAAGGAGGCTCAAAGCTTGGAGGCAAAGATTGGAAGAGGAACGTATAACAAACATAATTGCTCACTGGGGAGCATGTTTTAGGTGGAAAATGCTTCGTCTTTCTAGGAGATCGGCGGAAATTACTTGGTGTGCATTACCCTTTTGATACGGCAGAAGCACGCTTGGTCGTCCTCTCCTAATCATGTTTATATAAAATTGTAAACCTTTTGCAAATTTTATATGCGCAATTATTGATTGGAGATTGGTAAATGGCGATCAACTATGAGGGTGTCAGAACTGTGGAATTGTTAACCACGTGAAGCGAAAAACAAGTGGAATAAAAGGACTGTCCCAAACATTGACCTTTTTTATGATTTCATTTCTACTCTGCCCAGCCCTGTCTATTTCCTGGTCTCTTTAACCCAAGTAACCATTGTTTTCTTTGGGATATTATATAGTGTTCTCTATAATCAAATATTACCTTTATTTTAGTAAAAAAAAAAAAAAGAGACACATGCACATGAGGTTGCTTGGTAGTTGGTATGTATGTTTAGGAAAAAGGACGATAGGAATGATGCCGACTTCCCCACTAGTTCCTATGTCCCTGGCAACTGTAACAAAAATGTTTCATTTTTCCTTCTAGAAAGGCCAAAATGACAGTAATAGTAATGCGCTTAGGTTTGGCTTTGGCTTTGGCCACCCACGCGGCATAGATAGGTCCGTTCAAGTTTAATGTCATCACGCGGAGACTAAGAAATCTGTCATCTGTCAAGGTACGACGTTGACACAGATTACGGGTCCCATTCCCACCTCCTATCGATACCGCAAACAATTAATTACAACATATTATAAGACCATCCTCCCTCCGTCTTGCTTTAATATTTTAGTGAAGAGAAGTATGTAACCGCAGCACGGAATACAACCCGACTCCTTTCTGATCCAACAAAACCCAACCCACTTAACACGGGGCTTGAAGCCACTTTCACTTTCTTCTTCCATCTCTTGTCGGTGCGCCAGTTTGCATGTAACTTGATTCAACCGCACTTCAACTGTGGACAACTATCTGAATGCCTCCCTTCCTGGCCGTCAGGCTAAGTGACATATACTTGATAAATCTACACTTCAAAAAATGGCGACAAGTACCAAACCTAAATTTCTCCCTGAAAATCACTTCCAAACTATTTCTCTTATCTCATCTCTACACACCTAATCTTATGTCTTTTGGGGGATTTAATTAAACACCGTCATTACCAATAACTTTTAACTGTGTACCAGACAAAGCAGTACACATAAACCCACACCCTTCTTTTTGTCACTCTCTCATTTTCCTCTACGCATATCCTCTTTCTTGCTTTTTTACTCTTCTTTTTTTTAAAATTTTGTTTCTCTCTCTTTTCGCCTCCTTTCTGTCTCGCACTGATAATAGATACTCCTGTTTAGTTAGGTGGGTTGATGGCTCTAGTTTTCTAGCTTTCCCTCCTCTTTTTCTTCTCTCCTTTCTCTCTTTTTCTCTACCGCTATCTTCTTCTTCTTGTCCTGCATTTCTGGTGAACAAATCGGATAATGTGTTTGAAAACCCAATTTATAAACAAAGAAAGTTGAAGTTCTGAAGGTAGGGTCCTCGCTTCCTCCAAGTTGGTGTCTGAAAGTTCTTCTCTTTTGATTGCTTTACTCCCTGTTTGTGCTTGAGTGACCGAGCTAAACAGGGCTTGAAAAGAAATTATGCAAACTCCTTTTTTGTTAGTTATGTGTTGGCCTCCATTCAGCGTTCTTTTTCTTGTTGTTTCCGATAGCCCGAATGAAATTTCTGGCTAAATTTCAGCATGTATCTGCGTAGATATTTGATCGTTAGACTGCATGTTTTTCTCTAACTTCACTTCTGTTTTTTTTTTCTTCGAGTAGTTTCTTGGTATGGGGTCCTTTAGCCCGATAGATCTGGGAGGTTGCTTTTTAGAATTCATTTATGCTTCAATTTTTAGATTACTGGTTGATTTTTCTTGTCCATATCAGTAGCTTTTTGTCGCCTTTCGATTTGCCCCATCTTTGCCTTGTTATAATCGGAGTGCCTTTTGGTTTTGCTTAGTCCTTTTTCTGGGTTCTGTTATTTTGTTTAGTAGATTCTATACTCCATATCCCCCTCAGTTTACTCTTTTATAATTTCTGCCTACTTACTCTGATTAACATTTGTTTTCTCTTTAAGATCGATATTTCCATCCATTTGCTAGACTTAGGGATATTTATATACAGGTAAGAGTAACTATAAACGTGTTATACATCTCAGGGCCAATCATTGGTTGTATCATTTCACCCTTTTTTTTTTTTTTGCAGATTTTGCATGCGGATCCTACTAAACCAGTAAATAATGTATACTTCCGTTGAATTGATCCCATATGAGCTGAGATTCGTGATGTATCATATGGATTCAATGTCTTTTGCTTGGCGCGGTTTAACCTTGTATTTCATTGGTTAAGCAGGTTCCATGGAAGATCAAAGTGTGTATCGACGATGGGATGAACTGATACCTGATGCCCTTGGCCTAATCTTCGCCAATCTTTCACTACAGGAGAAGCTTACTGTGGTTCCAAGGGTTTGCAAATCATGGTGTAGAGCAGTGTCAGGGCCATATTGTTGGCAAGAGATTGATATTGATGAATGGAGTAAATGTTGCAAGCCAGATTACATTGATCGCATGCTTCGCATGTTAATCATGAGAAGCTGTGGATCCGTCCGTAAACTTTGTGTCTCCGGTCTTTATAGTGATGCTAGTTTCACATTCCTGGCAGAGAAGTAAGCTGAACTATGCTTCTTCCCTCAAATCCCTCATTTGCTTTACTTGTTATGAGAATCTCTGTTGTGCTTGCAATTAACTAAGAAGAAAAAACCTTCTTCATGTTTCTGCATCTTATTTAGATTCTGCTGATTTTGAAGGGGAAACTGATCTAAACTTATTTGCTTTGTTTCTATATTGCATGCTCACAATTTTCAGTTGCTCACATATTCATCTTAAGAAACACCACATTTTTTAGCATCAATAGTCTTAGTGGGTGCTTTAGTTTGACAGACACTTAATGATAAGAGCCTCTTTTGTTTTTCTTCATTTTGCAAGTACTGGATCACTTCAGACATTGCGATTGACTAGGAGTGAGATTAGCGATTCAATAGTTGAAAAAATTTCTGGACGGCTTTCAACAGTTACATTCTTGGACTTGAGCTACTGTGGCAAAATTGGGGCTCGTGCTTTTGAGGCTATTGGAAAACATTGTAAATTACTAGTTGGTCTTTGCCGGAACATGTACCCATTAATGGATGGTGACAAGTGCACCCAAGAAGATGAAGCTAATGCCATTGCGACCACGATGCCTAAGTTGAAACGTTTAGAGATAGCTTATCTTCTTATCAGCACAGATGGTGTCTTGAAAATTCTGTCAGGATGTCCTGAACTCGAGTATCTGGATCTGAGAGGATGCTGGGAGGTAGAACTTGATATCAGCTTCCTCATGGAGAAATACCCGAAGTTGAAAACTCTGGGGCCTTTGGTAATGGATTTCTATGAAATGGACTGGGATTCGGATTCTTCGGAGTATTTGCCATGGGAATTTGTCACTGGTGATGTTGGGGAATATAATGATGATGACAGTCTTGATGAGTTGTGGGATGACGAGCGAAGGCTTGAGGAGCTCGAGCTCAGGTTCTACGAAGAAATGGAAGATGCTTGTCTTGATAGATTATTTGGTTGGCATCCATCTCCCTAGGTTCTGTACTTCTGTTTCCTTCCTTTTAATCAGGATGTTCAGTTTCCTATTAGTAATGCTGAATGCATCTAACGTGAACCTCTGAAAAATTACTGTATGGATGCATATGTTTCAGTAGGTTTGAAGCTATGTGCTTTCATGTCGCTCCAATGTTATATAAGTTGTCATTTAAATAATATTGCTCACAAGGGCAGATGAGATGACCCTCAAAATCATCTTTTTGTTGATAATTAATGATCAGACGCCAACTAGGTGGAGATATTAGTTGGATATCTTCTATATCATTAGCTTTTGCACGCAACCATATTTCCAGCAAGAGAGAGGTGGGCCACAATCAATATTTACCCGATGGTGATGGCTCTGAGTCATTCATGGCTTTATCCCCTGTCCGCTAGCCACCCAGCGAATAGCATGGACTCGCAAAAACTTTCCATTTCAATGCTGCCATTAATATCCCGTAAGCTTAGCGTGTTGCCTTCCCTTTTCTTTAGTCTATTCGCCTGTGGCACTTTCTGATTCCTACCCCATCCAAAAAGACTCACGACTTTAAAGCTCTCTCCTTTTCTCTGAGAGCTTTTCTTCATACGCATGTCTCTTTTGTTTTCTTTTTTATTTTACTTTTGCCCACTTTCGCAACTTCTACAGTCACTGCAGGTGTAAAATTCATTGCATAAGAAGTGGAAGGTGAAACTTGATACCGAAAAAGGACGAGTACCTGAGCACTGTTTTCACTTGGTTTCTCGTGAAAAGTTAAGTACTTAGGTGGGGTTTATTTGGAAGAGTAAACATCAAACGAGTGTAGTTCGCCAAAGCATCAAAGAATAAGAGAGTTTGTATACAGTTGTCCAATCTAGATGTGGCGCTTATGGTTTTGCTGACGACCTTGCCCTGTCGCATTTTGAAGTCGTCTGTAAGCATACAACTATACTGTTGGCACATGAAGAACTTAAGCCTGCGGAGAAAATTCTGCCGGAGTAATCATTCCACAGGGAAAGAGAGGGTCTTGTCTACTGCCAATAGACTTTGAATGTAGGATCAGATTCATCATTTCTTCAGGGATGTTTATATCTTCGACCAGCATTTTGTTTATTGAAAATGGTGAATGATATAATATGGTTCCGTGCAAATACCTATTCTGTCGCATGATCACATGTGATTTGTCTCTTTTCTTGTACTTTTCTACACTCCCATTCCTTACGACTCATGTTGACTTGATTTTACTTCTAACGAATAGCTCTCTTAAAATAAGAGTTTGATGATAGTATTAAGGTGATAAACATTAGACCCCCGTATTCTGTTTAGGTTAAGTGCCTTGTTTAATTAAATACCCAGGATCGATTCAAAACCTAAAACAGGGAAAAGGGTCTCATAGAAGTCATGAATTAATTCAGGACTTCTATTTTAATCTACATGACTAAAATATGAGCACCTGAACTGGGTGCTACCTAAGAGAGTAGCAACTAACAATGAGGTTGTGAATGTTGAGATTTTGGGTTGGAGTGGGGCACGTTCTATGGTGCTTTTTTAAGAGCTCAAACATTTTTGGTGCTTGTCCTTTTCCGAGGCCGAACTAATTAAAGGAATATGTCCATTGGCATGTGGACCAACTTGATATTCTGGGAATGCTTCACCTTAAACAGACCGTGGTCCCCTTTATTTCAATCCCTCTTAGTCTTATCCCCCCAGTTCACCAGCATATATTATTGTATTAAGAAAAAACAAAACGCAGGTACATGCGCAGTGAACAGAGATTTACCATAGACTTAACGTGGCTTCTCTTTTCACTATTTTCCTTATGGTATTTCGTGTTTACAGTGGGTACCAATTTAGTGATTTTCTGTACAAAGAGGGTCCATCTTGAGCGTATGAGACAGTGGTCCCTAGCTAATAAAGACGAGGTGCAATCATTCAATCAGAAGATTCGCTTGCCCTTTTCTTCTTTGTTCTTTTGTATTCTATTAAGTGTAATTCAAAAGAACTGCTTCGATAATTACGCAAATTACTTGTGATAGTCATTAGTAGATGAAAGTGGTATGGACACTCTCTGTATGAGGCTGGCAGAACGAGGCTCACCGGTTGTCTACAGAATGGGTGGCCAGGAGCATGCGGGCTTCAGGAAAAATCCTGTGATCTTTCAAATTTCATTGTTGTTTGCCTTTGACGAAAGCAAAAGCGCCACTCCAAATTCCAATTTAGAGTGGGCAGAGTGTCACGTATTAGACAGTGATAGGAACTGTTGAACAATCTGAGTAAGAAGGTACTCGACTCATCAACACTGAGGGCCCATTATCTTGCTGCTGTTTCATTTATTTGGAAGTTCAAACTGATACCGCCATAATGTGTCAACTTCAGTGGAGAAA
The DNA here is from genome assembly GCA_026413385.1 of Erythroxylum gracilipes. Lineage (NCBI taxonomy): Eukaryota > Viridiplantae > Streptophyta > Magnoliopsida > Malpighiales > Erythroxylaceae > Erythroxylum > Erythroxylum gracilipes. The sequence goes on along the minus strand of JANZLC010000006.1, from coordinate 7,740,773 downwards.
AAGTTGAAACCCAGTAAAAAATGATCTAACAGATATCGTCTAGAATTGTACAAAGTACAATCAGTTGCGAACTCTAGAAGGTAATCTGTTACTGACGGAAAATTTAATATTGCCACAAAACAACAACAATGGTTGTATCTCTTATAAAGCTATTATTTTGTTATATTGGAAAAAAAGAAAAAAGAAACCTACCGGTCGGTCAAGATGAGATGAACTCTGCTCATATACTTTCTGAGAGTCAAGAACATGTAAAGATGAGTGGCGTTGACGATGATAAGGTGAATATTTGATTTATCCTAGTTTTTGAGTTTTATACGGGCCATCAAGATCAGCCTGGACAAACTTGTTTGAAAAGCAAAGGTATAGCCAAAGGCCCAAATTAGGAGGGACTACATACTAATTAGGGTCCGTTTTTTCAGTCTTATTAGTTGGAAGATTGAAGTTAAATCGACCTGGGCACAAGCCACGATGAGAGAAGTGCCCAAGCCGAAAGATACTTGGTTGTAAGGTTTGGTGGTTACATTAATTAGTACATCTTTATCTCACTAACTTAATATCTTTAGATAAGGACTAGATATTTTTCTTCTTTTTACTCTTTTACTATCTTATGTCATAAATTTTCATCCACAAGTTTCACTATGTTCCATTTATTTATTATAAAACTTATGGCCGAAATTTTTGGCACAGGATTGGAATAGATTAATAGGCACATACGATCACATGCCCTTTACACAGGATTGCCTGAACAACTAGAACTACTTTCACCTCTTCCACTAGTAGGGATGACAATTGTACCTGAATTCGATGGGTACCCGATAAAATTATCCAAACGGGGGCAAATATGAGAGCAAATTTTTACCCGTGGGGTGGGTATGGGGAGTTAACAAAAATACCCGTAGGGTATGAAGATATCACCCTCATACCCGTTTAGCTGTTTACCTGTTATATAGTAATTACAATTTTGTGATTATATATATACATACTTATATACCCGTTATATATATATATATATATATATATACATTCATATTAAATAAGCTTATCT
>JANZLC010000006.1:7719690-7734307 GCA_026413385.1 Erythroxylum gracilipes | reverse complement strand
TTATAAGTTTTACTTCTTATTTATTATATACCGGTTTTATAGCGGTTCACTACCGGTTGAACCTCTAAACCTTAAACTTTTTCTTCGACCGGTTCGATGTCCGGTCCGATTTTTAAAACATTGCCCGTATAGTTTAAGAATCTTAGAAAAAAATCTATGATCTTCGAAATTTTAAAAATTTTATTTTAATTTTTAGTTTTTTTTAATTCCTTCTATTAGACTTTGATTAAAAAATAATGATGAAGCATATATAAGATGAGCGTCAAATGTGAACTAATCAAATTCTATTTAGATCTTAAACTTGAATTAAAATAATTAAATATGACTTAAATTAATAATTTATTATAATTATCTTATATTTATTTTAATTCAAATTTAATTGGTTTAAGTTAAGTTTAAGAGTCGAGTTATATTTTTATATTAGTGACATTTAATTAATTCACACTTGATATTCATACTGCATATGTTTCGTTGTTATTTTTTAACTAAAGTCTAAGAAAAACGATTTTTCTTGAAAAATGAAAACTAGAGGATTTTTTTTAGAATTTTAAAGACTAGGAATTTTTTAAAAGATTTTTTAAACTAAAAAAAATTGTCTTTTACCCCAAATATTATTAAAATAGTCCTTAAATTGGTGAAAACAGGCATAAAATCACTTGATCCATTAACACAACTAAGACCATTAATAACAAAAAATTGCACGCTAAAATCACGAGCTACACTTCAGCACTACTCCTTGCAAACATGTTTTTGACTCAAATAAGAAACTAAATTTGTGTTCTTGACTTGGTCAACTTAGAATCAGTGTTCCGTATCCAGTGTTTTAGAAGTTGGATTGACCGTAATTATTATAACTAACCAAAATTTTTGTTTGATTTATTTTAATAATTTGTTTGTATAAATTAAAAACTGGACAATTTACCATCCGGTCTTCTCTTTGGTCCTCCTCTTTTTGGGTAAACATACGGTCTTTTGAGTTTTATGTCTTTTTTTTTATTGTTACTTATTTGTTTAGTTTTCTGCTTCTTCTATATAGTCTTGTTTGGTTGTGTTTAGTTTAATCAGAGAGTGCTTCAGCTCTTGGGGGGTTTTTGAGCTTTTTAGGTTTTAAATTTTTGTCTGATGTAATTTTGACTCTTTGATATGGGTATGAAAGTACATCATCAGTTGCGTTTACATAGTTAAAGAAATGGAATGTAATTGATATATATATATATATATATATATATGTGAGCTATAAGGCCCACTTCTCTTAGAATATATCGTGTATAAAGGATAGACAATGTTGCAATGGTTTGTTGGCCCAGAGATGTGGCTGTTGTGGTGGGGACGAGAGCTGATCCATTTGGCAAGGTGGTGGAGTAGGTGCTGTTTTGGTTATTAAAGGTAATATAGAAGCAACGACGGCGGCGACAGTTTTTGGGTTGTGGAAATTAGAGGAATGAAATGAGCGGTGACGATAATTTGCCCACTTAACAAGACAAATACATGTGTTGTGGTTCTATGAGAAATTGACTTTATAGGTCTACACTACCTCGTAGAGGAATCTTGTAACATTTGCATATGAAATGACTAAGAAAGAAATTGATTTGAGAGGCTTAGTTTATTGCAAATTAGGGGTTGGACAAAATTAACATGCAATAATTAAACTATGGTCACATAGACAAATAATGTATTTGTGTATTTTGAAGACAAATAATGTATCTGAGCAAACATTAGCCATACGTATGGAATGGAGATAATGTATTTGAGGTTTCCATCATCTTCAAAAGGAGGCGTCTGAAACTTACGAGTGATAATTAAACTCTTTTTCTTGTTTTTAGATAAACTACCAACAAAGGCTATCCCTTTTTGTTTTTGCTCAGTTGAGTTTCCTGTTAAGTCCAAGTTGAGAAAAGTTAATGCTTTATAAAAGCATCTTCATAGGCTATTGAACAACTCAAATCAACAATGGTAGCCTAGCGACTGTGTTCAAAGGACATGCGTCATTTCCATTTCCATTCCAGTTTGGTAATCTAAATGTTAAGAGGACAAATCATATCCACGTTTAACATAGTACGTGCGTAAACCATAGATTTGGAACATACTCAGATTGTCATCAGTTGGTCTGACCAACGTCTAGCAATTTGAAAGGCCTGAAATTTCAAAATGAGGCCTTCAATGACCATTCTGAGGCTATAGCCTACAGCAACACACTTTAGCTTCCACTTTGAAAGGAACATCAATGGTGAATTGTTCAACTCTAATGAATATGGTAGACTGGGTGATGTTGGGCAGGTTTAGAAACAACCTATCCAATTAGACTCAACTATTAAAAATGATCCTCTGCATTTTAAATAAAAGCATCTAATACCATTCAGGAGGACGAGTCAAGCGGGATTTCATCTAAATCCGAGCTGAGCAAACAATAGGTCATTTGCTAACTATAAGGGACATGGAAAGGAATAGTAGAGATTTAGATAGAATATCATTTCATGTAAATAACTAGGCATGATGTGATGTTCCTATTTGGTTTTGATCTGAGCGGTGCTTGTACTTTAATTGGTTGTTATGATATGTATAGCTCTTGTTATTTTCTTAGCTAGCTTCTATAAGTGAATGTGATATTATTTCTTGTTTATTATATACCCATTCTATAATAATTTAATATCGATTAAATTTTTAATCTTTAAACTTTTTCTTTCGTCAATTAATTAATATTCAGTCCCATTGCTAATATCAAACCAAAATTCTAATTTTTCAGTATTATTATTTTTACTATAAATCCTAGTTCATACAAATTTTCCACTGCATATGTAATTTCCAAAATAAGCTAGTGATAATTTAAAGATTAAATGAACCTTATGACTTGTTTTTTTATTGCAGTTTTTATTTTTCCTTTTATTTTAAAAATTTTAATAAAATTTTGTTTATTTAATTTTAATTTTTAGTTTTAATTTTTTATTCCATAAAATTATAAGATTATTTTTATTTTTATTTGTTTCATAATCTAATTTTGCGATTAACTAAGTATATTATTTAGTTATTTAATGTTAATTACTAATAAGAAATATATTTAATATAATATAATACTTTTAATTTCATAATTAAATTAAAACTAAAGTTTTAAAAATAAAAATAATTTTAAACTTCATAATTATTTCATACATATATTATAAATATCTTAAAATAAAATTAGCTTTAATAATTAAAAATACTAACAAATAAATATTAATTTATAAATAAATTGTTTACTTATTTATTTTAATGAATATAATGAATATTTTATTAATAAATATTGTGTAAGATCAAAATAAAAGTAATTTAATTAATATATAAAATTAATTTGTCTCTTAATTTTATTTAATAATTTATTATTATTATTTATAAAAGTGTAATTACATAACAATATTAGTTAAATCAAAAATAAAAGTAAAAATAAAAATTATAAAAAATGAAATCAAATTATTTCTTAGCAATTACTTTTTTTTCTTTAATTCTTAACATAGTTTCTTCTCGTTTAATGAAAATCTATTTTCTCTTTTATACAATAATTTAAGTTGAATACACTTATTTTGAAGCACCAAATGTGTATAGGACTATCTAATTAATTGTATGTAATTATGTAAAATTATGTGTAGGGTGTATATCTTTAGGCGATTCTTTAAGAGATAATCAGGGAGATATTTTAGGTGATAGTTTCCTAACTTAGCTTAACTGCTTCTTGTATATATTGAGATTTCCTTGTTAATGAAGAAACGACTTTTAAACAACCAAACTTTGACATGGTATCAGAGCACATCCTCTGAATTTTCTCTTGACCCTTGAATCAATACCTTGGGGCCTTCTCCAGTTTGTCTTCACATAAATCTTTTGATCATTTTTAGGCCTCTTAAATTTTTATTGAACAAGCTTCTTCATAATTTTTTTGCAACCATCGTTTCTGTTGCTTGGATATAACCACATAAGAGTAAGGAGTGAGAGACATGAGACGCTCACAATGGAGCTTTCACCATGACAAAGGACGACAATAATAACAATGACGACAACAAGAAGGAGATGCGACACAAGATCAATGACCCCTCGTTCCTATATTTCTTGCACAACTTAGACATACCTAGATTGAATATATGCGGAGTCATGCTTTGAGTCCAATTATTAGGAACGAGTTACGACCATGAAAAAAGCTTTTCGAGCTAAGAAAAAGCTTGGTTTTCTTGATGGAACTATATCTCAACCTATCAATAATAATGATGATTTGGAAGATTGGTTTAATGTTATAATTCTATGTTAGTAGGTTGGATCATGACATTTACTAAACCTAGCTTAGTTCCAATATAGCATATATGGACAATGTACATGATTTTTAGGATGATTTGAAGTCCACTTTGATGTTGGTGATGCTATGCGTGTCCATGAGTTGAAAAGGAGGTTATTGGAAATTGAAAACAAATTGGGCAGACAGTGACTAGTTATTATGGTTAACTCAAAGCTTAGGGGGATGATTTTTCTAGATACCGCAATGTTCTTAATGCACCTATAATGGGTGTACTTATAATATGGGGAAGCCATATCTAAAGAAAATCAAGATCGAAAAGACACATGAATTGTTTTGGGCTTAGATGGAGAAGTGTATAGTGGATTACGTACCAATATCCTGAGCATAGAACATTTTCCTCCTCTCAGTAATGTCTATCAAATGGTGATTAAGGAGAAGCGACATAAGAACATAACTCAAGCACAAGAGGACAAGGCATATGTTGTTGTGTTTGCTGTACAAGGAGGAAAGGGGCAGACAGGTCACTCGACAAGGGGAGACAAGGAGAAGATTTTGTGCTCATATTGCAAGAAAGTTGGTCATGATGTGAAAGACTGCTTCAAATTAATCGAGAAATATCCAGACTAGTAGTTCATAAATGGGCAAGGAAGAGGACGAGGTCGAGATTGTGGTGGTGGTCAAGGTCAGGGTCGTGGTGGCTCTCAATCACCAGCATCGTTGCTAATACTGCGTAGGTTGGAGAGGATTTAACTGTTACTGTGGGTTCCCAAAGTGGCTTAAATTATGTAGATCGTTTCGAGATGCCAATGTTCACTAATGATCAATGGAACTCTTTTCTTACCATATTTAACAATAGTAAGAAACCTTTTGGAATTGAAAAATTGATAGGTATGACTAATGTAGATGACTGGCTCCTCGTCACAAGAGCTTCATATCATATAACTGGTGTAAAATCTTGCTTATTTAAGTTGGTTAATTTGCCACCTTCAGTAGTTAGCCTACCTAATTGTGAGACTATTCAAGCCACTCACGTTGGACAGGTGTAATTAGGTGGCAGTTTATTGTTGGAGAATGTTCTTTATGTGCCTCATTTGACTTGTAGCTTGATTTCAGTACTAACAAATTTTGCATGATACAGGACCACAATCTGAGGACGTTGATTGGAGTAGGTGAAAGGTGTGGCAGGGTATACTATTTTCATGGTGCGACGAAAGCTTAGGCACATTAAGTGACAACAGTGGACTCCTATGATTTATGGCACAAATGTATGAGACACCCCTCCTCTAAAGTGGTTCGTTTGCTTCCATAATTAAATGGTTATAGTGATAGCTATAAATCTGATAAATTTTGTTATGTTTGTATGCAAGTAAAACAAATTAGAGATGTTTTTAATGTTAGCACAAGTCGTGGATTGGAACCTTTGAATTAATTCATTGTGATGTTTGGGGTGCATATCGAGTTCCTTCTTCTAGTAGTGCTCATTATTTTTTGACTATTGTGGATGATTGTTCCCGTGTTGTATGGATACGTTTAATGACTGGAAAAAGTGAGGTCCCCCAAATTCTTAAGAATTTTTGTGCCATGGTTCGAACTCAATTTAATAAATAAGTTAAAATAATACGAAGTGATAACGGGATTGAATTCAAACCTTTAAGGCCATATTCTTTAGAACTTGGGATTGTTTTTAAAACTTCTTATGTTGACACCCCTCAACAAAATGGGCGGGTTGAACAAAAGCATACACATATAAATGATATATTTTGACAAAGAGTTGTCACCTAACGGTTCTTGGAGTCACATAAGATGTGATTGATAAAGATGTTATCTACTTAATTTAAATTTAGTTGTTTTTTTGAGCAAACTCAAGATCAATTATTTTGATTGAGATCCTAGCCCACTAAGAAATTATTTGATAATTTCTAGATTAATAGTGAGGGCTATTAGTTTGAATAAAATAGTGAGAGTAATCAAATATTTAAAGTCCTTATTTTATTTGATTTTGGATATAAACTAATACTAGCTCCCTTTTATGTTTTTTGGTTATCGAATCAGAAGATGATTACCAACTTGACATTGAGGAGCGTTATGGATCTAACAAGTTGATTGGACCTAACTTTGCAGATTGGTTTTAAAACCTGAGAATAGTTCTTAGGCAAGAAAAGAAATTGTATGTTCTTGATGCTCCTGCTCTATAAGAGCCTAGTTTAGATGCAACTGATTAGGTTTAGGAGAGATATCAATGTTATATTAATGAAGTTGAGTAAGCCATATGTGTGATGTTGGCAAGCATGTCTTTTGAGCTGTAAAAACAACATGAGAACATGGATACACCTACTATGATTTTGCATCTCAAGGTGTTATTTGGTGCACATAGTATGGTAGAGAGTTATCAATTCTCCAACGTGTTATTTCAGTGCAAGATTGCAAAAGGATCTTTAGTCAACTTACATGTGTTAAAGATGACTGAATATATTGAAAAATTAGCTCAATTAGGTTTTGTCACGGATCATAAGTTAAGCATTGATCTGGTGTTGCAGTCTCTAAGTTCGAGCTTTTCACAGCTCGTTATGAACTTCCATATGAATCAGAAGGATATGACATTCCCCAAATTGTTGAATATGCTTAACATTGCGAAAGGGTGCTTTAAGAAAGTACCCAGTTATGTACTTGTTGTGAATTCTTCTAAGAGCAAGAAAAAAGGCTCTAAGAAAAATAAGAACAAGAAATAAAAGGCTTAGCCTAAAGGAGGTATCAAGGAGAAGAGCAATGATAAGGGTACATTTTTGCCCTACAAAGTCAACGAAAACTAGAAAAGGAACTTCCTATCTTATCTTGCTTCCTTGAAAGATAAAAAACTTAAGGAAGTTGTCTCTTTAAGTATGTTTATGATTGAGATCAATATTTCTACATCTGTTCCACATACTTGGGTATTAGATAATGGAAGTGGTTTTTACATGTGTAATAACATGTAGATGTTAACATGGAGTAGATCATTAAGAAAAATCGAAGTTAATCTGCGGGTTGGCAATGGAGCAAAAGTTGCTGCATTAGCTATAAGAACTTATAGTTTAACTTTGCCTTCTAGCCTTGTATTAGAACTTAATAATTATTATTATGTTCCTATTATTACAAGAAACATCATTTCTATTTCTAATTTCTATTTGAATGGATTTATCGTTATTATTAAGAATAACAGTTGTTCTTTTTATAAAGATGATGTTTATTATGGATCTGGATTGTTTACAAATGATTTTTATGAGTTAGATCTTGAAAGGCTGATTCTTAAAATAAATAGCAAGAAAAGAAAGTTAAGTGAACAAAATCCATCTTATGGCATTGTAGGTTAGGTCATATTAATGAAACTAGAATTACAAAGTTACATAAAGAAGGATATTTAGATCTTTTTGATTATAAATAATATGAAACTTGTGATTCTTGTTTGTTGGGAAAGAAAACCAAACTAACTTTTAGTGGAAAGGGAGAATGTGTCAGTGAGTTACTAGAGCTGATACATTCGAATGTATACAGGCCCATATCCACCAGTGCTCGAGGTGGATTTTCATATTTCATTATGTTCACAGATGATCATTCTAGATATGGTTATGTGTATTTGCCGAAAAAAAGTCTAAATCATTTGAAAAGTTCAGAGAATTTAAACTTGATGTTGAGAAACAAATTAGTAAAAGTATTATGACACTTAGATCATATCAAGATGGAGAATACTTGGATGACGAGTTTCTTGGTTTCTTAAAAGAGAATGGGATTCTCTCACAATGGACTTCTCTTACAACTCCACAAGATAATGGAGTTTCTGAGAGGAGAAATCATACACTACTAGATATGGTACATTCTATGATAAGTTATGCAATCCTTCCTATCTCCTTTTGGGGATATGCTATTGAAACCACAACATACCTTCTAAATAGAGTTATATCTAAATTGGTTGACAAAACACCATATAAGATATGGACTGGTAGAAGAACAAGATTGTCACACTTAAAGATTTGGAGATGTGATGCTTATTTGAAGTGTGCAATATTTGATAAGCTTTATGCTAAATCAGATAAATGCAAATTTGTATGGTGTCTGAAAGAGAGTTTCAGATATTAATTTTACCATCCTCTAAAGTAAAAGATGTTTGTCTCAAAACATGTTACATTCTTAGAAAGAGAATTTATTCTTGAAGAATGTAGTGGGAGTGAAGTAGAACTTAGTGAAGTTCAAGAGCCACAAAATCACATCGAGATAGAACAAGAATCTCAAGTTGATACATATGATGTACAACCAATAGTTGAATAGACACATAGTCCGTGACGCACTAGTAGGATATGTCGTACTCCCATTAGATTAGATCTACATATAGAGCAGGAGAAACATTGATTCTTTAAAATTAGTAGGCTTATGTATGAGCAATACATTATCCTTCTCCTGCTTCTGACATTGATTTTTTAAAATGGCATGAAGCCATGAGATCTGAAATGGAATCCATGTACATTAACTAAGTATGGACTTTGGTGGATATGCATAACGATATTGTACCTATTGGATGCAAGTTTAAAAGAAAAGCTAACACGAATGGTAATGTACATATATACAAAGCTAGCTTAGTGATTAAAGGTTGCAAATAAAAGCAAAGAGTTAATTTTGATGAAACCTTTTTGCCAGTAGCTATTCTAAAGTCTATAGGGATCTTATTGGCTATAGCTGCATATCATGATTAGGAGATATGGAAGATGGTTGTCAAATCTACATTTCTTAATGGGAATTTGTAGGAGCATGTGTACATGACACAACCTAAAGGTTTTGAATCCAAGAGTTCCTAATAAAGCATGCAAGTTGCAAAAGTCCATTTATGGAATTAAGCAAGCGTCACGGAGTTGGAACATCCCTTTTGATGAGATAATCAAAGAGTTTGATTTTATAAAAAATTTGGATGAACTATGTGTCTATTAAAAGGTTAGTGGGAGTGCATTATAAAAGTCCATTTATGGACTTAAGAAAGCATCACAGAGTTAGAACATTCGTTTTGACGAGCTAATCGAAGAGTTTGATTTTATAAAAAATGTAGATGAACTCTGTGTCTACAAAAAGATTAGTGGGAGTATTAGTGGGAGTACAATCATTTTCTTAGTACTATATATGGATGGCATATTGATAATTGGATACGACATCCCTATGCTTCAGTCCTTAAAGATTTAGTTATCCAAGAATTTCTCCATAAAGGATATAGGAGAAGCAACCTATATTCTGGGAATAAAAATCTATAGAGATAGATCAAAGAGGTTGCTTGCGTTATCCCAATCCACATACAAAGAAAAAGTGCTAGACAAGTTTAGCATAGAGAATTCCAATAGGGGATTTTTGCCCATGTTGCATGGGATTTCTCTCTCTCAAAGTATGTATCCAAAGATATAAGCAGAGAAAGATAAAATGGATTGCATTCTATATGCTTCAGCAATTAAATCAATCATGTATGCGATGCTATGTAAAATACCAGATGTCTCTTATGCTTTAAGCATAACGAGCAGGTTTCATGTCAATCTTAGTGAGGGTCACTGGATAGTTGTGAAAAACATCTTAAAGTACTTGAGAAGAACTAAAGATGTCGTCTATGGAGGAGCTGAACTAAGAGTTCAAGGATATTCAAATGTTATTTTCTAGTTAGATTTCGATGATAACAGATCACAGTCAAGGTAGATCTTCATAATAAACAGTGGTGCAGTAAGTTAGATGAGTTCCAAACAACCAACCATTGCGGTTTCAACAACCGAGGCAGAGTATATTTTAGTGTCAAAGGCGACAACAGAATTTATTTGGATCAAAAAGTTCATCACTAAACTTGGAGTGGTTCCTAGCATTTTTGAGCCTATAGTATTATACTGTGACAACAATGGTGCTGTTACACAAGTAAAGGAATCAAGGTCTCATCAATGATCCAAACATATACTCAGGAAGTTTCACTTGATCAGGGAGATAGTGGAGCGGAAAGACATAGTATTAGGGCGAGTTCACACTGAAGAGAATCTTGCAGTTCCTCTCACTAAGCCACTGTCTCAAAAGAGATGTCATTGACATATGGATGGATATGCTATTAGACATATATACAGTTGGCTTTAGTGCAAGCGGGAGATTGCTAGTTTATGCCCTCGCAGCCAATCATTTGGATGAAATTTGATTTATGACATTATTATTTAATTAATAAAAGGTATTTTTATCTTTGTGTATTTAGTTAATTACATTTGATGTTTTAATAATGAAGATGAAATCTATGAAACAATTACTGTGTAACTGAAATTATGATGAGATCATAATTGTGAGATTCAATTTACATTTACGTATTATTCTTAAATGTTCTTAGTTGTAGTTTTATCAAGACGAGATATGTTGAAAGAGTAAAACTAGCACACATTATGTTTCTTTCTTATGAAGAAAGTAATTGATCTTATAAATTAAAAGTATGGAGATACTTAAACTAATATGTGGGTGATATATTAGAGAATAAGTCACTAAACTGACTTGACTATGAGAATCCCAAATAGAATATTACTTATGTTTATGTGGATTTTCTCATAATAATTGTTGTATAATTGATCCTTAGACTTGAGGATATCAAGGTATCTCGTGTGAGAATTATTGTGTTTTGATACTTATGAACTGTCTTAGGATAATTCGATCGGCAGTACATGCTTGTAGTATGAACTATATAGAGATAGTTGAGTAAGTCAAAAAATGATTCGTCACTCTAAAGTAAATAGAGAGAATATTATACTTTTCTTAATTAGTAGTGATTTAAACAATTATTTGGCTAGAGTGAATTAACATTTGAAAATATTTTTTCAAATTTCAATTATAAATCAATTACTAATTAGCAAGAACGAACATGATTAGACCAAAAGAGTAGACACTAGATCTATATTATGTCCAAATTGGCTTACTGGATGATAAAAGGATTAAGTTATACATCTTAACCATGCATAGACAAGTTAAGTCAAACCATTTGACATTCCTAATATTTGGGTGGTCATGACATGCTGCTAGACGTCAATCTTGATCTATGATTATAAATTATTTAATTGGAGAATTAAAGAAAAATTAAAAGTATTTTTAATTTATCTAATTCTAATTATGAATTTGAATTTGAATTTATAATCATTGCTAATATATTAGGAACTTAATGGGTCACACATCAAGGAGTAATTTGTCAAAAAAATCAATTTAATTAAGTTGGACATAATTATAAAGTTTGAGAAACTTTAGGGATCAAATATGAGACATTTGATTTTATTAACATTAAATTAATTAAATTTTGATTTTAATTATAATTAAAGAATTTAATTTTAATAAAATTAAAAATCCTAATGATTTTTCTATTAATAGGAAGAAAGTTTAGAAACTAGCACTTCTTTTCTTCCTCTCAAAAAGTCTTGAGAAATTACTCTATGGATAACGTTAGAGGCTGAATGATTGAGTAGATCGTGGTTGACACGATGAAATTTTTTCAAAAGATTTCACTAGGAAACGCGAATTAGGTATGATTCATACTTTACAATTCCTGTTGTTATTCAAGATATGCAATTATTAGGATCAGATTAAAATTCGAAAAACTTTTTTTTCTACTATACCCATGATTCGATCATGGTCAGATTCCAATAAAGAGATCATCACTATGGGATTAGTTAGAAATTTTAAGTACACTTCATCTATGATTATACAAGAGGAAGCTCCAATATTTAGAATGCTTACAGCTAATACTTATAAAAATTTGAAGAAAAATAAAATATATCTTAAGAAGGTCAATCGACAATGAAGTCCCCCATACCTATTTAGACATATGCATGACCCTCCATAAAAGTATGGAACCTAGTTAGATAGTTGTTAACCCTCCACGATTGCTATATTTAAGGAGGAATAACTACATTAGCATAGCTAGAAAGAAGATGTTGTATATTTTACCATTATCAGGGACATGCAAGGTGGTATTCCTCCAATTCCTACCTGCTTCCTGCACTTGTGAACATTCCCCACCTGATGAGGACTATCTAAGCTCTCTATTTGACTAGTTAATGTTTAGTAAGAACATGTCCCCCTAATGTTATATGATGGATAATCTGTATGCCTAAGCCAAACTCTTGTAAAGTTTTGTAGGGCTAAGACCATGTCCTTAATGATTTTAATATCAATTTATATAAATTTTTAAAAAAGTTACTTCAATACCATTGACCTTACTTCAAAATTCACCAAAAAAATCTAATTTTTCACACAACTAATTCATTAACCCTTTAATTTAAGGCTTAAAATTTTCTTAAGCTAACACATATTATGGTTAGTTTAACAAATAAAAGGGATTGGAATTAAAATACGATTATTTAATGTCATTTAATTAAGGTGGGCCTTTTAAGAATGAAAAATTATTAACCTAAATTCCCTTTTCATGATTCATAAATTTAAGGATTTTATCTTAACATATATATAGCAAAACAAGTTGTATAATGATCAAACCATATTTGATAATCATTCAAAAGAAATAAATGGATTAAAATGATAAATTGCTCATTGGCTTAAAAGTTATATCAATTCATGAACATTTTTCATTTAAATTAACCATCAAAGACATTGAAACACTTATTTTAGTAAATAAAAACCAACTATTTAGACTTGCATCATATCTTACCTTTCCAAATTAGTCCAATAATTTATAATAACTCAAAACTATTTAAAGACAAATGTAAAAGGTGCTAGAGGTGCCAAAAAGGAATATTAAGAAGTGAGGACCAAAGTATACTAAACAAAACAACTAAATAATAAAGCAAAGTCAATTATCAATTGCTCCCGTACACCCAAACCATACATTTTCCTCAATATATCAAATTAGAAGTGCATAAGTCACAAAAAGAGAAAAAAAAACATTGAAATTATAATAAGAAAAGTACTTCCATGAAAGATGAGATTCTAAACATATAGACATCTAGGGATTAGGTGGGCATAGAGTTTGAAATCCCATGAGTTTGAATTAAGTTGTCAAATTCTACTCAATTTGGATATCTTATGCTCTAACTTCTTAAATTTAACATCATATTATCCTATAGAGTAGCAACTGAGTAGTCAAGACATCTCGATACATGTCAAGAATCAATAATATTCACATTCTCATCATTAACTATAGTATGGTAGCATTTGCAATAGAAAAATATTAGTAGCATTGTAGGTCCAAGAGGGTGATACTCGTTCTTTTTCTAATTCTAGAATGTTGATGAGGAGGACATGACATGTTGGTGTGGATTGACAATCTTTTCTCTTTATTTTATATTTTCCAATAGAGAAAATGATGGGTAAATAAAGGAGATGGATAGTATCTTTCATCAATTTGAGGGAGTGATCTTAAAGAGTCTACAGTGTATGGTATAAATGATTATTGTGACTATAATGGACTAAAGAGTGAAAGAAGAGTAAGTTGTGGTGACTCCAATTCTAAAATAAAAGAAATTATCAAAAAAATCTAACGTAAAAGAGATAAAATGAGAGTTAAGTGTATTAAAATGAAGGCAAAGAAAATAAAACTAAAGAAAAAGGATAATTACTTAATCATATGAATCAATAGAGCAACAAAAAAAAGCATATTTCAAAGTAAAGTAAGTATCAATGGATCTTTAACTCCAAAAAGAAGGAATGTATAATTTTTTTTTAGCTTTAAGATTATTTAAGTGAAGGTAAGTTAATTGGATAAAATCAAGACCCTTCAATTAATAAAATTAAAATGCAATCTTTATTGCATCCTTATCTAAGCCATTTTAGTGTTTTAGTGACTCTACATTCGTATACATTTCTTAATCAATATTAATGCATATGATTTCTCAGAGCTAAGATTTTGATTTTTAAAGAAAAACTTTAAAATCTATAAAAGATAATTGTTTGTGAAAATACTATAAATAGAAATAGGTGTTCAATCTCTTTTTCCTATTTTGTTTTATTTATTAAGCTTATATGAAAATTTATGAGATTTTCACGTTCAACATATATTTTAAGAAGTTAAACCCAAAGTCATCGTAGAAGGAATCCATCAATTTTATTTACTGTTGGAATTAAATTTACTTATACGAAACATACTTTTATCTGATATCTAATAATATTCAGGCCATCTGGGCAGTACTTAAGCTAACCAACCATATCCGAGTTCAGATTCTCTATCTAATGCTACCGTGTCTTATTGTGTTTAATGACGAAACGGCGGCGTTTTTTCATAAAAATTTAATAGAGGCAGAGGAGAGAGGATAGACAGCTATGAGACCCACTGTTCTTATGCAGTATTTACACATTTTTAAATTGAATTCTTATTCTTATTCTTATTATTATTTATGAATT
>JANZLC010000006.1:7705807-7719590 GCA_026413385.1 Erythroxylum gracilipes | reverse complement strand
AAGATTAATAAATTTATTAAAAAGGAATTTAATGATAATGACAATAAATTTAATAATTACTCTGAAATAAATTTAATAATAATAACTATTTTAATAATAATATCTAACAGTATTTACAATAATGAAAATAACAATAATTCATAAAAAATAATAATATTAAGAATAAGAATTCAACAAAGAAATAATAATCATGTTTTAAAAATGTGTAAATACTGCATAAGAACGGTAGTACAAAAATTTGGCTTCAGAAATCCAAAGCTGGCTCGTGTTTAGCTCGAATATAGGTGAGTCCCATAGCCGTCTGTCCTTGTCTTCTGTCTTTGGTAAATTTTTATGAAAAAACGACGCTGTTTCATCATTAGACAAAATAAAATACGGTAACATTAGACAAAGGATTTGAACTCGTTCCCATCCTAGCCGGGCTTCGTTTGTGAAGTTGATTACGTAAATAAAAGATACATTACCTTCAAACAAATGGAATTGGCATAAACACCCCTGTGTCTCAAGTCTCAAGTCTCAACTACCAGTACCGCCACCACGTACCTGTTATACCAGAAAGACACAAGCACCTCCTAGTCCTCGGTGCTCTTCTTCCCTCACCAAGTTCTTACGTTATAAAACCCCTTCTCCTCTCCCGCTCTTGTCTCTCTTCAGGGACTTAATCAAACCCCATTAATTACCTGTCATACTTTTGTTTTCATTTCTCTCAAGAACGCAAAAGCTTCACCCACAATGATGTCTCTTGCTGCCACCTCCATTGTTCGGACCACAACCTTAGTCTCTCCTAAACTTCACCAATCTTCTTTCGACGCAACAATCAATCCCAGATCCTTCCTCCCCGTCGCCGCCGTGCACTCTGCCGAGCCGGCGAATAATCCCATTATCTCCTGTTCGCAGTCGCAGTCGCAGCCGGCAAAAGCTGTGACCACAAAGAAGCCGACAATGACCAATGTAGGTTCCGGGAAATGGAGCGTCGAGAGCTGGCGACTAAAGAGGGCGTTGCAGTTACCGGAATACCCAGATAAGGAAGAGCTTGAGTCGGTGCTTAGGACGCTTGATGCGTTTCCACCGATTGTATTTGCTGGTGAGGCTCGGAAATTGGAGGAGAGACTCGCCGACGCTGCAATGGGAAAGGCTTTTTTGCTGCAAGGCGGTGATTGTGCGGAAAGTTTCAAGGAGTTTAATGCCAACAACATTCGCGACACTTTCAGGATTTTGCTTCAGATGGGTGTTGTTTTGATGTTTGGTGGTCAAATGCCTGTTGTCAATGTGAGTACAATTGATTTGCTCTTCTGCATGCATATTTACTTGTTGTGGAGGCACAGGTCACTTGGGACTCTGTGAAATAAATATGTTCACTTGTACTTTGCTTATTATGTTTGTTTGATTGAAAGAATATAGTAGTGAATTAGATTAAAGTTTTGGATTTTGTTGGAGACATAGGTGGGGAGGATGGCGGGTCAGTTCGCGAAGCCAAGATCAGAACCTTTTGAGGAAAAGAATGGGGTCAAGTTGCCAAGTTATCGAGGGGACAATGTCAACGGAGATGCTTTCAATGAGAAGGCAAGGATTCCGGACCCTCAGCGGATGATCAGGGCTTACTGTCAATCAGCAGCGACCTTGAATCTTCTCAGGGCGTTTGCTACTGGTGGTTACGCAGCTATGCAGCGGGTTACACAGTGGAATCTGGATTTCACTGAACATAGTGAGCAGGGTGATAGGTATATTCCATACCAAGCAACTTCTACTTTCATTTATATTGGTTGAGTTCTCTTACATTGGTGTTGAATGGGTATTTCATGTTTGGATAGAAGTGCAATATCTTTTTCAGCAATGATTTTGGATCTTGGTTTTTATGTTTCTTTGATTGATAAGGACATTCTGAATGCCCAATCTATCCATAGTTATTGTCTAGTTCCATGTTTTAAGATATGCTATCCTGAATTATCCTTGTAAGGTTTTAACAATCATTTAGCTTTTCGTGTTGCGGTTTGCCTTTCTCAAAGGGCATGGTAGAATCTTAGAGCATCATCTCATCCTTCATTTGATCCCATACAAATTGCTATTTGACACTTGGTCCAGTGTTGACAGCTAGTGTAGTTAATGCCCTTGTTACCATCCAATTACATTCGCGGCAATCCAGAAAAAGAAAATTTTTGTCGTTTAGATCGATTGAGTGTGGTGGTTTAACGTGCACAACATTTTGGTTATGCGAGTATTGGGGCAGTCAATGATATGCAACATTTGTTGTGTGATTGTTCAAACTCTGCATTCAAGTTTCACATATTGATCCATAAGAACCAAAGTAACCATTTTAGTTGCTATATAATATATTCTTAAAACAGATCTTAGCATCTTAGATAGAAATGATTTGTAGTCTATAGATCTACAAAAGCATAAAGTGTCAAGGATTTGCTTCCAGAATTACTCTTCATTTTCTTGGTGTCATAGGTACCGAGAACTTGCTCACAGGGTTGATGAGGCCCTTGGCTTCATGGCTGCTGCTGGACTTACAGTTGATCATCCAATAATGACTACTACAGACTTCTGGACATCCCATGAGTGCTTGCTTTTGCCATATGAGGAGTCACTTACTAGGCTGGATTCAACTTCTGGTCTCTACTATGATTGCTCTGCCCATTTTCTGTGGGTTGGGGAACGCACCAGACAGCTAGACGGTGCTCATGTCGAGTTTCTTAGAGGTGTTGCAAATCCGCTAGGCATTAAGGTAAATTATTGTTATCTTCTGTAGTTCGACAATTTTTTAACATGTAAATTTGCTGTTTTCCCCATGCACTTACTGCTGCATATTTGGCAAAGAGACAAAATTCCAAAAATGAGTGAAACCATCACCCTTTTATAGAAATTGTTTCTCGTTTCCTCAGTTGTGTTGAATTGAACTTGACAACAATTAATGACTGGTCCTTTGAATAAACAATAATCAATATATGGAGCCAATATGTGATCAATTTTGTAGTTCAATAAGTTTTTTTTTTTTTTTCCATATTGTGATGTACTTCAATTTGGAGTTGATATAACCTGTATGTTGATGTAATCTCTATATAATTGCTTCAGCAATATATTTAATTGATGTTTCCTTGTATAACTTTGCTTGTATTGCTGTAGGTGAGTGATAAGATGGACCCTAATGAGCTAGTTAAGCTCGTAGAGATTTTAAATCCTCAGAATAGACCAGGGAGAATAACCATTATCACAAGAATGGGAGCTGAGAATATGCGAGTGAAGCTTCCTCATCTCATTAGGGCAGTCTGCAGGGCTGGGCTAGTTGTCACATGGGTCAGTGATCCTATGCACGGAAATACAATAAAGGCTCCTTGTGGTCTGAAAACTCGTCCATTTGATGCAATCAGGGTATGAAAACTAATTTCTTTACTTGTGACTATTGCTTTTAAAGTTGTTAGGCAAATGTGGAAGGCATGAATTACCCTTTTCTGTGCTCTAAATTGGCATTTATTGGCTACATCATCCTTCTTATTCTAATTGATGTGCCACTTGCCACTTCTGCTTGCTAAAAAGCATCTATTGATTCAATGTACTGTAAAAGTATCGGCGGCCTAGTGATAGAGGTTCTAATAATTCAAAGGTTGGAGAACTAGAGCTATGGTGGAAAAGTTGGAAATTTGGATAGCTTTGAAGAGTAGGAAAGTTGATTTCCTTGAAAGTGAATAATGTAAGGAAAAATTAGGTGAGATACCCACAAAATAGTTTAGATGTGGTAGGTGAGAAAGTGACTTCTTCTAGGAGATCTTGTAGTGGGCATGTATCAATTTCCTTGAGCAAGTATTCAATGCCTAATTGACATATGTTCTTGGCTGTTTGCTGGCTCTCAGATAATATATTTTGCAAGCTTTGCTATCCATTTAGCTAATTGAAGAATATCCAAGTTTGTAAGAGTTGCTTTATGTTTTCTGCCTTTACCTAATTAATTTCTAACTGAAAAAATGGCCTCTTGTGAGTAGGTCAGTTTCAGAGCAGTGGTTGTAAGGTGATCATGGTGCTGCCTCTGGTCTTACCTCTTTGAGATTATATTTCCCACATTACTAAACCTTCATAAGAACATATATGTTATTTTTGCATTAATCTCATTGCTATTATGGTTGTTTATCTTATCTGGTTAAATTTTATCGATTAATTTGGGACAGGCTGAGGTGAGAGCATTCTTTGATGTACATGAACAAGAAGGAAGTCACCCAGGCGGAGTCCATCTAGAAATGACAGGACAGAATGTGACAGAGTGCATTGGTGGATCACGGACGGTGACATTTGATGATTTGAGCTCTCGCTATCACACCCACTGCGACCCTAGGCTCAATGCTTCACAATCTCTAGAGCTTGCCTTCATCATTGCGGAGCGACTTAGAAAGAGGAGGATCAGATCTCAGCCAGTCATTGCTGATGCAGGACTGTAGAAAGTCTAAGGCAGTGAAGGCTCCCAAAATATGCTTTCTTTTCAACTAAGTTATTAGTGCCTGCTTAAATGCTGCTCTCGACCTTTGCTTAATCTTTGGCGCGTCTGCTTACATGCTCAAAAACTATTTGGCTTGATACAGAAGGGAATAAAGAGAAGGCTTAGTTTGAAAATTACTAGTCTTTGTCAGAGTTTGGTGAGATAGATGTCCATGTAAAAAACCATTTCATTGGTTCGTGTAATCAACGCTCGTGTACAAAGAAGACGAAGAGACAAAATTGCAAACTTGCTTGAAATAATAAACTACCTTTCGACTGACTTACCAAAATAAATAAATAAATAAATAAACTACCTTTTTAAAATAATAGGGTAAATTAAGTTATATTTTAAATTCAGAATTCTATTCAATTTGGTATCTAATAATATTATATAGGAGTGCGGAAGTAAATGTTAGAAGTGTCAATTTAATTAGTAAGCATCACATAAACTAGGTCTACATTATAACTTTCTCTAAACTCTAAAACTTCCAAAGTCATTCAAAACTTTCAATGTGAAATCGTCTTCACCTTCCATCTAAACTCATTCTTGTTAGTTTTTTTTCCCCTATAGTACATTGGTTAGTTATAATTTTATGTATAACATTATTATTTTAATTAATAACGATTGTCTTTATTTTTATATGTTTTATTAATTGTATTTGATATTTTAATACCAAAAGTAAGATTCTTATAATAACTATGGTACAATTGAAATTAAAATGAGATCATAATTATGATATTGAATTTTGTATTTATGTATTATTGTTAAATTATCCTAATTATAGTTTCATTAAGACAGGATATTGATAAAATAGTAAAACTAGCACATATTGTATTTTTATAAAGAAAATAATTATTCTCGTAAATTAAAGTCTAGAGATACGTAAATAAACGTATGGATTTTTATTAGAGAATAAATTTGTTGAACTGATTCGATTATGAGGATCCCAAATAAAATATTATTTATATGCATGTATATTTTCTCATAATGATAGTTGTATAATTGATCCTTAGATTTGAAGTTATCAAAGTATCTTATGTGAGAAGTTGTATGTTTTGATGTTACTTATGATATTTAGTATTTATGATAGCCCAAATCGATAGTACTTGGATATAGCATGAGACATATAAATATAATTAAGTCAATAAAGAATTTATTACTCTCAAGTAATTAGAGAGAAGATTGTACTGTTCTTGATTAGTAGTAATTTAAAGAATTCTCTGATTATAGTAAATTAGGATATGAAAAGTTGTTTCTTCAATATCAATTATAAATTAATTACTAAGTAACAAGAATGAACATGATTATATTTAAAATAATAAGTAATTAGAGAGAATCTTCTACTATCCTTGATTACTAGTGATTTAAAGAATTCTCTTATCGTAATAAATTAAGATATGAAAAGATGTTTTCCAATATCAATTATAAATCAATTACTAAGTAGCAAGAATGAACATGATTATATTTAAAATAATAAGCAATAATTCCATGCTTTAAGTAAAATTAGAATATTAGATGATGAAAAGAATAAATTATACATCATAATCATGCATTAATAAATTAAGTCAAACTACTAAGACATGGTTGGTCATGATATATTGCTAGACATCAATCTTGATCTATTTTTATAAATTTTTTATAAATTAAAGATAAATTAAAAGGAGCTTTAATTTATATAATTATAATTATGTATTATCGTTATAGTTTATAATCTTTGTCAATATAGTAGGAACCTATTGGTCACATATAAAAGAATAGTTAAAATAAAAATTAATTTAAATTAAGTTAGACTTAATTTTGAAGTTTGAGAAACTTTAGGATTTGAATTAAGATATTTAATTTTATTAAAATTGAATTGTAATTATAATTAGAGTTAGACTTTAATTACAATTAAGTAATTTAATTTTAATAAAAATTCTAGTAAGGGAGCTAGCACTTTTGCCCTTTTTCTCTCAAATACTTGAGTTTTTTTTATCTACTCTATAGATACCGTTAGTGTTGGCCCTTGAAATTTTTCTTGATAAATTAAACATGATTTAAATAAATTATGAGGTTTGATGGATTAATTTGTGGAGCAAATTATTAATGTCAAGGTTAGTAGGATTTGTATGACATAGACTAAGTGAATTGAAGTATAAATGTTATAAGAATGAATGAAGGGCATTGTTGGAAGTTCACTTAAGGGTATAAGTCATAAGGCATTAGATAAGGGGCAAAATAGACATTGCACACTTATTAAAGGTATAAAAAGAAGAAGAAAGGGTTGTTTAGTTGAAAATGAAGAAGAAATCATGGGAGAAGAAGAAGAGAAGAAGAGGAAAGCTAGGGTTTGTGAAGGCTTTGAAGATTTTGATGCTAAAACAAGTACGTACAAGCATTGTTCTTCTTGATTAGATGAATGAAACATGTTTTGATGTTAGTTAAAAGATGATTAAGTATGGCAAGGTTTGAGAATATGTAAATGTATATGTTTGGTCTTTAAGGTTATTGATCAAAGGTAGATTTTGATGTTTTTGTCAATGATTTTGGGTTAGAATGAGTCTAGAAATGAAGTAAGAATGATGTTTTAAGGTTAAGATGGATTATAATTGAAAGATACAAGTGTATAGTTGAAGAAAGTTGGAAAATCAGGTTTCGGGAGGTTTCTGGTTACGCACGTCGTGGCGCGCTTGTGTGTACGTCGCGATGTGTTGCAGCATTCACGTCACGGCGCGCTTGTGCGTACGTCGCGACGTGCTCCAGAATCCTCGTCGCGGCAAGCTCCTCTTTCCAACACAGACACAGTTTTGTATTTTAGGCATAACTTTTGATGTAGATGTCCAAATGAGGTGATTTTTGATTCGTTGTAAACTAGAGGCATAGTTCTACAAGTTTTATGAAGAAAATAAGTTTTAATTCAGTCTTTAAAGATCTTAATGTTTGGACAGAAATTGAGCATAGAGTGTTATTTCAGTATAAGAATAGTCTGAAAATATTTTGGGCATAACTTTTAGAGTACTAAACCAAATCGAATGATTTTGGAGTCATTAGAAACTTAAGACAATGGGGAACAATGTTATAGAAGAAAGTATTATCAAATTGTGTATGTTATAGAAGAAAGTATTATCAGATTTTGTCATTTAGTTGATCATATATTGGAATTCCTATTGAATGAAATTTTTGGCTATTGTTAAAGGAAATCAAGGAAGGCAAGAGGAGCAAAGGATGAGGAACCTTTGAGCAAGTATTTGAACAAGGAAATCAAGGTGGGTACATGTTTATAATAGAGTAAATAAGTTATTATGGTTTTCTTTAAAATCGAAGAAGTTTTCTGATTTCATTTGCATCATAAGTGTTGCATTATTGTTCATGAATAAATTGTGAAATATGTTATATGTTTGTTACATGATTTGAGTGATGATTTTTCAAAAAGGAAAAGACCATGGAAGTGGCAATTTTTGAAAACAAGATGCATGTTTCTGAAAGCATGTTTACAAGAATGGTTTTCAAGATATACGACAAGTATATGAAAAAGCAAGTTTTTAAGAAATGTGCCATTTTGGGCGCCAAGTTTACAAGCTTTTGAAAACTATATGTGTTATGTGGGTTTGTGGTAGTCCCTCAAGAACTGTCACGTACACGTTGACTCAAGTATAGGCTTCTACCTCCTGACCGCTAGTGGCATGGAGCTCCCTCAAGGACTCCCTCAAGAATTTACGGCTACACATAACCATTATATGGGAATGTGTAGTGCGTCATGAATCCGGACTTACCCAAGCCATTCTGATATGCTAATGTGCGCATGATATGTTTGACATGATGGATGCATACATGATTTGTACGATTGTAAATTTTTGACAAATTTGAGAATTGCATGAAATAAGCGTTTTATGATTTTTAAATGCCGAATTACTATGGTTATGAAAGTGTTCAACGAAAATGAGTTTTATAAAGGGTTTTTGCTTATTTCTCGATTATAAACCTGTTCTCACGAGCTTTCAAGCTCACCCCCCTTTCTTCCCCTATTCAGGTAAGGAGGAAGAGATCGGGAGATCAAGAGTATAAGGATGTTACTTTGAAATTTGCATATTTTGGAATTTGTGTTATTTCTGTAAAATACAAGGATTAGTCGCTTTTCAAGGATTGTTAGTTCATGTAACCTTTGTCTTTTGAGATTTTGGATTATTGTTGTAATTATGGCTTGGAATGCCTTAAGAGCTTGTAAAATTCTATTCTTTTGATGTTTATGAATTATGTACGGATGATGTTGAGCGGAAATATGAATTTGTGTATGGATGAGGTTGAGATGACGATTAAATTGTTTGAGAATCGTTGTTATTTTATACAAGTGAGATGCGTTATGGAAAAATAATGATAGGAAATTATGAAGGATGAAAAATTGTGTTAAGCAAGGAACCACGCTCGAGTAAGATGGTATTTTTTTAGGTTATGGTTTGATTCGTTTGTTAAGAGTTGGATTCCGGAAACGAGATCCATCATGTTTGGTATTAGAGCAAGTTAAATTTGTTAAGAGTTGGATTCCGAAAACGAGACCCAACATTTATGATATCATGTAGATTTAACTCATCAAGATCATACTTAGCTGGGACATTCTTTAAGGTGGATCTTTTAGTAGACCATTAGTAATGGCATATTATGTGCTTCATCTACAATCATTTTAATGAGAGCTCCACTGGTAGCAATATTTATTAAGATCTTCATTTTATATGACGTATAGTCATAAAATGTCTAAACTATTAACTATTTCTCTAGCCTACGATGAGGGAGCAAACTTAATAACTCTTTATACCTCTCCTAAGCCTCATATAAAGATTATCTTTCCCTTTGGGAAAAAAATAATGATCTAGTTCATGATCTTAGTAGTTTTGCTAAGGGGAAGTATTTGGAAAAAAAATGTTTAGGACAATTGAGTGAAATATGTAACCATGCTCTCACCTTATCCCTTAGTGTCAAAGGAAACAACCTAAGGTTAATTGCATTAAGAGAGAAACCATTAAGCTTCAGTGTATCGCAGTATTATAGAAACATTGATAGATTTAGATTTGGATGCTCTGAAGGGAGATCTCCGAACTAATTTTGCTATACTAAGGGAAGAAAGGAGGGCTTTAGCTCAAACTTATTGGCTTCAATGTTGGGTCTCGCAATGCTTAAGTTGATGTATGGGAACTTGGTGTAGAAAAATCCTTCACGAACCTTATATTCTCTATAGTTATCTTTGCTTCCTCAACTTATACGTAATGTTCTCTCAATCTCAAAATCTAGTTCCAGGAGATTCTCCATATTGTTAGACTATTGATATAAGAAGTATATTACAAAAGAGAGAATTCATATCAAACTCTACAAAAATAATAAAAGGAAATAAAGCAAGACAAATATCTAGTCTAATCAATTTGTTAATTATTCCATATCAACACCTAGTGCCTATTAATAAACTTAGTGAGTATATTTTACTAGAAGCACATGCTTGTGAGTACAGGTCAATCCTATGAGGTCTATCAAATAATTACTATTTATTTGTACACTTAATTAGCTAGATTAATGACTACGATTGATTAAAGAAGAAATAAAATAAATAATAAATTTAAATGCCAAAAAAGTAATGATCAAGGATAAAATAATCTATAAATAGGTTAGATTTTGGTGAGGTTTTCCCTAAGACTTTATTATGTTTGACTTTACCTTGATCTAATGAATAATTCAAGTTTTTTGGACTAGTAAAAATTCTTAAATTACATTTATATTCTCTCTAGAGACTTATAACTCTTAACCTTAGATTGAAGTAATTAAAATCTCTTTCTAATTAAGAAAACTTAAGAATACATCAATTTATTCCATGAATTCTCTTGATAGGTTTTACCCTAACTTAGGAAGACTTGTAGTTCTCTCTCTAATAACTCATGTTTATCCTTATTTATCCTTGTTATGATCTAATCATACACCTCATCTCTTGAATCTCGACACATGAATTAAGTAATTGAATCTTCCACTTTTGCTCTTTCATTTCAATTAACTATAAAACATTTATAGATCTTAAGGAAACAAAAAATTCATTGAACACCCTAGAAAATAAAAATTAACTCTGTATAACTAAGCTTATAGTATTGTTAAGAAAGAATCGTATCCACAAAGAGTGTGTGATTAGCTTTTTTAATGAATGAGTTAGTGTATCAGATTGAGAGAGGAGGTTGGTTAAATTTTGTTGACGTAATAAAATAAAAATAAACTATAAAAGACAAATTAAATCCAATAAAAAATTGTTGGAATTAATTAATGAGTTTTAAATCAGGTTCGTACTTCAATCATGACCTCTATATGAATATGTATAATCAATCATGATGTTGTTCTTATACCTCTATTTAAAATTATTAATCGTAAATTAACAATAAACTCTGTTAATTCTAGTTTTCCCTTATTATAACTAATTAAAAAAAGCTTTTTAATTAGGTTTAGCTATCAGATAGCCCATAATATAAGCTTTCTAGATTTAGTATGATAGTTATATTACAAAATAGAAAAACATGTTAATTTAAACAACAACCACATAAGTTCGGTTGATTTAACTTACACTATATACTGATAGTTTTATATAGAAAACTTTAGTAATGCAAGTACATAGATCGTAACTTATTGTATAAAAGATATCGTTCTGATGAGGATTAAATATAGTCACATAATAATTTGAATCACATTTTATCTAGGTATTAAAAGATCGAAATTATTGAAAATTATAGTAAACTAACAAAGCTTGATGATTAAAAATAGTTAAAACAATAATAATGAAATTGAAGTAATTAATAATTTAAAATTAGGGATAATTACACTACAAGAAAATGGATATTTAACAACAGAAATTATTGACAAAATGTGAAGGTTTTCCCTCAGTAAGACAATTTGTGGACGGAAATTACTGACCACATAAGTCATTAGAGAAAGTCGTCTGTAATCTGTAGCGACAGAATAGAAATATTTCGTCGGTTACTAACCACGAGTCGTTAGAGAAATGAATGTTTGTAATCTTTAGCGATAGAATAAAAATATTCCGTCGATATTGATTATCAACAGAATAGAAATGTACTGACAAAATATTTCTATTCTTTGTCAGTAAATATTACCCACGAATAAAGTTTTAAAAATCCCAAGGTTTTAAAAACAGGACCAGACCAGCTAGAAAAAAGTTTGAACCGGCTAGTGGTCCACTTCGATTTCCCCTAATAACCTCTCTGTATAAAAAATGGTCAATTTATCAGTGAACTGGTTGGTTTTTTGTCTAACCGGTTTGTCACTATACATAACTACATATTTTCATTTCGTCGAAACCTCTCGAGCTTCTCCTGGCCTCTTCATCATCTTCTCTTCACCATTTTCTGATCTTCTCTTTACCGTCTTCTCTTCACCTTCTCTCACTGCCTCCATAGATGTAGAAATCGAGCTCTTCTCTTTAAACTTCAGATTTCATTTCATCGAACCCTCTCCTCCCCTCTTCACTATCTTCTTTTCACCATCTTTCACCGCCTCCATAGATGAAGAAATCGAGCTCTTCTCTTCTTAAATCAAACTTTAGATTTCACAAATCAAACTCTCACCTTGCCTCTGCCATCTTCTCTCCTCTCAGATCTCATTTCTCCTTTTTCCTGCTTATTTTAAGCTAGTTATAGATGCCCTTTGCCAACCTCGTCTTTTTTACGACTAATACTTGGGATAGCTAGTGTAGGAATTGTGAGTACACTTCTGTTTTCCTTATGTTTTTTTTGCATCTAACCTTTGTATGCAGTTTGAATTATTTTTCTCTGCCTTTTATTAATTTTGCAAATTCGTGGAAATTGTAAGAAGGGGCACTACAGATAGCAAAGTTCCATTTCAGAGGGCATCAAGACTCTTTGATACTTGACTTATCATTCTGTAGATTAACACCTACATACATCCACAAACTTAACAATGATGCTACTTTCATTTATTGAATTCTTGAGATGAATCTTGAAGGAAGTCCTATTTCAGAAGAGGTTAGTTAATTAATTCTTTACGATGCCATCGACATAAATATCTTTTACATTTTTCAATTGAAAAAAGTAACTTGAATCAAGTCTATACATTTAGGTTCTAATAGTTATATGTTACATGAATGTAGTATTTAAGAAATGCCACATATATAGAAATAAAGTACTATAAATTTTAGTGCCATGTTTTGCAGATTCAATATGTTTTAAAGTGTTAAAGGATTTATCTTCAAACGAACGTGTACTAACTAGTTCTTATTTTCCTTGCTCTGAATGTTTCCTATGGGAAATGAAGGTTAATAGTTAGTGTTCCTTAGTTTGAGAAAACTTGATAGGAAGTTATTAATGTAGGGTGGGAATGCATTAGTATCCTTCCTCATAGATCCCCAGTGTTCTCTAAAGGTTTTGATCCTAAACAAATGTCAGCTCGGGTACATTGAAATTCTTTAATTGGTTCAAGCATTGGCAAGTTTTGTAGTAAATTAGATGGATAATTAACATTAACTAATTGAAATATTCATCATACGTACCTGCCATATCCTTTTCTGTAGAGAACAAATGTCTGCAGGCCCTCCATCTTGCTAATGATGTCATCTTAAAGGAAAAACATATATTGGAGTATGCTCAATCTACAAAAGAGAAGGTAAAAGGCATGACTTCCCTTTTGTAGCCTGAGACCAATGCATCTGAAAACTCTTTAAACAAGTTCTCATCAAAGGAATGTGGTAGTGAATGCTGTGAGTTTGAAGTTGTTGATAGATGGTCCCATCAATATGGAAACTATGCCATTAGAACTAGATGGCAGTTACACAAGCTCCTGTCGAAAGAATTTGACTATGGAGGGCCAATTCACCCAAAACTTGTCTACAACCATTAGCATGGCAAAAAAGTTGCAACTGTTGGACCTTAGCAACAATGGCTTTTTTTCCCAAGTTGTAGAATCATTGTATGCTTCATGGTCATCAAAACAAGGAGTTGGTTTAGCTTGGAAGCATATGAAGGATGAGATAGTTCATTTATGTGTGGAAGCAAGTAAATGTTGTAGGATGAAAGTTTGTTGTAGAAGGTATTGATTAATCATTTTCAATACTGGATATATATAATTACATGGATTTTTATGTTATTAGCATACAATTTAATTGTTAGCCCCAAAATTTTTATTATTATTAAGCATGATTTAAAGTTATTTTGGGGTATTGCTAGATTAATTTATGTTGGAATTAATTAGCATACTAATGTGAGTAAGATAATATGATGTAGGTAAATTGAATTAAGTGTTAGGGTGGTAAGTATGTATAAGGGGCATTGTTGGAAGATCACT
>JANZLC010000006.1:7681433-7694051 GCA_026413385.1 Erythroxylum gracilipes | reverse complement strand
AAAGGTTATGGCAATCGCGCCAAAGTATGTTCAATGTGATTTTGGGGAATGAACATGGTATACTCTTTTGATCATAAATCCCTCCTCCGATCTCCAATTGAGGTGATTCTTGTGGAAATGGTTTTATAATACATGTAGCTACCTCTCCATAAACGTTTGTAGAAATTGTAGTTGATTTGTGAAAGTTCTTATTAGAGCAAGTAAGAGGTCGGCTAAGAGAGCATGATTAGGGTTTTGTGCACGTTGTGGCATTTTGATGATATCTTGAGCTATAGAGCTCCGATTGAGGTAATTCTTGTGCCAAATTAAACAAGAGTCTTAGGGCTATGTTTATATGAAGAAATAAAATGGGAATTCCAACTTTAAGGTTTCCAAGTTCTGTTTGCAAACAAGACGAACTAAGTTTAAGCATGTGACCGTTTTTGTATGGGCGCACCTTTGAACATTTGCGAGTGAAGTTTTGTGATGTTATGAGAATGAAAATACATTGATAATGTCGAATAAGGGTTGCAGGATGTTATGGGTTCAAAAAAAAAAAATTAACGGCTAATTAGGGTTAAATGGAATAACCCTTCAAGGTAAGATGATCAAGTTTCACAATTTTAAGCAAGAGAGTTGGGTTCTGGAAGCGGGATCCAACACTCGGGCCACCCTTGCTTAGAGGGGCACATAGGGAGTACATCACCAAGGCATGTGATGTTATTTACACTAGTAAATCAAGAAGGGCTCTTCTTGTTTTGACTCCTAGGCTTATGGAATTTTTCACTAATAAGCCTTGTCGGAGCTGTACGGGTTTTCAGCCTATATACTAGTCAAAGTGATTGATAAAGTAGATCATCCATAAGAGATCAAGGATAAATAAAGATTGATTATACTATATATTCCAGGGATGCTAACTGAGACACAAGCCCTTTCTCCTTAACGGGAATCAACTTTCAATGCCTATCTTTTAGGAATTTACACTCCCCAATATTTACCCATTTAACAACGACCTCAAACAGAATCTATGGTCTAAGACTTTCTGATACACAGGATCCTTATGAACAGAGGTACACCAATGTAAATCTTTCATTATCTGGGTTTGATCTGTAGGTCAATCGACAGAGGTACACCAATGTTGAACATAATTGTGGGTACAAATGTATCATGTCTTCTTCAGATAATAAGGATGATGAATGATGAAGATTGCATAAGATTTTTGATCTCTTAAGGGAATGTCCCAAAGCTAGTGTTTGTTCAAAATCTAGGAGATCCAGATGCGCCATTTTGGAAGAGGTTGAAACCATTCAAGGAAGTCTAAAAGAGAGATTTAGAGTTGATGGGATCAAAAAGATGTTTGTATACATAAAGGGGAGAAAGAGAAATAACATAAGCCTATTGAGTTGATAATGCTCATAAATGCCACAATGTTTGTTCAACGAGTGTATCATAAAGATGATAGACCACTCGATAAGGTGTAATAGTGTCAAAGTCACAGGGATGAGGAGGAACATTGAGAGTGATGAGTGTGAGGTGAAGATAGTAGAACATACTTTATCGGAGAAGAATAAAAATTTCTTCTAATTTAGTTGGAGGATTTTTAGAGAGAGAAGAGTTTTGGCATATTGAGAAAACTCTATTATTGGAAGGAGGAGAGGTATTGTTGTGGAGAGAAGAGGAGAGATCAATTGAATTTGTTTCTTAGGTCGAGACAGAAAGTCGGCAAGGATATAGTAATGTCCCTTGATACGGTGAATGGTGAATTTATAGCGCAAAAACCGTTCTTTCCATGGAAGCAACTAACTGTTTGGTAGTGTCCTCTTTTTAGGTTCATAGTAATTTCGCTCCTCGTCAATCTCTTTAATAGGGATAGCACCCCAATAATGGCTGATAACTTCTATCTACAAAATGCACTAGCCTTTGTCAGGAATCTTTAAAGCAGGTGGATTCTGACAGGCTTTCTTTAAGTGTTGTATAGCTGTGGTTTCATCTATTCCCCATGGTGGTGGATGCTTCTTCAGTAAGACAAATAGTTATTTAGATCTTTTATTCACATAAAATGCCTAACAAGCAAAGTCAAATTTTGTGGGCTCGATTAATCCTTATTGCAGTAGAATTGTACATTCCTCTTGGGCTAATTTTAGATCATCAGGATGAGTAGCCTTTGTAGGATTGATGTCCTCATTCTTCTTGAATGGGAGATGGTTGAAGAAATGAGAATTCTTCCATAAAGGATGAGGATATGAGAACTGTGCATTGTTCTAATAATAGTATTCCAAAAATTGGTCTCTTAAATCTTCATACAGAGGTGGTATTTATGTGATTTTAAATATGTTTTAAAACGTCAGTGTAGGCACTAAAATTGGCATGACATTTCATCCATGTAAGAAGTATTTAGAGTGGGCATGCTTTACAATAAACATCCATGCTAATCAAAATATCTGGGCTAAGTAGATGGCTTCCAAGGACTTTGTTCCAAACTGCACAGTTAGGGAAGAAACAAATCCTTATTTTCCTTTTTATAATAAGACCAATCTTGAAAGAATTTCCATCAGTAGTAATGAAATACTCATCATGTGAACTCTATGCTTCAGGGGATGAAATGTTGGGCTTTAGGATGCTTCTGTATGATCCAATGTCCATATACATAATAGCCTTAATGAACTTATAATATTTGTTTTGTTTCAGTAACTGGATAAGGACATAAGGTCGAGGAATTTTGAGGGGTCTAGAATCTATCTTCAAGCACTTCTGTTGTAACATCTATAACATGTCATCTTTAGTATCATCAAAAGTTGGAGTTTATGAGGAGTCATAATATTCTTCAGAAGAGTCAATGGGAATAGAAAACTTAGTATCTTCATCTTCATCTGATTGTTCTTTAATGAGATCTTTAATATTTCCATGATCATCATAGATGGACATGATAACTTCAATAGAATCCAGTAATTTGGCGTCCCTTTTCATCTTATTAGGATGCTGGCCAGCATAATGTCCTGGCTTTCCACAAATGAAACATTAATCTGCCTTTTTTGCTTAAGGATTTCTTCATTTGAAGATCTGAAAAATTGTGGTCGTTTCTTTTCTCTAAAAGGCTTATAGTTTCCTTCATGAGAAATGTGGGATATGTGGAACTTCTTGTAGAACTTTATGTGATGATGTTTTTTCTTTGTGTGACAATCACATTTTTTTCTCCTTACACTTGATCATCAAGTAAGGCTTTTTGCATGCCTTTTATATCAAAGGGCCACCTTTAATCATATTTTTGAAAAACACTTGTTGATCACATAGCTTGTCAAGTGAAGCCAAAATGAGCTAATAGATTTCTCCAAAGATATATCTTCCAATCTCTTCGAAATACAGTAATGGTCCTTTGTAATTCAGGTTGTAATTCTTCGGGAAGAGAGGAAAGGAATGTATAACGGAGGTTAGAATTATTGAATCCATTCAA
The DNA here is from genome assembly GCA_026413385.1 of Erythroxylum gracilipes. NCBI lineage: Eukaryota > Viridiplantae > Streptophyta > Magnoliopsida > Malpighiales > Erythroxylaceae > Erythroxylum > Erythroxylum gracilipes. The sequence goes on along the minus strand of JANZLC010000006.1, from coordinate 7,690,621 downwards.
AAGATAATAACGTTCCATCATACGTTGAAAATGTTTATATAGATCTCTTTTATCTAGAGAATAACACTTCATCTCAAAATATTCTGACCTGATTTGCTTATCGATGAGTTGAAAGTCACCAATGAATTCTTTATGAATTACCCCAAGAAGTAATCTAGCAATGGTAACTTGAATGTACTGCAGTCTTTGATAATCATCTAGACTTTGCCACTAGTTTTGTAATGTGCTAGAAAACTAAGAAGTAAACTCAAACAAAATATCCTTTAATGGATTATTTGGTTGAGTCATTAGCAAGCCAATCCAAGCTCCTAATTCATGGAGACGCTCTCTCCATTTTTTGGGTGGATGATCATTGAAGGTAAACTAGGGTCCTGAAGTAGGTCTGGTTGATGGTGGTACTGGTACTACTAGTGGTGATGTTCTGAGAGGTTCAATTCTTATGGATTCAGCTTCACTGATATCTGGTTTAACCTCAGTAGGTTTAGGCATGCTCATCATAATCTAGCTAAGCTTAGATAGATCAACAAAGTGCTCAAAGTCATCAGAAAATTTTCATATACATCAAAAACCTGTTCAGAAGATTGCTTAGAGATACCAGAATGCTCAGATGGGCATTATTCTTCGTATATCTTAAGAATAAATCCTAGTGTCAGAGTTGCTATACATTCTTCTTCAGATTTCTTAGGAATAGATGTTGGTACAAAAGTTGTTATGCATTCTTCTTCAGATATCTCAGGAATAAATGCTGGTGCAAGAGTTGTTATGCATTCTTCTTCAGAAATCTTAAGAATGGATGCTGGTGCAATTGTTACTATGAACTCTATTTGAGGAGCTTTTTCCTTTCCAATGGATTGTGAAGGTTGATGTTTTGGTGGTGAAGAAGGTGGAGTTTTTATTTGCAAAGGTTTTGTCCATGAGTCAATAGGTCAGTGAGTTTAGTATCTGATGGTGATGGTTTAAAAGACTTTCCAAGTTTGGGTTTTGAGGTTCTGGTTGATTTGTGATTAGTGTTGGTAGGGTGGATATATTGTCTGATTAACGGATAACTCATTTTGAATACCTTTTCATAGTCACAAACTTTAAGGTATGATGGTGAAGAATAAATGGGTTGCATAATCAGAAAAGATATGGGATAGGCTCCGTAAATAGTCTTGGACTATTATTTTTACATGTCATCTTCCATTCTTTGAAGTACTTCTTTCACCTTTCCAAATTCTTACTTTTTAATGGTAAAGTCAAGGCCAAAATTTTGAGTGTCAACATATCGTCGAAGATCTGCATCTAGTTAGCCATTTGAATTTTTAGCGAATTATACAAAGATTGGATCTTTGAGGAGACTATATTGACTCGTTGTTAAGTAACTTGCGTTTGTTGATTCAACCCATCAAGTTTGGAATCAATCTATCGAAGGACTTTGTTTTGGGCCAAAGCATTGTCATTTTTTCAGTTAAGTGTTTCATGAACAAGATTTAAGATCATAATTCCATAGGAAGTAATTCCTGTAACACGAACATAAAGGTTAAAGATAATCCTACTATTGTGATTAGTATGTCTCTCCAATGGAGGAAAGTCATCCTTATATGGTTTAACCATCATGCAAGGAACGAGATTTAGAGTAGGAACAACAGGGATAGGGTTTGGATTAGCTCATGATCAGACTACTATCATACAAATTCTGAAGAAATAACCAAAAAGTGTTCCATAATCCTCATCGACACTCTTTCCATACCACCACTCCTCCAATCATAATGATCTTACTAGATGGAACTGTGAAATCCATCTACACCAAGCCCAATGAAGATTAGTCTGGACCCTCAACAACATTTGGCCCTTTTTGATGCTTAAACCAGTGTTCTCACACATAGAAGGCAAAGATGGACCTCTAATCCATTACTTCAAGCCTAATGGAGAACCTGTATACGTTAGTCATCATCGTGGACATTTTTTTATATGGATTCATCCATGTGTGAACCAAACTATGAAGTATGTTTGACTCATGAATTAGATAGTGAAGAATAAGAACAAGCAAAGACAACAACCTAGAGAAATTCCTCGTTGTCATCCTTCTTAACAATACTCCTATCACTATGATGGTCATGATCCTGATTCTTAACCTTGGATCAGGATTAAGAATCCAAAACCAAGACCCATAAATATTTGAGAATTACTCATAGTTGTTGACAAAGAACCTTTATTCCATCCAAATTCAATCTCTAAACATCCTTAACCAGTTATTCCTTCTATGCCTGTTGTTCTTAACCTCATTCCTTGCATGATGGCCAAACCATATGAGGAAGACTTTCCTCCACTAGAGATACATACTGATGACAATAGTAGGGTTATCCTTAATCCTTATGTTCAAGAATTACTTCTCATAGAACTATGATCTCAAATCCTATTGATAAAACTCTCAACTGGTAAACTGACAATGCTTTAGCCCAAAATAAAGTCCTTAGACAGATTGATTTTAAACTTGATGGGTTGAATCAACAAATACAGGCTACTCAACAACGAGTCGACGCCATATCCTCATAGATCCAATCCTTGTATAAATCCCTAAAAGGTCAAATGGCTCAACTAGATGCAGATCTTCGACGATATGTTGACGCTCAAAATGTTTAGCCCTGACTTCACCATTACAAAGTAAGAACTCAAAAAGGTGAAAAAAGTACTTCCAAGAATGTAAGCTGACATGTAGAAACAATAGTCCAAGACTGAACTAAAAGCTATAGATTATAGTCAGGGTACTTCGAACCCTCTATAACCACCACGCTTTTATTGGCGCACTTTCACGCTGATCGGAACCAATGGTTGTGCTGGAACTCAAACACGAGACATAGGGCTACACTAGGCCTATATCTGGAGCTCTGATACCACTTGAACTAAAAGCTATAGCTTATAGTCAGGGTACCTCTATAATTGTTTATGGAGCCCATCCCACATTTTTTCCGATTATCCAACCCATATATTCTTCACCAACATTCCCTGAAGCTGTTGATTATGAGAAAGTCTGCAAAATGAATTATCCTTTCATCAGACATCATATCCACCCTACCACCACTAAAACCAAATCGAACAGATCCTCAAAACCGAAACTTGAAAAGTCATCTAAGCCATCACCTTTAAATATTAAACCTGCCAAACCCACTGGTTCATGGACAAAACCTTTGCAAATCAAATCTCCACCTTCTTCACTACTAAAACCTTAACCTTTATAATCTACTGTGAAGGACAAAGCTCCTTAAATAGAGTTAATAGCAACTCTTGCACTAACCTCTATTTCAGAGATATCTGAAGAAAAATGCATAGTAACTTTTGCACCAACATCTATTCCTAAGGTATATGAAGATGAATGCATAGCAACTCTTGCAAAAGCATCTAATCCTAAGATATCCAATGAAAAATGCCCATCTAAGCATTTTAGCATCTCTGAGCAATCCTCTAAACTATCTAAGGTATCTGAAACATCTTATGATGAGTCTGAGCACTTTGCTGATCTATCTGAGATTATAATGACCATGCTTGAACCTACTAAGGTTGAACCAAATATTAGTGAAGCATAATCCATAAGAACTGAACCTCTCAAAAGCTCACCACTAGTAGCACTAGTACCATTACCAACTAGACCTACTTCAGGACCCTAGTTTACCTTCCATGATCTTCCACCTAAAAAATAGAGAGAGTACCTTTGAATTCGGTGTTTGGATTGACTTGCAAATGCCTCAACCAAATAATCCATTAAAGGATATTTTGTCTAAGTTTACTTCTCAATTTACTGGCACATTACGGGAATAGTGGCAAAGTATAGATGATTATCAAAAACTTCAGTACATTCAAGTCACTTTTGCTAGATTACTTCTTGGCGTAATTCACAAAGAATTCATTGGTGACTTTCAACTCATTAACAAGCAGATTAGGCAAGAATATTTTAGATGAAGTGTTGTTCTCTGAATAAAAGAGATCTACAAAAACATTTTCAACATATGACGGAACATTATTATCTTCTTAACGAATTCAATAATGTTAACCCCTAATATACATTGATTTCCTCTCTTCCAGAAGAATTACAACTTGAATTACAAAGGACCATTGCTGCACTTTGAAGAGATATAAAAGATATATCTTTTAGAAAACTCTATTAGCTCGCATTGGCTTCACTTGATAAGTTATGTGATCAACAAGTGTTTTTCAAAACATAATTAAAGGTTGAAGGTTGTCCTTTGTTAATAATAACTCAGTGAAAGTTTTGTTGATATGTGGGATTTGAGGAGGTTCAGTAGTATGCAACTTTACCCTTAACTAGTAGAGAGACTCTTTCTTATCCTAATAAATTAAAAAAGTATTTTCTAATTATTTTTAAAAAGATAAATTTTATTAGGAATATTATGGAATTTAGTTTAATTTCTAAATGTCGAATTATTAAATTAAATTAATTATCAAATTAAAAAATAGAATTAAATAAAAATTCTTTCACAATTTGATTAAGTAAAAAATAATTAGTACAATGTGATTAGATTAATTTTGATGAGACCAAAATTTTTGAAATTTTAAATCGTTCAATTAAATATTAAGTATACATTGAGAACGTGATAGTTGTCTTCCATTATTTAATAATGAAACAAAAGTTTTATTCATTGTAAGGCTTTTAAGTGATTAAGGTGCCTTTAATCCAAATACATTTTATCTTAAATTAATAGGTACTACTTAACTAAATTTGTATAATTTGGATGAATGACTCATGTTTAAAGGCAAGGTTAGGAACAATATATAAGATATGCTTTGAAAAAGAATTACCATCTAACGGATCTAGGAGCTATATAAGATGTGATTGATAAGAATTTTATCTACCTAATTTAAATTTAGCTAGTTTATTGAGTGACTCAATCAACTTAGTTTATATGGGATACTATCATACTAGGAAATTATCGATAACTTCTCCATTTAATAGTGAGGACTATAATTTTAAGTAAAATAGTAAGAGTAATCAAATATTTATTAAAATTATTATTTTATTTAGTTTTGTGGCATAAACTAATACTTAATCTTTAATATCTTTTTGGTTGTTAGATAACATGCATCATAATTTATCCCTAAGAAGTATTATAGATGTTAACAAGTTTGCTAAACCTAATTTCTTGGACTAGTTTTATATGTTAAAAGTTGTTCTTATGCAAAAAAAGAAATTATATATTCTTAATATTTTCATTCCATTATAGTCTAGTTTAGATATAAATGATGAAGTTCTGGAGAGATATTAGCATCATATTGATGGAGTTGAGCAAGCTATATGTGTGATATTGGCTAGTATATCTCTTAAGCTTCAAAAACAACATGAGAACATGGATGCCTCTACTATAATTTTGCATCTTAAAGAGTTGTTTGGTGGATAAAGTAAGGTGGGGAGATATCAAACTTCCAAAGCATTATATTAATGTAAGATGGCAAAAGGAGCTTTAGTAGAGTTATAAGTAATGAAGATAAATGGCTATATTGAAAATTTAAGCTAATTAAGTTTAGTCATGAATATAAATTGAGCATTGATATGATGTTAACAAGCTCTTAGTTTAAACTTTTTATAGTTTGTTATAAACTTTCATATGAACCAAAAGGATGTTTTATTATCTAAATTGCTAAATATGCTCAAGGTTATAGAGGAATGCCTTAAAAAGGATCTCAGTTTTGTTTTTATTGTGGATTCTTCCAAGAGCAAGGAAAAAGACTCTAAGAAGAATAAGAACAAGAAACATAAGGTTTATACTAAAGTAGCAAAGCCAAAAGGTGGTGACAAGAAGAAGAACAACAAAAAAGGAGTATATTTTCATTATGGAGTTAATGGAAACTAGAAGAGGAATTGCAAAATTTATCCTACTAGCCTGAAAGATAAGAAGGTTAAGGAAGCTAATTTTTCAGGCATGTTTATGATTAAGATCAATCTTTCTACTTCTGTTCAACATTCTTGGGTATTAGAAACTGGATGTAGTTCTCATATTTGTAGTAACATGTAAATGTTAACAAGTATGTTATTGGAGAAGGCAAAGTAGACCTGCAATTTAGCAATGGATTAAAGGTTCTTACATTAGCTTTAAGAACTTATAGTCTAGCTTTGCCTTCTGGCTTTGTACCAAAATTAGATATTGTTATTATGTTCTAGTCAATACTAGAAATATTATTTATATATCTTATTTAAAAATAATTAGATTTCTCTTTATTATTAAGAATAAGAGTTATTGTTTTTAAAAAGATGAAATTTATTACATATTTGGATTGCTTATAAGTGGTTTGTATGAATTAGACCTTGAAAGACTAATCCTTAACATAAAAGGTAAGAAAAGAAAGTTAAGTGAACAAAATCTATCTTATTCAAGGTATTGTAGGTTAGGCCACATCAACAAAACTATAATAATAAAGTTACAAAAAGAAGGATATTTGAATTCTTTTGATGACGAATCATATCAAACTTATGAGTATTGTTTTGTTAGGAAAGATAACCAAACTACCCTTTATTGGAAAAGAAAAGCATGTTAATGAGTTACTAGTGATTATAAATTCAGATGTATATGGCCTTATATCTACTTGCTTTAGAGATGAATACTCATATTTTATTATGTTTGCAGCATTTCATATATGTTTATACTTATTTAATGATCAAAATTGTTAATCATTTGAAAATTTTAAAGAATTTTGGCTTGAGGTTGGGAAATAAATCAATAAGAGGATTAAGACATATATGTAACATACCACTCCTATAGAGCATATACTTGACATATCGAAGGATATTCGGGAACATACTCTACGAAAATGGCACGTTAAGACAGTTAAATCAATTCATTTTACATTTTAATCCATCTCGCATAACATAAAACATTCCAATATCCATATTGTTCCATTTTTATTCACAAACATATACAGTCTCAAATGTCAGTACATTTTCGAAATTCACATATAAAATATACAACATTTGAAAGATACAATCCTTCATAAAACATAACTAAGACATTTGCAGGTACAACTGATCCCGACAGTGACCCATATCAAATGCAGAAGTTACTTCAACTAGAATAGCTAGGTCTCCTTTAAACCTGAAAATCAACGTTGCAATTTTGATGACTCTGCAGATTCAGTGAGTGAACCATCATCAATGTGCTCACTCAAACAGACATAAACATCATTCAGCATCAAATTTTATATATCATATCATTCATAATTTAGTACCTAAGCGTAGTATTCATTAAATTTCAACGAGCCCATTATGAATACAAACATTTCATATAATCATTTCAGGATAATTTAATCATTCATTTCATCTCATTCATATCATCCATATATACACAAACATAGCATATCATTATATCCACTCAATTCAGTCATTCTTTGTAAATATTTACATGGTATATGTAATGATACGGATGCAAATGCACATGAGACTCCACTTTCGTTTTTATTTTTTTTGTGACCAAGCGTCTATTTAATTATCCCGTATCCATTGTGGATACCAGGCTCATTTCAGATACTATCCCATACCCATTGTGGATACCGAGATCATTTCATATACTTTCCCATACACATTGTAGATACCGGGCTCATTAATCGTTGAGCATATGGCTCTGTGCGCACATTTCTAAGCTTTAAACTACTTTTTCACTTTGGTCGCTCCGGTCATAACTCCTTTATCAGATCATGCATATCAATGTCATGAAATGCATCATTTCACATAATATGCTAGCAATCACTTTCATCCAATATACACAGTCATTTATCACATTTGTTAGACCCAAGTCTGACATTCAACATTCAGTTGAGCATTTATTTCCCACATTCACATACATGTAGTTAACACTCCTAATACAGTCCCGAATATTGAACTCCTCAGACAATTGATGGTCCAGAATTATCACAATCATAATCATATCCAAATCATTTCCTTATATATAGATATAAGGATTAAACAAAAACAATTCAAACATAAGCACATATCTAATTGAGATCACACATCAAGGTTACTCACAGTATGCTCCAGAATAGCTATTATCTTGACGATCCGGCAATGTCTGGATGTTGTTGGTGTATTTGCACTTCTATATCATGCAATACACACATAGTTTATACATTACTAAATTATTCAATCAAATGAATATTCAATAATGCGTATGTAGATGTGTCAAATGAATATTCAATAATACGTATGTAGATGTGTCATGTTTAATGCATGATCAATTAACTATCTGGGGTATGTATCCTTATTCACAAGTCTTGACCATTCATTCATTATATCTTGTACATAATTTGTTTAAAATTAGGTGTATACCTTAAGTAAGTTTGATCACTCTCAATTCATCAATCATACGATCACTAATCTTTTTCTAATGCTTTATATTCACACAATTTCTCAATTCTCATTCATTTATAGATAATTCACATTGTTTATATCCTTTGAATTACATTTTCATTCATAGGAACACCCTTATACCATTAACAACTCATACTTCCCAAATTCATATACATTGATATCAAACAATCCATTCCTTAAATTATAATATCAATTAATAACCTAAACTCATCAAACACTTAACCAATTGATTCATCATCAAACTAAGTTCATTTTAAGTCTTAATCAAGTCCAAATACAACTATGTATAGTGCCTTATCCTCATATGATTCAAACAAAGCACAAAACACAATTCTTTCTCACTGCCAAGCATTTCCATGATCGTGGGAAGGAACCAATATAATTCCCATGATTGTGGGATGGTTAAACCGAAAGTTCACCTTCACTTTCCTTCCGCTTTTCTTTCAAATTTTGGCACCTTCAGGATAGTTCATCAATTATACCTCAATTATACCTTAAAGATGTTTTAATTCCTCATCAATTCATCTCTAATTCCAATTCAAACCATTCATTTGGTAGTTCATAAATTATATCTTTCAAGCACCAAAATCAAAACAGAACATAACCAATCCATTCATTAAATTCCCAACACACATTCAACACCAACACCACAACCAAATTCATCCCTAATCAATCATCATAAATTTTATTCTAACATATGTCAATAGGTCAATAATTCACTTACTAATTCAACTCAATGTCTCCTCAACCATCAAGCTAACCTAATGTGCAATGTTTACATCCTTTTCTTCCTAATGTTCCTTTATGAACAAGTTGTCTTCTTTTAATCATAACTCTCTCT
>JANZLC010000006.1:7669719-7681333 GCA_026413385.1 Erythroxylum gracilipes | reverse complement strand
ATATTAGCACCTTTCTTTAACATAAATTCACCTTCATTATACCTCAAATCCTAATCTAATTCATCCATAAAACAATCGATATCCTACTGTTCATACATCAAGAACACAACTGAAAAGTATCCAAGTTCATGCAGAAATTTCCAGCACAATTCATCCCAATTTCATCATCATAAATTCTCTATTATAACATTCCATAAATATCAATCTTTTTTACTTACTTGTGTAGCTCAAATTCTAGCTCAAAGATGAAGCTAATTCAGCTCTCCATACATGCAAGATCCTCCAAGAATAAAATGGAAGTAGATTGGTTCTAACAAAGGCAATAAGATGATAGCAGACTATAGCTATCTTTGAGCATAATCTTATATAAACCTTGAAGTGAATATGAACAAAAGTAACAGAATTTCAAAGCTATAGGGTTATGAGTGTATTTAGGAAATGTGAGGAAGGAGGAAGAATGAATTCCAGCAGAAAAATCTAAGGAAAGCCTTTGCCATATACATGTGTCATTATCTGAGTTAAGATAAGTGTCTCTTTATTTAAGGAAACTTGTCTTACAAGGAAGCAAGCTACATGTCTTCCCCTTAAATGATACACATGCCCTCTTCTTAAGCTGCCATATGTCCTCTTCTTAAGCTGCCATATGTCATTTAATCTCTATGCCAAATGTCACTCAATTATGTATGCCAAATGTCACTCATTTTATAGGCTTTTTCATCCTAATTTTCCATATATCCACTTGTCTTGCCACTTGGCATTTTACCTAGACTAAATGTACATTTTAATTCATCAATTTCTAAATTGCAACAATAAATTCTAAGTTACCAATTATAGTCCATCAATTCTTGTCATTGGTAATCCAAAGTACAAGACACTGGAATTGCACTTTCATGTCACATTCATTTTAGTTTCATACCTCGGAATATGTCAATTGAGTTCAATTTGTCTAAATCACAATTTATGTGTGTATGCTAATATTATGCATATGAATACAATCATAAAATCATATCACAAATGTACCAAATTCATTCTATATGATGTCACTCATGTGACTCAATAGTCTAACACTTTAGATCCTTTAACAATTTAAGAGATGGGACATTACAAATATCATTAACCATACTAAATTCTTCCACTTCATTTTGATGCTTATTTCTTACTGTGAGAAAACTTATAAGACTTGGTGTTAAACTCCTTTTCTCTATTAACATTCCAACAAATTTGATCTTGGTTGAAGGCTTAGAAAGGGGAGATCATCCATAATTTTTTCTACTCCTATTTTGTAGTGGAAAGGCCATCTCCATTGGTTGTTGCTAATGAGATCCTTCACCTTTATGTTTGGAGTGATTACTAACTTTAAGTGATGAATTTCCTCTATTCTGTACAATGGATCCTTAGTATGCTAGTTATTAAACCAAAATAATATTGATTCACAATTTCCAATTCTATAAGTAACTAGTTTCTACATTCATTGTCTAGTCCTCAGGATTTGGCTCAATGTCCATGTCATGCTTTGGTTTAGGTTTATGTTCCATAGGTTGTTTTCCCCTTATATACACATTATGAATCCATTTACGTAGAGCTCCTCCTTATACTTGCACAACCACCATAGTTTGTTTGCCAAGTAGACCTTGTTGAGAGTTTTTACTGATGAGATGCCTAAGTCCCAATATTTATTTGGTAGAAAGATTTTACTCCAACTCACCTTGGCTTTGTAGTGATGGTTGTTAGAACCATCTCAAAGAGACTCCCTTTTCTTCCTACCTATCTCTTTTAGTATGCTCTTAGGAAGGACTAAGTGATTTATCCAGTATGTAGCCAAGTTGCTTAAGATAGAGGAGGCAAGTTGAAGTCTTCCTTTATAGCTTAGGGACTTGTTTCCCCAGATTAATTCTTCTATTAAATGAATCCATCAATAGGTTATAGTCTGAGGCACTAATTCTCTTATGAGATATTGGAACTCCTAGATATTTGATAGGAAATAGCTTACTTCAATCCTAGTTTTATAGCTTTTGTGGCTACTTTCTAACTCACATTGGCTGATAAGCAGAAGCTGGTTTTGGTTGGATTGCATCTCAACCTTGACATAACTTTGAATTCCTGCAATATTTCCATTAATAGGTTGATTAAGGTTTTCTCAGCCCTAAAAAACAATAGTATGCCATCTGCAAAAGCTAGGTGTGAGATTTTGGTACCTTTACATATGTAATGGTACTTGAATCTTGTGCTATTGGAGATGTTCCTTGCCAAAGAGCTTGATAAGAGTTCCATGCTTAGCACAAACAAGTAGGGGGATAGGGGATCTCCTTGTCTTAGTCCTTTCCTTTGCCTTATCAAGTTGGTTGGTTCTCCATATACCAATATAGCAAAAGAAGTAGTGGAAAAAGATTTTTTAACCCATTCTTTAAATTATGTTGGATAACTTATTGCTTCAAGCTCCCTTGATATGAATCTCCAACTAACTGAGTCATAGTCTTTTGCAAGGTCAACTTTGAGGGTGTAGCTTTTCATGGATATATTGGAGTTATATCCTTTGAGTAGCTCTTGGCATAAAAGAATATTATTACCTATTGTTCTCCCTTTTCCTTGTTTTATACATTACATTAACATATAATTTATTGGGACAATAATTCCAAATGATGGAGTAACATTTAATGGACTATGCAAATTGTAGGTATTTAGTCTTAGTAAATGATTTGTTTTGTAACTATAAAAAGCTAGGCCATACATCTTTCATAGATTCATTGTTGTTTGTAAGAAGAGAATTTGTTTACTAAGTTATTACATAACTTTTGTTAATTCTAATTTGTGGGTTTTTGGTTTTTTCTGTGTAGGTCCAATATGACTAGGATATTTTATGAAATTTATCGTGAATCTAGCTTTAATGTTAATATAATTTCAAATGTTAGAAATGGATTTGAATATATTAAACTTAGACCATTTATTATATAATGATGTATTTGGAATTATGATTTTTGTAATGGATAATGATAAATATAGGTAAATCTTATATAGAAAATGGTAACAGTAATGGTAAGGGCCCATCCCTTTATTTTTTTAATAGAATAAATATTGCATATCAATCAATATTGCCACTTTTTTTTTTTAATAGGCATGACTTCAAAACTTTCAAAATCTTTACTTATGTATTTTAACTTATCCTCTATAGTGCCTATATAGGACAAGTTAAAGCCTTTATCATTAATGAGTGACACTAACTGCATTTTATCCACGTCCATCAGTTTTTCTAGTCTTGTTTTGAATAATTATGTTAACTTTTTGTTAGGCTCAAATTTAATTCAAGTCTAATAATTTTTAGTTCAACATTAGGTAATTTTTTATAAATGAACATAATCTATGTCTTAGTAGCAAACATAATTAATAGCTTATGTCAATAAATAATAACCTATCACAAATGTAAAAAAACCATTTTCTAAAATAACAAAATTAAACGTAACCCACATCTTTTATCCATAAATTATAACTAACATAATAGTACAAGATTGAATATTTGAGCAAACAATGATCGTGACAAATAGATAGTTATTCTAAGTGTAAGATTCATTATCCAAAAGACAATATCAATCACAATCAATTGTTATTTTCATTTAACAAAATAATTATTCAGAATTAATTAAAAATTATGGGATGATATATGTGAGGTAGTTATTTTCCTTCCATAAATATTAGATTCGCTATAGATTAGTTTTTATTGGATTTAAACTTTTAGGTGTTACCTTAATTCATTACTTGTTCATGTTTGACATGTTTAAGCTACTTTAAGGCTCGAAAACTTCAAAGTGCCTTCTGCCCATCTATTAAGCATTATAAACACAATGTTGGATTTCATTAATTAAGTAAATCAAATAACAAATTTAACCAATGGATGAAATTCATTTTCAATTAATCATAGATACAAATAATGAATTCAAATGATAAATCCAAAAGTAAATCTTTAAACTAATTTCCAAATATGACTCCATATCCTTGAGCCACTTGGTAAAATATCAAATTTAATTAGTATACAATTAGAGGTAGTAGGTTATTTAGAAAAATATTAATATTTCACCTATAAATCTCGTGTCCCTCCTTAAGATAGTCAACTCGGTGTTTGACATAGAGATCTTCCTTATTTATGTCTTCCTTTTTTTTTACTTGGTAGTATTGGTAACTTTTAGTATTAGATGTTTCATCATCTATAGATATGTATTTTTTTGGTGGCCTAACTCTTCCCCATTGCATTATACAAATAACGTTATTTTATGAACAAAGTGATTGTTTATGAATAATAAATTTCGGTATTAGAAAATGCATATTTTATACAATAAAGACAATCTGAAAAATTAAAGTACATAATCACCTTGATATATGGTGGTTATATTGAAGATTGGTCTTCAGTTTTATATCTTTTCTTTTTATGGCTTATTTCATAATAAACTTAACATCTTATAACTACTCTTATCCTACTTATTATAGTTATTTAATTCTTCATCTTTATACCTTCTTCTAGCTTTCTTAGGTCTCACAAACATTTTCTTTATCAAAGGTAGTAATTTAGGTTGCAAGTTGTCATTCTTCGATCAAATTTTAAGATAACTAATCGGCTCTATATGAAATTGTTATCTTTCCAGATAATAATCTCTCTAATAATTTTGATGTACATAAGAATTAATATCTTCCGTATGAAAGAATATATAAGATATTGCATGCTTATATGGGATCCTTGTTTAATCCTAACATTTACATTGTCATATTCACTCTTATGAGTCAATAAAGAACTTGACTTTAAACTTCAAATTTCTATTAGTTTAATTGATACAATATCGTACATCATATTTGGTAGCCTCTATCATCTTCCTTACCCTCAAATATATTTCTTCTTTGGACTTAAGCATTATGTCCCTTTTCTTCACAAATTTGAGTTATTTTAAGGAAATTAATATATCTTTTAGTATATTGGTCAAAATTTTTGTACTTGCTAGATAAATGAAATCATTAAAGGTTTCCAATATATTATTATAACTAATTACAAAAAATTTTCTTGTGCTCAACAATTTTTATAAATTTTAGAGTCATCATATGGCCTTTTTTATATAAATTTCTTGATTGCTCTAATATCACAAATTCAATTTCGAATATATTATTCATTACTTACTAAAGTAAGGTCCCATATATGTGAGCTTTTATGGTTTACTGATTTTAGGCACCTTTTTTAAGCTTAACTTCTAAGATGATATCTTAAGGCATCCACTAAACCTTGATTACATAAGACAATGTTTAACATTATAAACTCAATATGCATAAACATCCAAAGAACATGCTAATTGATAAAGTTACAAAACACAATAAAAAACTAATTTATGATGTATTTATTAAAAATTTAAACTATGAAATGAGATGAAAAGTTAGTCCTTATCATTGAACATTTGAATTAAACTTATATATAGAAAAAAAGCCCACATAAAAACATATCAAAAGGAATGATATTTATTCTTTTTGCATTTTAACATATTATGATAATTAAACATTATAATTGTTAAATAGGTTCCCAATTCTTAGCTCTTTTAGTCTATTCCAATTAAACATAATAAATTATTTAGTAATAACTTTAAGATAAAGTATGCAATTTAATTAGATAAACATATAAGAACCAAAAGAAAACAAATATACATTAGAAAAGTAGCAAAACTGATCATTCACATGCGATGTATTTACAAAAACAAGCAAAAAATGACCTTTGTTGATTACTTACATAAGTTTATAAATTCCTACTTATATTGAGAATTCCACCTAGAAGATTTAAGAACTAATATAAATATTGGTAATTCTTTCCCTTAATTATAACTTAAGCTATAGGAAATATCTGGTTGTTTCCACAATGACTAGTTATAGCCAATAAGGCACCTCTAAGGAAACTATTAAAAGACCATTAATCTAAACTAAATAATTTCATTCATCCACTTAGAAAACCAAACTTCAATATATTAAAATCCAAATAAAACCTCTTGAATATTGGACTTAATGTCTTTTCATCTAATTCCATCTAAATGTTGGATCTTTTATCCTGATCATCCTGTCTGAACTAATGTTTATAAGGACATAACTTCAAATAATAGCCTTTTTTAGATCTTATTAAAAACAAAAGAGCTTCTCCTTTAGCCCTATAATTAAGATTTATTAATATATATACTTTATGTAAAGTAACATATCACTAATTAACCAATTTAAGTTCCTTTTAAACTTGTGTATAAATTCATTTATTATCCATTTTCTATTATCTTACTTATTTGTTGCACTTTCTTGCAATTATGTATGTTTTGTAATATATTCAGAAAAACATTTATAATTTTTGATCCAATTGGTATATACCTTAAGGGACACTAAATTTCACAAATAACTTCCATTCTCACATTATTTCTTACCATTTTAACATCATAACCAGTTATCATTGCATATCTTCTAATTGTTTTGTTTAATTCATTTTGATCTTTGAACTTCATTCTAATTTCAAGTTAAATACCCTTCAGATCCACTCCTAGATTAAATATAAGGTTGTGTTTCTTCCTAATTGCTATGTAACAACATCCATTGTCATTATTCATTAGTGATTGAACCTTATTATCACTATCCTTATAATCATTGCACAAACCTTGTGAACTCTACTCTTGTCTTTGAGAATTTTTAGAACCACTATAAGCTATCTTATTATAATTTCCCTATGCTTTTGCTACGTTCCACTACATCATCATATTCAAACGCACTAGAAAATCTTTTTTTATCATATTTCTTCTCATTAGCTATCGTATTAAATGTATTTTTCATCATTTATTACACACATTTCTTCTTTTGATGATTCATTTTGAGATGTAGTAATCTCTATAACAAAGAGTCCTTTTTTCTTATATTGTGTCACTTTAAGTTGGAATAACCCTTTTCCATCTACACTCATATTCTCACTATGTATATTATATTTCCCATTATTTAATCATCATTTCCTGTATCAAAATCAAGTTCTTCACGATCTACACTCATATTCTCACCATGCATATTATATTATAAGCTTATCTCTCTCAAGCATCACTTTTTACTTATTTAGAAATTTGTAAAATATTATCATCATTAGATGTCATTCGTCTTTTGATACACCTTTCAACACTAACATACTTAATTCGTCAACCTATATATCCTTTTCTCTTTTGATCTTACCCCTACCATTTTTG
This sequence comes from Erythroxylum gracilipes, assembly GCA_026413385.1. Taxonomy (NCBI): domain Eukaryota; kingdom Viridiplantae; phylum Streptophyta; class Magnoliopsida; order Malpighiales; family Erythroxylaceae; genus Erythroxylum; species Erythroxylum gracilipes. The sequence continues at coordinate 7,674,113 of JANZLC010000006.1, read as the reverse complement.
TAAGCACCATTTTTAATAAACATTAATAATGAAACTAAAAAATTATTAACATTTATAATGGAAAAAAATAGGTCATGTAAATAGATGCAAAAATTTGCATATTGATCTTTGTATATCATATAAGAGGAAAGTGAATTGTATATACAATTTTCAACCTATTTGAAAACTAATGACTACATTGACTATGCTAATGAATAGTTATAGAAAATTGCAAATGAAACTAAAAAAGTAATCATAATAATTATTAAATATAATAGGAAAAGAGAGATAAAATTGATTTATAGTGGTTTTACCAATCAACTATTGACCTACTTCCACTCCTGAAACTCTAATTAGGAATTCACTATCATCTTCCTTCAATATGTGAAGAATAACCATTCATATAACATATTCTTTGCCAAAAAAAAAAATCATTCGCTTAATTAATCTCACTAATACTTAAATACAACTTAAGGACTCCTTTCTTGATCATATAATGCACTAGGGGATCATATTATGAATGTGACGAAACTATCTTGAAATATTCCTAAGACTCCCTCTAGTTCTAATCATTTTTTTTATAACTCATATGTAGTCTATTTATACCTAAAACAACCAAATATGCCTAATAGGGAATCAAACTAGTTGTTATAACAACTAAGAATTATGATAATGGTCAACCTAGCAATTAGTTTTGTTGAACAATGAATAGTAGTTCAATTAACCTATTTATCAATCTCTGAAGATAAAATGTTACGAAACCACTAATTTCCAAATTTGTAAAGCTTGGTCGATTGATATCCCATACACATCGATTGATGCCTAAAAAAGCATGATACACACATTAAATACTTGTCAGGTCAACTTATATCCCTCATAGGTTGACCTATGTACTTTTAAAAACAAAATTTAACCTTCAAAATCTAATAGTTTTTTCAAACTTTCCAAGTTTTTTCAAAGATGAAGCCTGAATCTTTAGACAAAAATTGATTAAAAAATATTAAAGGAGTTCTTTAGAAGTATTTTAACAAATCATTATAGTTTAAAATCAATCTAAATCTCTTTTAACTATGAAAAGATTTATAAATTATGTATATAATGAGATAATTATGCAAATATTGCTAATGTTTTTTTAGATGCCTTTTAAACAGGGATGGAATTGAATATTGAATAAATATTAATGAAGTCACCACTCTACCATATTAAGGAAAGGTAGGGAAAAAAACCAAAGGGAATTATAAAATTGAGTATCTGGTTAAATTGTAAAATAAGAAAAGTGTTAGGCACCCTATTTAATTACCTAAATGGTTACCAAGGTTATTTTAAAAAAAAACAATGGTGGTTACCAAGGTCAAGAAAAGATTTTTATAAATTTATGAATTTTAAAAAAGAAAATAAAATTGGGTGTGAAGTGAATAAAAAGACGTTGAATAAAGAAAATAAAATATATGGTATAATACTTAGGGGTTTATACTTTTACATAGGGCTTAAAATAATGTACCTAGAATTGGTATTTAAAACGTGAAATGAAATTTGGATGAATGCATACAATATTGTGGTTTGACCTAGAGATTTAAAAGTAAAGTATTTATGATACCTAAATTATGTCACAAAGCATAAGGATAAGAGAAAATGTAAAATGGTGATCTAAGATTTGAATATACAACTGTACTATTTGTGATTTAATTTTTTTTAAAAGGAATTTGAATAAAATGGCTATAAGTTAGCAAAAGGATTTGTTTGGATTTTAAGAGAAAGATATAATACAATGTCTTAAAAGAGACATGCATCGTAAATGAAAATATATATTAGATGAAAAAGGAGTTTTGGTCCTTAAACATGAAATGAACCTTTATTAAAAAGACTCATATAATTTAGATGGATAAATCTAAACTAAGTGGGATTAAAATGGATTAAAAAAGATTTAAAGGAAAAGCACTTAAATTAAATGAGTTTAAAAAGAGTGAATTGAAATTAAAAGAAAACAGGCAAGTATACTATTATGAGAGAAATTAAAATCTCATTAAGTTTTATTAGCTTTAAGATTCAAAAGACTTTAGCAAAATTAAACTAATTCAATGTGCCTAAAGGCCTAAAGTCGAACAAACTAAAGAAAACATAAATGTAATCCTAATTGGCTTGTATGCCCAACTAACTTTAATTCTTAATCATTTTTAACTAAATTTGGTCTTTAAAAAGAAGTATTGATCTTTTTAAATATTAATTTATTAAACTTTGTTTTGTTCTCTCTCTCTCTCCACCTATGCTCTTTATTTCTCCAAGTATTTATAATACTAAAAAAGAATAAAAAACATTTTTTAAAGTCATTTTAATTTTAGACTTTGGTTTGTACTCTTGAACCACATTACCAAATTTAACTTTAAAAGAAATATTACTTGGGTTATAACCCTCATGAGTTGAGCTGCAAATGACTATTTTTCCTAATTTACATTCTAAAGAAAACATGATCTAATTTAACTAAGCCTAAATGAAAGTTTATACATATGGTAAAACAAGGCAAAAATTTATCTCACAAAAAAAATATTAGGCTTAGGCCTAAAATGGACTTTCTCTTTTTGGATTCATAGGGTTTCTTAAAATTGTAAATCAAGATATGCTCAATTTGTTACTACTACTACTATTATTTTTCCCTCCTAACCCTCTTGTAAATATGAAATAATCAAAAATGAAAAAACTAAGTTATATATTTCTTAGTTTATAACCCGTATAAACCAAGGAAACTTGAGGCACATAATTTTCATAGAATAAACTTATGAAGTGAACGATTAAAGAATCCAACATTTATAGTTTCACATAAGGTGTATTCATTTAGTGACACTTTCAACAAAGGAGGGAAATGAAGTATCAATTAGAGTTATTTTAATACAATGCATACTAGCCTCTTTATGTCCCACTCCTTTGAACGTATCAACAACGTGTTTTCTCTCCTTTTAACAATCAACTTCCATATGATTTTTTTAAATATGAGTTTGCAATGCATAAATACTTTGTATGAAGCAACTTCCACTTTCAATTAGTTGGTACCTTTATTTCCAAATGCAATAAAATAAGCAAAGAGATTAGTTGAGTATGAGATTAAAACAAACTTTACTGGAGAGAAGTCAAAGAGAGAGGGATAAAGAAGGTGAATAATAACTTCTAGTATTTGTAGGAGTCCGGGACGGTGGCAGATGGGACGAGTTCAAAGGGAGGAGACAAATTGTTATTTTACCTTTTTAAAGGCTCCCAAAATTTTCAATTATTTTAGACATCTCCTAGGGCAAATAAAAGATATGGCTCCTAGTGATCTAAAACCCTTAATCTTTTCCCTCAGTCCAATGGTTTGTGAATTTTCATTATTTTTTATTTTGTCTTTTCTATCTTCAACTAATTATATATAACTCATTTTCAACTTTTCAAAATCCTAAAAAAATTTAATTTTCTTTTTCATCTAAGTAAAAAGCTTTAGAAGATTCCTAAACATTTTAAAATACTTAATTGCCTATATGGATTCTCCCTTCTTTTCTTTATTTATCCAATTTCTTCAAAATTTAATGAAAATTTCCTAAGAAATCCAAATTATCCAAATAAAAAAAATGTAAAACTTTAATTAAAAGAAATTAGTAAATAATTAAACTTCGTTATGGATAAATATCCTTAATTAGAATTTAACTAAGACTTAAAAATGAATGAAATGAAGAATGGTAAAAAAGAAATTAACCTGAGGTTATGCAAATTAATGCTAATTGAATATGCTAAAACACAAGGGGACATAAATTAAGATTAATCAAATGCAATTGAGCATAAAATTTCTTAATTTCAATTTGAAAGGGCAAATTACATAAAATTATTTATAAAAAAGTATCAAAAAGTTTGTAAAATTAAGTGTTTACATGCAATGTTTGAACCCCTAGATCATTGAAATGATCAACTTAAGTTACCAAAAATTACAATTTATTACATCTTAATGTACTTTATTATTCTTTGTTCTTTGTTTTTCAATTAAATCTCTCTTGAAGATCACTTGAATTGTATTTGATACTTCCAATTTTCTCATTTGGGCTCCTTTGAAAAATTCTCTTCATGGATTACCTTGCTATTCTATTGAACTTGATGTTTCACTTATTGCTTGATTATCTGACACATTAAATTACTAACATCACCAAAGATAAACATAAGACAATATGTTTTGTTATCATCAAAATTATAAGTTGGAACCCCCTTTAGTTAAAAAATCTTTCCCTTTTTTAGGATGAAAAGATATATGGTGATATTGAGAGACAGATTAAGAGAAAAATAAAAACATCACTTATTTATGTGTTCCTTCTATGTCAAAGTAATATGTTATACACAACTTCCATATAAAGCATCATTTAATATGAATAATCATGTTTTAATATCAAGTCTTCCCCCCC
>JANZLC010000006.1:7631005-7646461 GCA_026413385.1 Erythroxylum gracilipes | reverse complement strand
CCAAAAGACTCTAATGCCCTTCCACTTATGCCTACAATTTCTTAGACCCTAATGATCTTCCAAATTTACCCTTGGTTTATAAAATTACAAAACTCATACTTTAGGCGAAATTTAATACCTTAACCATACTTTAATCTCATTCTAGACTTAGCATAATTCAACTCCAATTAACTGATCTAATAAGACCACAAAAATTAAAACATGCCTCAAAAATAAATAAAACAGGTTTGGGGTCCAACATAAATCATGCTTAACTCCTTCCATAAATCAAGACCTTTTTCTAATCATGTAATTGAAGGAATTTGATCGCATTTCCTTCTAAAAAAATGTTCGTCATTGTCTCAATTTTCTAATGACATTAAAATCATTCAATTTGGTTTGGTAATTTGAAAGTTATACCCTAAACATTTCCGGACTGTTCTTATACTAAAACAATATTCTATGCTCAACTTCCATCCAAATTTTGAGATTCTTAGAGACTAAATTAAAACTCTATTTCATCAGAACATTTATAGCCCTATATACCTAGTTTACTTCAAATTAAAAATCATCTCATTTGGATAACTAGAGAAAAAGTTATGGTTAAAACACCAAAGCATACTCAATGAACATGTTTCAATTACATTTTTCCGGCTTTACTCTTCATATATAACCCATCTAGTATCTAAATCATCTTTTCTATTTCATTTCAAATTCAAGAATTCTCCTTTTCTTTATACATAAATAATCACCAATAATTTCTCACTTAATAGAAAAGTTCAGGGTCCAACAATAAATGTGTGACCTCGATTAGAAACGTGTTCTGTTCATATTGTTTTGATTAAACTTGATTTCTCTGTATTGAATCGATATTGATATAATTATGACATTGATGATTTTGAACAATTAATTTTCAGAGGAGTTTGATATTCAAGACTGTATTGGGAATGTTTATGATTTGATTGTGAATAAGGAAAATGAATTCTCAACTATATGTTGAATGTCGGACATAGATCTAATGAATTGTGGTAATTGAATGTGTTTCTTGACTGAAAAGTGATTGATGATATATTATGTTAAAATGTTGCACTTCATTACATAAATATACATGTTCAAATAAAAGAGTTATGACCGGAGCAACCAACGTGAAAAGAGCTTTAAGCTTAAATATTTACGCATAGAGCCTCAGGCTTAACGTTTAATGAACCCGGTATCCACAACAGGTATGAGACAATACTGAAATGAGCCCATTATCTACAACGGATACGGGACTGATAACCGATAAATAGGTGCTCGGTCACAACAAAATAAAAATGAAAGTGAGTCTCATGTGCATTTGCTTCTATATCTTTACATATGTTCATGAGATTGATTGCAAATAAATATTGAATTGTGTTAATATAATGATGTATAATGCTTGTGTACATGTTGATGATATGAAGAATTGAGATAAATGATTGGATTGTTCTGAAGTGACTATATGAAGTCTTTGTAGTCATAATATGCTTGTTGGAATATGATAAGTAATGTGATATATATGAGATTTGAATTTGGATGAGGTGTTATACTGATTGAACTGTGTTTTATACATGAAATGTTTATGTTCTATTTTAGTAAGCACATCGTTGATGGTTCACTTACTGAGTTAGTAAAACTCATCAAAATTGTAATGTTGATTTTCAGGTTTAGAGGAGATCTAGCTAGTCTAATTAAAGTAACTTTTGCATTTGGATATGGGTTAATGTTAGGATCAGTTGTACCTGCAAATGTCTTAGTTATGTTGTATCAAGAATTGTATCTCTCAATTATTATATATTGTACAAGTGAATTTTAGAAATGAAATGACATTCGAGACTGTATATGTTTGTAAATAAAAATGGAACAAAATGATTGTGACTGAATATGGTTGTGAATGAAATTATTTAAAATGAAGAATTGAAATGATTCAAAATGAACATTTGAAATGCTTTTGTTTTGAAATGATTAAAATATGTAATGAGTTTATATGTGATGCCTTTAAATTTTGGAAAGGTTTTGATTGATTTATTGTGATTCAATTATACGTTTAATATATGTTCTAATAGATCTAGAATATTAGCGCATAATTTGATTTCATGAAATAGAGATTGAGAATTCTTATGTATTAGTAGATCTACCATAATTGAATGGAGTTAATTACAAACCTATAAATAGGTCATCATAAATCCTCTAAATTAGGGTCGAACCTAATAGCAGAATTTACAAATTGGTAAAGCAATCCTATAAACTTTAATTTGATTAATTTGGTTGATAAACGTAGGATTAGCTGTTAGTAGACAAGAGAGAGTTATTAGCATACCATAAGAATTTTCACGATCTAATAGTCAAGAAAACAATTGCATAATAAAAGGTTAATTATTTAAGGGTTTTAAGGGGATTCGTAACCTAGACAATAATTCTTGATATTGATTATTTTCTAAGTGACCTCTTTCATCTCTATGTTCAATATTACTGCCTACTTTATTTTAATTTTATCAGTTTTAATTTTCTTTATTAAAATCCAAAATCAATCTATAGGTTAGATAGTAGGAGAAAGGTAATTACTAGTAATCATTGTCTTCATGGATTGACCCGTACTTTCCAGTACTAGCTACAGTTATATCATGCACTTCCAATAAAATTATATTAGTATATAAATAACCAATCAACCATTACATAATTCCATTATTCCCCATTATTCTATTATTCCCTTGCTATAAAGCATTTAAATATCATTAACTAATAGTTGTTCCCTTTTCCAATTGATAAGTTCTCGAATTATTTAATTTATAGACCTCTCCTTATCTTAAAAATATTCTCTTATTCCTTTCCCTATAAATGATATAAATGGTGCTCCCAAATGCTATTACATATACCAAAAGATCACCCTTCTGTATATTTTTCTTTATGACTTAGCCATTATATAATATCATTTCATTCTTCATAACTTTTAAACCATGGTTCATATACTGAAGTGAAGGTGCATTGAAAGAATAGGTAATTTAGTGTTCTAGGTTGTTATTTGCATAACTTGTAGCATTAAAGATGTTGATTCATTGCATCCTTTCTAAGGTTGGCAATATCTTTTTTACCACCAACCATAGTATAAAGGAGCTCTTGGGAAGAACCTGCTTGATTCAAACTACTCTAAACCAATTCATTCTTTGCACTTAGTTTATGAAAAGCTCCTTGCAAAATGTATTAGTAACAAAAACCAAAAAAATGTTTCATCCATGTTAATATGTCTTCTTTGCTTTCATTTGTGTTATAATCTGATACATTGTCCATAATGATGAACGCAACAGTGATATTGTTGTGTCATTGATTATATTTTATCAATTCTTTGACCTTAGCATTCTCTAGTGATAGTTTCTCAAATTGTTCATCCTATTGATCGGGTGTAAAGGTCCCAATTTACTCTAATTATCATACAAAACCAAGAGCTGCTACCATGATCTATTTTACATATTAAATCATTGTATAAAATTTTCCTCAACTTTATTAATTACCTCATTGTTTATGAACTTTTTATATTTAGATTAATTTTCTAAAAATTTTTACCATTTAAGTAATATATGTGTATCCACTTCACCCAAAAGGCCTTTTTATCAATGTTTTAAAAATCGGACTGGACATTGAACCTGTCGAATAAAAGGTTTAAAGGTTCAACTGGTATTAAACCGCTATAAAATCGGTATATAATAAATAAAAATTAAAAATTATAAGAGTAAGTAAAAATAAAAATGTTTTTGAAATAAAAAATATATTAATGTCTATTATTATATAATGTACTAATAATGAATCAAATTTAATAATTCAAACTAAATTAGAGTCTAATATAAAATTTAAAAATAATAAAAATTAAAATATATTTCTAAGGGAGGTTATGTCTTATTATTCTCAAAAGTTTCAAATTCTCCAATTCTATATAAAGACTTGTAAGTTACACTTTCATCCAAAGCATTTACATGATTACATCAACTTTTTCTACTGCAATTAAATAATTTTATTTTTTAGAAAAATCCCTTTTTTAGATTTCACTTTAAAATATAGTGTTAAAATATATGTGATGTAAATATTATATATAAACTACTCAAATGTTACTTATATAATGATCAAACTCAATTTTTAAATTTATATCGAACTAATTAAATTTCATACAAATTAATAATTTATTACAATTATTTTAAATTATTAACTAATTACATTAAATTAATTAAGTCAAATTTGAGAATCAAATTAAATTATCAATTTAGTTATATTTTATTAGTCTATTAATATTTATGTGGTGTGTAATTGAATTTTTCATTATTATGCAACTAAAATTTAAGAAAATTTATCTTTTAATTAAAAATTAAAAATTTTTCTCAAGAGAACAAAGTAAATGTAAAAAGGAAAAGAAAAACAACATAAGAAAGGTATGAAAATACGAAAACTAACTAGTAACTATTGCTTATGGATGTAACATAAAGCTCTTAATTTCTATCTTCACATGTCCCATCAACTTTTTCTTCTCCCAATATTCAAAGTTCCAATTTTTATGAAAAACATTTGCAAACACCTCTACCCTCCTTTCTTTTTCACTCTGTAGCCAAGCACAAACGTCCATGTTAACCCTTTTATCAAAAACATTTACAAACTTCTCTCTCATAGCAAACCCCAGCCTCCACTTTAACCCTAAACCTATAAACCCCGCCAAGAAATCACTCTGCTTCCGCCAACTATAGCTCTCATTTCCTTGAAAATAACTTGGTTTTGGGTTCTTCTTTCTTTTTGTTCCAAGATTTAGTTATTCTTCTTTCTTTTTGTTATGAGATTTAGATAACACCAATCCTCATTTTTTTAAAGATAGAGTGTTGTTGAAGATGGTGATGAAAGCTGTGGTTGTTGTTCTTACTCAATTATCCCTCTTCCATGGTCTATTAAAGTGAAGATTGCCTTTGGTGCTTCAAGAAATCTCTCATCCTATTTTGAGTTTTTTTCTCGTTTTTGGTGCCAAACTCAACTATTCATTTGCTCAATCTTGGTTCTAAATTAGTTTTCACTACGATCGGTTGATTTCTCAAAGGTCAATTGCATAAAAATATCATCTTTCTATATTGATCTGTTGTTTGGGCGTAATAGAAGAAATGCATCGGTTAATGGTTCAGAGAAAATTGGTCGGTTTATTATTTAACCAACTGATTTTAACTCCCAACGGTTAAAAAGTAAAAATCGAACTGGAAACCAGTCTAGTTCGTAGTTAACCCGGTCGAACCGGCCAGTTTGGTCCGTTTTTATATCATTGCTTTTTATCAATTAAGAGTCTTCATAACCTTTTAGATCTTAGAACCTCATTGATAATTCTGATGGATACAATACCAATTCCTCTTTCCTCCTTTAGTATATAAATATCTGAATATTTGACCTTAATTATGGCTTTTCTGTTAATATCTGCAAACCACAAGAAGCTTCATAGCATTATTCTATTGATTTGACTATGTTTTTGGGAAAACAAATATGACAGGATTGAAAGAAATACACTTAATGAGTTAAGACTCCACCAGTAAATGGTAAACATATGTTATACTGGCTCCCAATTTTTCTCTGAATCCTCTCAATTAGTAGTAAACAGTCCTTAAATTTTGGTCTCTTGGTTGTTATAAGTAAACTAAGATATGTAAAAAGAGGATTTTTTTTTTAACTTCAGGCCTGTCAAGTTGGCTAGCCATATTGCAACAGTATTGAACATCATTCTTGTAGTCGTTTGTCATAACTTTATATTTCTCCATATGGAATATATACCAGGTGCATAAGCAATAAAATTCATCCACCTATATGTATCCTTAATCTATAAACTAATAAATCATAAAAATAAACAAAAAAATAATTGTTTCAAAGTTATATAAAACAATATTATAAAACTTTCTAAAGAAAATTGATTTAAAAAATACAGTTGAAGTAAGGAAGGCATTATATGAAAGATAATGGTAAAAGCATACAACAACAACCATACCTAGTGAGAGTTTCGCTGATATGTAGGGTCTAGGGAAGTCCAGTAGTACACGACCTTACCCCTAACTATTAAAGAAGCTATTTCTAATAGACCCACATGTAATGCAAAATAATGATAATATAAAATATGAATATATATATATATAACAATATAAAAATATGCAATGCAATGCATAATACAATACATATAGAACATAATAAATATTAATAAAAAAATAAAATAAGTAAATAAATACCCAAACCAAAAAAAAGGAAAGTACAAAAATAAATCAAACCAACCATTTTAAAAACCCACATGTAATGCTAAATAGTTACGAGAAAAGTATTACTAAATCAAAATATTAAGGCTAATTATAAAACAAAAAACTAGAAGGAAAATTTTAAAAAGACTTATAAGATAATGAGAAACCTCTCTATGTGAGATCCTTTTTCGTATCCTAGTATACCAAAGTTTTTTGGCCTATTTCCTCGTAGAGCTATATCATTCTTGATCACTTTCTCCGGTTCTTCTTAGGCCTAACTTTTTTCTATTATAGTCTCTAAATACTATTTTCTCACATCTTCTCACTGAAATATCAAGGTATCTCCTTTTAACCTATCTGAAACACCTAAACTTCATCTATCTTAAGTTTTTATTAATACTATCCACTTTTAATTTGTCTCTTATCAATATATTTTTGACCTTATCACTTCTAGTACAGTTACATATCTAACGACGTATTCTCATCTTCGCTACCACCACCACCACCACCTTCAACAACAACAATAATAACAACAGTCAATATAAATCCTGTTGACACACAAGATCTAGAGAAGTCTAGTAATATTTAGCCTTACCTCTAACTAGTAGAGAGATTGTTTCTAAATGACTCACAAGAAGGAAAAAAAATAATTATTATTATGATTATGATGATGATCATAATAATAATAATATGATACTTAAATGAATTTGGATTTATTTCGTAAACAAACTTCTTTAAGTGTAAGTATTCATGCCATAACAAGATTCAACTGGTTCATTGACTATCATAAGGTACTTAAGAATTGTAATATTCTATTAGTTTCAATGAAATAGTTAGAAAATATGATCCTTTTAAGTCATACAAAACCTCATCACTTAAGAATATAGTATTATTTAAGAGAGCCTTTTCGTCAATGATTATTAATTAGGGTAGAAAAGTGAATGATTTCAAAACCAAACAAAAACACATGCAATAATAATGACATGTAAGGATCAAATTTCAATAAAAACCTACAAAAACAGGGAAGAAGTTCAATCCATATGAATTAAAGAATAAACTTGAAATAAAACGAAATTGGAACTTCGAGCACGACAAATTTTGCTCCTAAACTTTAGATTTTATCAGAAGTTGAGCCCAGAGCCTATTCAACTAATTAAACGCCCTGCTCCGAGGCGTTTATTATCTTGGTGGGTTCTAATTGCTCGAGTACAACTTATTTTGGGTTCAAAAGCTTTATGCTTTTAAATTGACTAGGCTTTCTATGACGTCTTGATCTTCGAGATTGCTGTCTATCGAGCGACAGACATGTGGTTTGTTGTTTTCCGGCCCAGTGATCCTCTTCTTTGTCCGTAATCTCGACGGGGAAATAAAAGAGACGAAAACTAAAACGCGCGCACGACCTTCCGAGAAGCCCGGTCCACGCGCTACACGAGTAGCGTAAAGCTTACGTCCACAAGATTTGCTTCCTATGCTCTTTCTTTCTTTTTTTTTTGTAAGATTGCCGGTTCGGAGAAGCGAAAACCTTTATAAGCGCTAAAAGCTCCACACTTTTACCAATTTGGATTTCACCAATGAACAACTCTCCAGCTCACGCTTTTCCAACCAGAGATCGCCGGCCCGACGCCCTCGGCGACCTGAAACTACTTCCCGATGAACTTATCTGTGCTATTTTGGAGTATCTCTCCCCTCGCGACGTTGCTCGTCTCTCTTGCGTTAGCAGGTTTCTTCTTTTCTTTTATTTTCTGCGCCATATTGTATTTTGTGCAAGTGTCAGTTCTGTTGTTTAATGCATTGAATCTCAATTAGCGTTTGTGATTCACTTCGTAGAGAATTTGATTGACTAGGTTTCATTTCTGTTCCCAATTAACGTCCACATGCTTGCTTTTTGCAGCGTGATGTACATACTTTGCAACGAAGAACCATTGTGGATGATTCTGTGCGTTCGTAGACTCGATGGTCCTCTTAAGTATAAAGGCTCCTGGAAGAAAACAACGCTTTGTTTGTATGCCCCGGAATTCAACATTTTGCATTTTCGATTCTTGAAATCGTTAGTTTCGTTGATTGATTCCAAGCTCAATTATAATACTAGTTCATTTTCTGCTTTGGGTCTGCAGAGAGAGTGCACCAAATGAATATCAAGAGCAGCACGGAAAATCTGTTGAATTCGATGGCAAGTTTCTTAAGAAAATGTGTTTTAACTTTTTGAGTAAGAGATACTTAAAGAGACTCTTATTGAGCTTGGATCTTATTTACTGTTTGTCCAGGATTCAACTCTTTGTTCCTGTATCGAAGATTATACAGGTGCCATACTACATTAAATGGCTTTGCTTTTGATGATGGGAATGTGGACAGAAAGGCCAGCATCTCCTTAGAAGAGTTTAACTGTCAGTATGATGGCAAAAAACCTGTATGTTGACAATAATTAGCTTCTGGATGTGATGCTTCTCTTTTATTAAGAAAAACATAAATAGCACTTTCGAGGAATTATGCCTTTTGTGCATAGGGTGATAAAGAATTCTTGTATCAGGTTTTGCTTAGTGGACTTGCTGATACTTGGCCAGCAAGAAAGACATGGACAATTGAGCAACTATCACAAGAATATGGAGATACATCTTTTAGGATTTCACAGAGGAGTCCAAAAAAATTTTTAATGAAGTTTAAGGATTATGTCTCATACATGAACCTTCAGCACGATGAGGATCCCCTGTATATTTTTGATGACAAGGTGATGACTAGGGATGCTTTGTTCTCCCTGGTCTATATGAAAATTACAGCTTAGTGATAATTTTTAAAATTTTCAGTTTGGGGAAACTGCACCAAGCTTGTTGAAGGATTTTAGTGTCCCATATCTATTTCAAGAAGATTTCTTTGAGGTCTTAGATAGAGATGATCGCCCGCCCTTTAGATGGCTTATCATTGGACCTGAGAGATCTGGTGCATCTTGGCATGTTGATCCAGCACTCACCAGTGCCTGGAACACTCTTTTATGTGGCCGTAAAAGGTATATATTACCATATATTACCATTACTCTTCCGTTAGTCATAGTTCCTTCATTAATCATATCTTCCGATCCATGCTGGCTATGATTCCTTAGCCATATTACCCCTTTGTTCAATTAGGTGGGCTTTGTATCCTCCTGGAAGAGTACCTTTAGGAGTTACAGTACACGTTAATGATGAAGATGGCGATGTCAATATTGACACCCCGTCGTCATTGCAGGTTTTTGTTGGCAACATTCTAGTTCTTGGTAATTAATTGTGTCCTGAAAACTTTTGCCTTATTACTGTGCTTTCACTTTTATGTCTTACAGTGGTGGCTAGATTTTTATCCCCACCTTTCTGATGAAGATAAGCCAATTGAGTGTATTCAACAACCTGGAGAAACTATTTTTGTTCCTAGTGGATGGTGGCACTGTGTATTGAATTTGGAACCAACTGTTGCTGTGACACAAAATTTTGTGAATAGAAAAAACTTTGAATATGTATGTTTAGATATGGCTCCTGGTTATCGTCATAAAGGAGTTTGTCGTGCGGGACTGCTGGCCCTTGATGGTGACAGTTTTCAGAATGCTCAGATGAATAAAGTCTACAATGAAGACGTTCCATGTTACCCAGACCTGACAAGGAAAGAGAAGAGGATCAAAATGCAAAACCCTAGAGAAGTTTCAGGACATGAGGCAACTACTAACGATTCACCTAAGAGTTATGATTTGGTGAAGCCAGATTTTTATTATGATATAGAATTTTTATCCACGTTATTGCATGAAGAGAGAGATCATTACAATTCTCCATGGAGCTCAGGCAACTGTATTGGACCACGAGAAATGAGAGGATGGTTATCCAGGCTTTGGGTTGAAAAGCCAGGAATGAGAGATCTTATATGGAAGGTTCCTTCCCCCTCCCCTCCCCTTCTTTTATTGCTTAGTTATGGTTGCCCATAAGCAGTTTGTTCTATGTAATAAACAGGCCCCTCATGGTAAAAAATTTTGGTGCTATCAGATTCAGGATGAAATCCTGTTCACACTTCGAACATACCTTTATTTGGGGATTAGAGCTGTTGTACATGTGCAGTCCATAATTTTGATCCTCCGATTTACAGAAGTAGATATTTGGTTTGTTAGGTTCTGTAGTTCACGCTTAACTTCAACACATTGCTTGATTTTCTTTTAGGGAGCATGCCTTGCACTGAATGCAGAAAGATGGTTGGGTTGCCTGACAGAAATTTGTTCTTACCATAATTTGCCTTGCCCCAGTGATGATGAGAGGCTTCCTGTTGGAACGGGTAGCAATCCTGTAAGTGCATTGTCCATTTCTTTCATAGCATGTGAAAATTTTGAAATTAGGAATATTCTTAAGTCAAACTTACTACACTGTTTGATATTTTCTTCATTTTTGAAACACCTAAAAGCTGACAGTGAAGGTGTGATGAAACTGTAGATGTAGTAGCTGTGTAACATAAGATGGTGAAAGATCATGATAGCAATGGTATGTGTTCATTTAGCTAGCAGCAAACCTGTGATGGCTGGTAGTGTGTGATTGTCACTCTTTTACGTTGTAACCAGTAGTTATTTATTGAAAGTATTTTTGTGGATTACAGTGCCTAAAAAAAATTATTCTTTTATTAGTTCTTTGGGTTGAACTTGAAACTCATTCTTAGTTTGTGGTCGTTTATAACCTCCCTATTCCATGGCAGGTTTATCTCGTAGCTGGTTTTGCTGTTAAAATATTTGTTGAAGGAGGCCTTGAAGCCTCAATGTATAATTTAGGCACTGAGGTATATTTTAACTTTTACCTTGCTTGCCATCTTTTTTCACATATTTTTCTAACTTAATATTACTTGTTTGTAGCTTGAGTTTTACAGTATGCTATGCAAATCCAGCTCTGCCCTGAAAAATCATGTTCCTGAAGTTGTAGCAAGTGGAATCCTTTACCTTGAAAATGGAACTCTCAGAATTGTTCCTTGGGATGGAAAAGGAGTTCCTAATGTTATTGTTGACCGCAATCTCATTCTAAAGTGTAACGAAGGTGGTTTCCCTTTTGACGTGTGGAGAAAAAAACACCTTGAATATAAAAAGGCTGGATTGCCAGTTGAAGAACAATTCAAGTCATCTGTATGTGCACCAATATGCCCATTTGTCATAACAAAGCGATGCAAAGGGAAAATATTTGCTGAATTGTAAGTTCTCATAGAAGTTCTCTTTTAGCCACATTTTACAGTTGTGCTGGAATCAGCATCAGTGTGTCTCGTTGGTACCAAATTTCTTTTCCCTTTGCAGAAGAGATACACTGTCATGGGAAGAGGCTGTAAACTTGGCTTATTTCCTGGGAAAGCAGTTGCACAACCTTCACGTCTTACCCTATCCACCTTTTGATCAGCCAAATTTAATAGATATTGAACGAAAAGAGGAAATGCCCTTTGCTGATGTTGTTGTGGATGATAATTGTTGTAAAGCAGATATTCCTGAAGAATGGCGAATCTTTGTCAGTATACTTTCCATGAGGAGGAAGAATCTCATAAGCCGCTTGACAAATTGGCATGTCTAACTTTCATTGAATTTTTTTTTTTTTGATCATTAAACTAATTTTTCTAATTAAAATTTCAGTAAAGTTTGGAAGTATATCAAAACTTTATCCGACAGAGAATCCTTGCTAACTCTCATATATTTGTTTGCTTATTGTAGGGGAGATCCAATTCCCAAATCACTGATAGAGAAAGTTGATTTATATCTCCCAGATGACTTTACAAAGCTGTTTGTTAGATATGAGGTTTATCCAGACCCCATCATGCTTTACAGTTGATATGATATATAGTAAAACTAGATGCATGACTAGTCTTTGAAATTTCTGGTATCTTCTTTTTTTAGAATGACGGTCTTAACAAACTCTATAAAGATTGCTCCTGGATACACACTGATATTATGGATGACAATGTATATATGGAACCCCAAATTGGTAGTTCTTGCTCAAATGGCAATGCTGCAGTTACTTGCCTGGTGGAATGCGGTTCCACAAATGGCTGTGTTGATGGTAGCAAAAAATCCTGGCACCCAAGCTACATCATTGATTTTAGTGATCTTTCTATAGGTTAGTGCCTTACCGCTTAAAAACTTTTTATGTCTGCTTCCCTGATAGTCATCTGATATGTTTGTATAAAAGACCTTTGACATGTTCTTCCCTGATTGTCATCTTATAAGTTCTTCCTATTTTATGCTACATGAAATGCATGTGGATGGCTGACCGACAGATCTATATTCATATTTCAAGCTTTTTCATTGAAAAATTTTGCAACTGATTATTGTATCTTCCAGTACTGCCTCAAAGGAATGGAGAACATCTGATACCATCGCTTTTTCTTTCTCTTACTCTTGAGTAGAGCGGCCACATATCCTTGATCTTCAATTATTGAAATATTTAGTTGATTTCTTTCTTGTGTTGACTTGTTTAAGCTGGTTGGTCTTAACCAGTAAATGAATTAAAATAATTAAAATTTGGTATGTCAGCTCTTGACTTTTGGGAACAAATTAGTTTAGCACCACTAGATTGATTCTTGATGTCTTTTACAGGTGATCGCATCTATGACATTATACCAATATACTTGGATATCTTTAGAGGCGATTCCAGTCTTCTTAAACAATTTCTGGAGAGCTACAAATTACCTTTGATAAGGAGAAATAAAGGATTCATTGAGGATGGTGACAAATATAAACGACTTTCTTACCATACCATGTAAGCAGTTGATTTCCTCCTGTGCTCCCTTTTTGGTCGATGTTTCGTCAAATCCACATGTTGTTGTGTGTAAATCTGGGTGATTTCTATCTTGAAATTGATTAGGTAGGAGAAGCGAGTATAGGGACAAATGTTAAGTTAAACTTTGATTTGATATCTCATTTTGGCAATGTGATAAACGTGGGAAGCTACATGCCTGTAGGTGCTACTGTATATTGCACGATGAAAATATCCTGGGGGCAATTTTCGGTTTATGGAAGGAACTCAGAACGGCGAATTCATGGGAAGAAGTAGAGCTGTCCGTCTGGGGAGAACTAAACAATTACCAGTACAGCTCATGACTCTTCCTTTCGTTTCTCATATGTTCGGTGATTAGGCCTCAATATATCATAACCTGATACGTAACATATATTGTTTGTCAACATTTTGCCAAGATTGTAGCATCATGAGTTTTTCTTTGTGATAGATGATAGATCAATAGTAGTCGTTAATAATTTAAAAACTCTGCATTTGCATCTTGCAGAAATGTATTTTCCTTTTTTGTTATAATTTTTTCTCTTTAGCAGAATGTATTGTTATATATACATTCCTTGCAAAAATTCAAATAGGTTTACACTAGTACGCGATTTAAAATTTATAATTGATTAAGAAAGACTTTCTCGGCCCTTGGTCGATGTCTGTTAAACACATGCTTTTAGTAATCAGATTACTACTTGCTCTCGGATGTTTATATATAGGTTCTGCTTCCTATATATTACGAGAAAAAGGAGCTCCTACGATTGTCGCACAGCCATTGTTAGTTCCTGCGATGTTATTCAGTTCGAAATATTTATCAGACAACATTTACATCATCGGAATTTGACTACTTAATCTTGAAACGATCGACTTAGTTGACTATCTACTTTATTTTATTTAAAATATTAATTTCTAATTTTATTTGGTTCAAATTTGATTAAAACAATAAGTTGTGGTAATTACTTCATCAAGTATTTTAAAGTAGGTAATTTTTTTATATAATTTCTTTTAGTTCTTTTTTATTTATTTATTTACCTTTTTTTCTCTATATTCACTTATAACTCTTCAAGCAAAGTCTTCATTTGTCATTTGACATCAAGACTCACTTTTTTACAAGGCTCTACATCACCTTCGATCCTAATTAAATACTTCTTTAATCTGATGATTCTTCCTAACTTTCAAATTCTTTTTACACTACAAACAAATATTATAGTTCTTCATTTTAGAAACTAATTAAGCATGAGCCTAAGCTGGATCATCAAATCTTCATACATCATAAGCGACTAAATTATCTGGTTTACTTGAACTTTCTTCCATTTATCTGTAAAAATAAATGAAGATAAATATTAAAATTAACTTAATAATTTTGTATCAAAATCAAGTTTTGTATAACAATAGTAAGAAATAAAGCAATAGTAGTTCCTTGACAATCATATGATATATACACACAGTGACCTTCATAAACTTATATAAATGATTTTTTAAGAAATTTTGATGATTAAACATATTTTATCTAAAGTCATAACTCACAATTATAACTCATTTTGTGTAATTACATAACTCTGCCATAAAGTCACTATTATAACTATTTTGTACGATAAGATAACTCAAACATAACTCACAACTATAACTCATTGTGTGAGATTACATAATTTAAACATAAGCTCATAATCATAATTCAATTTATGTAATCTCATAATTCAACCATAAAGTCATAAATATAACCCATTTTATGTGATTATATGATTCAAACATAAACTCACATCTTTAACTTAATTTGTACAGTTACATAATTCAACCTAAATTAACTAACCCATTTTGTATCTTGAGAAATCAATTTATAATATATAACCTAGTTTATAATAAAGACCAACATTTAATTCAATATTTCTCAAATTTCAAGCAATAACACAAACTTCAATTTTGTATTGAATGATTGAATCCCCAATTTCTAAAATCCAAACAACACAAATGACGACACATCTAAAATTTCAAATTCCATATACTATAATTCTATATAAAATCCTCACTCTCATTCCTCAATTTTCAAATTTTAGATAAAACAAATTCATTTACCTACTATCCTTAATTTCTAAAATGTAGTTTCCAAACTCACAAGTCACAATTTAGTAATTCACAACTATAAGTCACTTACACACATAACAACTACTCAATTATGAATTAACTCGTCACTCAACATTAAGTAACACAACACAACACAAATCAACAATCAACACTCAGCACATTGCACATTGCACTTCACCCATTTCAATTTTTCAATTGTTCAAAGGTGAATTAGAAATTCAGAATGGTTTAAGGCGACTGGCAGTTGCAATTTGCAACTTTGAGGCTTGAAAGGGTAATAGTGGCAAAGGAGGGAGCGTGAGGTGATTGCACAAGCTAGGCAGCGTGACCAGCAAATCGAGGTGAGGTAAGGCAGATGAGGCAGTTGTGAGAGGGAGAGTAGTAGTAGGCCAGACAAA